>ML780299.1:234667-322276 GCA_009831015.1 Picea engelmannii | reverse complement strand
ATGTGGTTATTGATGAGCAAGAGATACATTAAGATGAAGGATCTAATGATCTATATTAAATGTTAGCTCTCTGTAAACTTCATTCGACTGAGAAAAAAATGATAGAGGCAACCTACAAACATACTTTGAGACCTAAAACTAGCCTTTTGGAGATGGGGAGGGCTCTCTTAGGAGACTTTGTCTCGGTACAGGATATGGCCTTAAGCTATTCGCTAGATTTAACACCTTTGAATAATCATTTCTAGTTCTATTGGCGAAAGAGAGAAAGACCTTGGGCTATTGAGTCAATTTATGAAAACGATAGAAAAAAATGACTCGGTGACTGAAATTGAGAGGATAAAGGCTAATTAAGCAACAATTTTCAGCTTAAAATCGTTGTGTGTGGAGAGGGGAAAAACACGTGAAGAAACTTGGAGCACCACTGAGGATGAGTTCAGAGTTAACTTAAATGAAATATAGTTTATCTGAATGGCGTGAATCCTAGGGCCCTACATAGTGAATCCTAGGTTCAAAATTACATTCTGATTCGGGCAGAAATAGATATGAATAAATAATATAGGAAGCATGTACACAAACAGAGTAAACAATACATCGAACTGCTATAATTAGAATCTTTTCATCAAAGCTTCAGGACTTTTGCATTAAATTTCGATCGAGCTCAAACTACATTCAACAGTCGTTGTCTACACTAGTTTCTCCAACCAACTTGGCTTACATTGAAAAGATAAAATATATAGGGCGTCGCTTGGCATACCCTTCTCTCTAGATACTATCCCTAGAAATTAGGAAACTGATTTTTCTACATTAAATGACTTTTTGCATAACGCCTTTCTAGAAATAGAAATCAAATGTGTTCGGTCGCATAATAACTCCTTGTCTTTGCCATGGGGATTTGGTTATCAGCCAGGTCTCTTCATGGGGAGATTGATGTGTTGATGCCTTCCTTAGACAAAATATCTGAATCATCAAGTGATCTGTCAAACTCCCTCCATCCACTATAATGACCTTGAATTCTGTCGCACACTCATTTTTTGGGGTAAGTACATGACGAGTGACTATTGACTGTTGTAGTCATTACCAAAATAAAAAAAATGTTTAAGGGAGATGCCTTGTTAAAAAATTTCAAGATCTGTGCCATGTTTGAGAATACAAGAATGAACTCAGTTAATCGTGTTTCTTTCGCACACTAGCAAGAGCTGCGTAGACTTTCTCCCTAGGCGCTTCACATTCTCTGAAGTGCTTCGCATTCCTTTTTCCTGAGATCCTCTACATTTCATGCAGTTGTACTATTATATATTGCACATCTCTGATATGTCTCTTGAGCCACGTCACGTTTCCTTCGCGGCTTTGTGATGTTGATAGTTCAAGGCTCTTCGCTGCTAATTGTCGTCTTAGTTCTCTATTTTCCTGGTAAAGCTCAATAATAGCGAGATGCGCTTGCTTCAACTACTAAGATGACTCTCAAACATCTTTGTCTCTAACATCTATCCTCCTCATTCTTCTCCAGCTTTCTTGGCTTGTTCCTTCGATAGGTTCCAACTAGATAGCGTGCACAAGTAATTCCTTGATCGTCGACCTTGCATGTGGTTTTCTCGAGACTCAGGTTTCCCCATATTCCTTGTTATCCTTTGTCATGCCCCTCCTCCAGGGTATTTTTTGTTGGCAAGACAGGGCTTATGACGTATTTCCTTCCTGCGTATCCTCTTCCACTACATCCTCTACATGGTCTGATATTACCTTTTCTGCGGATAGAGGGAAATCTCCTTTTGGATCCTTGGGGATTCCCACTCTGATAAAGAATGAATCCCAATTTCTCCCCAATCATATTAATTCCTCAACTACCAGTAATTTAATCAACAATACATGAGAGAGTTTCCTTTTCAATTGATCCACTTCATACTTTGTGCTATTTTCCATTTATCGGAGGTTCTGGTGTAAGAAAAAGGGTAGATTTAATGGTCTCCTTCCTTTGAAGTGCATCAAAAATATAATGTGATGTGAATGTATCCTATCGAACCTCCCTTCACAGGTGAAATATTTCCTGATTACTCCAAGTAGTTTTCGAAAAAGATTCATACAAATATGTACTCGGAACACGTGTCTCAAATTTCTCACCTAAACAATATTGCTTGATGAAGTCTTCATAGCATCTAGCATCCAAGGGAATGCCTTTAAACCACTTTTCTCCATGCAGGGGGATCTCTATTGCATTTGACAAAGTTTCTTCAGTTACCTAAAAAGTGACACCCATGATCACCACATAGAATCCATCGAAATTGCATTAGAACTACTCAGCTAGTCTCATATTGAATCCTTGAATTTTCCTGCAAAAGGATATGCACCTGAATTGTTCAAAGGACACTCTGACCTATGGATCTTTGTTGATCAACTTTAATTTTTGGGGCTCGGTCCCAATGTTTTTGCAACTTCGCGCACCCTTCCTTATGTTTTGGGAAGTTTCCATGGTGCAATGCGTATTTTCCCTACACGCAGTGGATTAGGCCTGGGCCCAAGGAAGTAGTCTTAATCAACCTCGGCTTGTGATAGAAAACTACAAACAATGCATAATCTTGACTAGTGAACAGAGTGCATGAAAAACATCCATAATTTATAATAGAGTGGGCGGGAGGTGGAAACGTGTCAAGGAACACTGAATTCATGGTGACTGGATGTTTCAAAGAAAACTAGAGATTTTCCATAGCACATACATGCAACGAGTACACTTCAGGGCATGTAAAGTACCACTGATAAGGGTTGCAGGGAATATGTGATACAAGCGCCATGATTTTTCATTCTTTCTTCCCTCATAATGAGTTGGTGATGGTCATTTCACTTGTTGATGTGAATTCTATTTAACAACTTGCATGGACCCTCAACACATAAAACTTCCTTTCGGATAGGACCCAACATTTTGGGAACAAACTCGTACCATTTACACATGTTTTGACTCTGACATCCCTTCCCAACTCCAAGGACCAAACGACCACTTTCTAACTTCGACCCCTTCATTGTCCAGTACCTGACTTCACATGATTTGATACACAAACCATAACTCTACTAAGACCAACTCTACCTAAAAAAGGAAAATGACAACACTAAGAGTTGGATCCAATGAGGATGTTATCCTCCGAGATTGGTAGTAAAGATCAACAGATTATGTGCATGACCATTGGGCCTTATTCAAATTTCAGACACTGAAATATGAAAAACCAAATGCAACCTAAACTTATCGATGCAATTTCTAACAAACTCAACATAAACTCAGGGCCTTCACTTTGGGCTTCAATTTTCTACTGACATACTGACTCAAGTCAAAAATAAAATGACTATTTACAATGACATGTAACTTAAATGGACTTTATTTCACCAGATAGTGTTTGAGGAACTTGTTGTTTATAGGTCCCCAACCAACGCACTCTCCATTTGCTTCTTCTAGAAAATAAGAATTATTCCCGTGATATGCACTAATTTTGAATAGACCCATCCAACGATGATCGAATTTTCCATGCTTTCCTTTATCTTCATTCCTTGCATCCCATTTCAGCACTAGATCCCCCAATTAAAACTCCTCTTTCTTAGAGTGTTTTTCAAAGTTTTTCTTCATCCTCTCTTGGTTAAGTTGTGATCGATTGTACACCTATTCCCTCATTTTCTGTGTGTGAATCAACTCATTTATTCTCCTCTGTGTGTCATATGCTTTATCTTCCTTCTCTTGCAACAACTTTCTAACAGGAAACACTAGTGAGGTGGGGAAAGTCGCATTTGCATCGTATACAATCTGGAATGGCAATGTTGAGATGGACTTCTTGTTGGTGAATCTATCCACCCACAGTGCATAAATAAGGTTTTTATGTGAGGCCTTATTGTTGGCTTGTAGGAGTCTTTTGATGATCTTGGTCAAGCTTTTATTTGACGATTTTACTAACCCATTTCCATGTGCGTAATACGCTATAGAATGTCCCAGGGTTATATTGTAATATTGACAAAACTTTTCCATCTTCTTGGAATTGAATGCAGCCACATTATCTCTTACTATCTTGATAGGACATCAAAATCTCCATAGGATGTTTGTCTCCAAAAATTGAATGATGACTGAGTCAGTAGTCTACTTCGTTGGAATTGCTTCTATCCATTTCATGAAGTAATATGTGGACGTGAGTATCCATTTTTGTTGTGCCAAGGATGGAGGATGTATCTCCGCTATGAAGTCCAACTCCCATTGCATGAGAGGCACTTTGAATGAGATCAACTTCAGCGGCAGGGGTTGTTTATTTCTCCGTTTGTCGAAAATCTAACACTCATGGCAGCTATAAACTTTTTTGTATACGTCTTCAAATATTCTAGGCCAATAGTAGACCACTCTTAGGATTTTGTGCATGATGGTTTTCCAGTAGTGATGTCCTCCTCATTTTCCTTTATGGAATACCTCGATAACTCGTTTCACGTAGTTTTCCAATAAACAACTCAGCAACATCCCTTCAGGATCTTTCTAGTACAGTGAGTTATCCAAGATGTAGAACTTCACATCTTTGAGATTTAAGAATATGGCCTTAGTATTACTTAAACTGGGAGGGGCTTGCAGATGCCTCAACATGTAGATGATGTCTGTATACCCTGGTGAATTGAAAAACTTATCAGACACCTACGCAGTTGTTTCTTCTTGAGGATTCTCTGACAGATCAACAATGAAGTTGATTCCCATAACATCGCAGTCCGACTGCACCATCATCTTTGCAAGGTCCTGGCCCTTAATTAGCTTTGTGGGTTTGATTTCGAGGTCATATTCCAACATGGACACTATCCACGTACCCCTTCTTCCCTCAAGGTCAGGTTGAGTCAGGATATCCTTAACTGAGCTGTTGGGCATGTAAGCGATAACGTGGGAGTGTAACATGTATGTTCTGAACTCCTTTATGTATTTTTCTAAGGTGTATGATTGTTTCTCCATAATTTTTTGCCTTAATAGAGAATCCCTCAGCGTCCTGCTGAAACAAGCTATAGTCTTCTCAAAGTTCTGATCATCTTTCTGTAACAGCACGCTAGAAATTGTATGCTCTGAGGCGAATGAAAAAAAGATGAATTCTTTCGTGAAGTCTAGGTTGGCCAGCATGGGAGATTTATTCAGAGCTACCTTGATATATTCAAATGATTTCCTGGATTTCGGGTTCCAATTGATGTCGTTCCCCCTTTTGAGGATGCAGGTGATATGTTTTACAATTTATGCGAGGTTCGGGATGAATCTTCTCAAGAAATTTACTTTTCCCTGGAAGGATTGCACTTCCTTCTTAGTTCGCATAATTTTGATTTTTAGGATTCCTTCAACCATACTAGGGTCTATCTTAATACCCTCCTTCAAGATGATGTTCCCCAACAACTTCCCTTCTTGCATCCCAAAATGTGAATTTTTTGGATTCAATGATATGCCAAATTTCTTTCATTTCTGGAAGCATTTATTCATATGCCCAAGGTGTTTTTCATCAGAGTCAGAGTATATTGTGATGTCAACCAAATAGATCAAAATAAAATTGTCATTTTCATCAACAAATTCTATGTCCATTTCTCTCTAGAAGGTAGTTTCGACTTTCATCAAGTCGAAAGGCATCTTGGCATACATGAACGTCCCCCATGGTGTCATAAAATCCATCTTTTCCCTATAATTTGGGTGTACCAAGATCTGATTGTAACCTAAAAAACCATCTAGCATGGACATACTTTGGGATGCCACCACCTTTTGTAGAATATAGTCCATTTTAGGGAGCGGGTAATGGTCCTTGAGGGACTCTTTGTTCAAGTTTATAAAATCCACACACAATCTTATTTCACCGGTCTTTTTTCTTATAGGCACCAAGTTAGCCACCGACTTCGAAAACCTTAAAGAAACGATAATTTTATCTTTGAAGAGTTTCTTTACCTCTTTTTCAACTAGCGACAGTAGCAGGGGATTTATCCATATCATCTTTTGTTTGAAATACCTCTGGTATTGTTTGAGAGGAATGACGTGTTGAATCACTTTGGTGTTGTAAACCTTTAAGTCACCATAACTCCAAGAGAAAACATTCGGGAAATACTTCATGAGCTTCATCTAATCTTGTTAGACCTATGGCATGAGAATTTTTCAAAATTTGATTATTTTCAGGTTGTCCTGAGTCTCGATATTGCAATCTTTGGCATCCTCATTGTTTGCAGTGATCTTAGTATTTCTAGCCACATCGTTTTCATCAAACAACTTTTCCAATGGAACTAGCCCCTTTGGGATGATGTTATTTTTCAGTTGTACTATGTCCCTTCCCGCTATCTAATTATGGAAAGGGTTTTCATTACTGAACACATTGACACTCCCATCTTCGTTGCAACAACACTCATCATAAATATTTATGTTAGAGAACTCATCACTCAATTGGAGAAATCTCTCCATTTTTTTTTCGTCCTCAAACACCTGCCAATATTTGATATTATCAGGCACTATTGACCTGTGTTTGACTTCGATCTCATATTTTTTGTTGGGAAATATGGGAATTTTAAAAACAGAGGCTGAGGTAGCCAATTCATTGATGATCTAATTTTCCCCCTTAGGAGAGACGATAGATCATACTTCGAGAATTCTTCCAGCAGGTCCAAAACCAAGTTCCTATACGCTCTCAGCCTGGGGTGTTTTTATTGATATATGCCTTTTACTTAGTTTATGAATAGCTCAGAGTCCTTATGCACTGCTATCCTCTTTTCTCCCAATTATTTCAAAACCTTCATTCCCAAGATCAGTGCCTCATACCCAGCCATGTTATTTGTACAGTCAATGGCGAGCTTGTATGAGAAGATTTTTGTTCCGACCTTGGGAGGGCTTATCCATACACCATATCCTACCCCGAATTTGCTGACAGCGTTGTCGAAACACATGTTCCATATCTCATTTTCTGTGTGGTTCTTTGGTTGGATGCACTCTGTTGCTCATTGCACGGATTTATCATAGACCATCATGATGGTTGTCGACTCTTCCTCTTCAAATCTCAGGTCATTGTAGAATATGGAGGAATCAACCTCTGTGTCAATGAAGTAGATAGGATGGTTATTTGGCTATGTCTTACTACTTACCATGTACTTCAGTAATACTTCTCTATATAACTGCCTCTCCTAGCCAAATATAGGAATGGTAGAATATGACATGTCCATTTGCAGAGTTCCCTTTAATTTTCCGACCCACGAACTAGATAACAACATGCCAAACTTAGGGGGTATATCGGCCATGACAACGTCCATAACCATATTCTTTAAAGGAATTTGGGCCAATGACATGACCAAGTCTTTTATGATTCCCAGAGATTTGACTTTCCTCAAATCGAAAGAAAAAACATCCTTAAAGGGTCTGGTGATGTACAAACCCATCTGATCCATGATCACCTTTGGCATGATTTTGTGCGACGCGATTGAATATAGCGTGGCGTTATATAGGGTCATGTCATGAATGTTTAGACTGACATAGAATGGGGGAACATCCTCAATATCACTTGTCTCCTCAACGCGTGGACCAAATAAAATAGCAAGGTGATCATCATGGACATTCAATGTGTCTAGTGTTTCTCCCATTTTTAGCATTTTAATAATATTCTTCCAATACTCACCCTTTTTTATAAGTTTGTTGAATGAGATAGATATTTTGATCTTGGCCATATCATTCTCGAAGTTAAAAGGGAGAGAGACCTTTTCTACGTCTTTGTCATGCGTTTCCTGGTTTGTCTCCAATGCTTTCTTCAGGGCCTCCTCCTTTGACTTTTCCTCTTCAGCCGCATCTTTGGTTGGGTTGTCTAGCTTCCGATGGCTTGTGGAAGGGGAATCCGCTAGAGGTTTCCTTATGGTATTTTTCTGCTGAGGTTCGATAGGGACCTTCTTGATATTGAGGTTGTATTGTTTCTAAAATTGCATGATGGCATTGTGATAACCTTTCCTGAATTCTTTTGTTTCCTAGGAGAGTGTTCCGTCCATCTCGAGAGTAATATCATCGTTTTCACTCATGTATTGATCATGTTCTCCTTTCTTCAAAAACACATGATTTCTTTTTCATCGCAACAATGCATTTATTCTTGGAACATATGATCAAAATCCTCATCTGTGTAATTATTTTGACGAAAAGGTCTTGTTTGATGGTCACCCTGTTCTCTCTGCTCCCTTTGTATGATCCGAGGGACTTGACCCCTTCTGAGATTCTTATTTTAGGGATGGGGGTCATGTTTTTTTCAGGCAGCAGGTATGTTTCCCACATAAATTATTTCCATCAGTTTCTCCACTGTATTCATCATTAAGTATGATTTTTCATCTAAGTACCGAGATGTTGATGGTTGCACGTCCCCTTGGGGTTTCTTATTACCTCTTTTGAATATTTGTTTGATCTTCCCCAATGCCATTATATTAACCCTGACCTCAATTATGTCACTCATCATGGCGTCTAGATTTTCTTATCTCTATTCTCTCAACAACAAGGAGAAATTGTTGTGGAAGGAATCGGTGTATCAAAGTTGCGCAACCCCGAGCGGTGGTTGGACTTTTGTGGGAATTAAGTTATACAACCTCATGAAATGGGTTGAGAATTCTTACACCATCTCCTCCGATGCCCTCTTCATGTTATTGTATTGCATCATTAGCTGCAACAGGTTCTTCTTGTCTCCCCATATGGTAATGAAAGTTGTTTCGAATGTGGTGAAGTCTTGAATGCTTGCTACTGGGATATCTTTGAACCACTTCCTCACCTCCCCCAAAGGACTTTGTGTGAACAATTTCATTTTTCCATCTATATAGTGTTAGAAAAACAGGACCGCGGAGCAATAACATAAAACAAATGCGGAAACAAAACACAAAAGATACACAATAAAAGAGAGACATAGATTTACGTGGTTCACCCAGTGTGGGCTACATCCACCAGAGAAATTTCCAGGTCCTTCCTTTATTACTATCCAACAAATGAAGGGATACAACCTACAACAAACCCTGTTGTAACTTCCTCTTCTTTCTCTCTCAGTCTCCTCTTTCAGAATACAATATTCTCCATCAACCATAGCCACAATACATTTCCCTCATAAAAGAGGGTTTCCTTCTAGGGAAAAAACCATAACATAATCTCTACCATTAGATCTGTGACCTTATAATGAACGGTCCATATTTACAATGAAATTACAATATATATTTACAAGGCAATTTTTCTTTCGGGGGCCCGCTTTCCCCCAGACCCCCCAACCGGGGAGATAGCCCCCCTGGACCCCACAAAGGGGGTACCCCCCCTCTACACTCCCCCGCGTGGAAGAGTGTACATACTTCTAGGGTGTAAATACTTCATGGGTTATAAACACAGCTGAAAGCAAGGACCTATGAATCAGGAAGATATATCAGGCTCCACAACCAACAATCTCCCACTTGGAGACTGATCTCAACAACTGCACTGTTGTGTATATGTTGGATTCTAAACCTTCTTGGACCTGGAAAATTTCTCATCTTCATCTTCATTGTTGAAGACCAACTGAAACTAAGCAGGAACTCAGTTTCTCTTTGGTTACTCCCTTTCTTAACATGTTTGTAGGATTCTGGCTAGTGTGTATCTTTTCCAACCTCAAATGTCCATCTTCCAAGGTGGATCATATGAAGTGGTACCTCAGTTGTATATTCTTAGTATTCGAATGAAAGGTTGATTTCTTTGAAAGATGAATTGCACTCTCACTATCATAGTACAACCTACTATTCTTCTGCTTCTTTCCCAATTCCTCCATAAACCTATGTAACCAAATCATCTCTTCACTAGCCTCTATAGTGACAACATACTTTGCTTCTATTGTTGAAAGTGCAACAACCTTTTGCAGTTTTGAAATCCAACTTACTGTTGTTCCACCTATAGTAAAAACATACCCTTTGGTGCTCCTCCTGCTGTCTTTGTCACCTCCCATATCTGAATCAACATATCCCTGTAGAAAAGTGTTTGAACCTCCAAAACATAATGCATGAGTAGTAGTACCTCTCAAATACCTGAGAATCCACTTTACTGCCTCCCAATATTCTTTACCTGGATTGTTCATATACCTTCTCACAACTCCCACTGCATGTGAAATATATGGTCCTGTGCAAACCATTGCATACATCAAGCTGCCAACTGCTAATGAATAAGGGACCCTGGACATGTATTCTATCTCCTCGTGTTTCTTGGGACACATTTCCTTAGTTAATTTGAAATGGCTAGCCAAAGGTGTACTAACTAGTTTTGCATTCTGCATTCTAAACCTCTCCAACACCTTCTCTGTGTACTCACCCTAAGACAATGTCAATTTGCGATTTTTTTTATCTCGTGTTATTCTCATGCCAAGGATTTTCTTTACAGCACCCAAATCCTTCATCGAAAATGAATTGGATAATTTCTTCTTGATCATATTTATATCCTTCATATTGGACCATGCAACAATCATGTCATCTACATACAATATCAAGATAATATAGCTTCCATTTTCTAGCCTTTTAAAATAAACACAGTGATCAAAATGACATCTACTATAACCTTGTTCTGTCATGAACCTGTCAAACTTCAAACACCACTGCCTTGGAGCTTTCTTTAGTCCATACAAGCTCTTCTTCAACCTGCATACCAAATTCTCCTCCCCTTTGACCTCATACCCCTGTGGCTGCTGCATATAAAACTCTTCCTCCAAATCCCCATGGAGAAAAGTTGTTTTTACATCTAACTATTCAAGATGTAAATCTTCTACTGCCACAAGTCTTAAAATAGTCCTAATTGAATTCATTTTAACAACAGGAGAAAATATTTCATCAAAATATATACCTTTCTTTTGTGCAAACCCCTTTACAACAAGTCTAGCCTTGTACCGCTTTTCTCCTCCATGTTCTTCCTTCAACTTGTAAACCCATTTATTCTACAATTCTCTTTTTCTCGTAGGCAACTGAACCAAGTCCCAAGTCTGGTTATTTTCCAAGGAGTCCATTTCCTCTTTCATTCCTTGCTCCCACTTCTTTTTGGTGTCTACCTGAATTGCCTCTTCATAACATTCTGGTTCACCATAATTAGTTAACAATAAATAATACAATGAAGGAGAGTATCGTTCATGGGGTATACTTAACCTGGTAGATCTTCTAACAACACTTGCAGGTGTTTGAGGTACCTTCTACTCTTGTTGTTGTACATTTTGATTTTCTAGTTCCTTTGGAATTTATTTTTTAGTGATCTCATCAAGCACTGTGTATTCTTCTTTTTCTTTTTCCTGTTTCTTTCCCTACAACTGATCTTTGTACATGACCTTCTCATTGAATATAACATCTCTACTCTTAATGATTTTGTTATTTTCATAATTCGATAAGCGATAACCAAAGTCATTAACACTATATCCAATAAAGTTACACTTCTTGGATTTTTCCTCAAGCTTTGTTCTATTTTCTTTATCAATATGAACAAATTCTTCACAACTGAAAGTTTTCAAAAAAGAATAGTTTACCTTTTTTCCTGTCCATTCCTCCTCTGGAATTATACCATCCAAAGAGCTTGAAGTTCCTCTGTTTATTAAGTAAACAATAGTATCTACAGCATCTGCCCATAACTGTAAGGGAAAACTGGCATGCAATCTCATACTCCTTGCACGCTCCATGATTGTCCTGTTCATCCTTTCTGACACACAATTTTCTTGTGGTGTTCTTGGAACTGTCTTCTCTCTACGAATCCTATGGTATGAATAGTAATCATCAAATTCCTTGCTGCAATATTCACCTCCATTATCTGATCTGAGACACTTCAAACGTTTTCCTGTCTCATTCTCAACTAAAGCTTTCCATTTCTTAAAAGTATAAAAAACATTAGATTTTTTTCGAATGCAATAAACCCAATTTTTTCTAGTTGCATCATCAATAAAAGTAACATAATAATGAGAGCCACCAAGAGATGACACCTGAGATGGTCCCCATACATCTGTATGCACAAGATTTAACCTTTCATTCTTCTTTTCTTTTCTAACTCTAAGAAATCTGTCTCTCTTTTGATTTCCGTAAACACAATGCTCACAGAAGTCCAAATCAATTTGTTTAAGATCTGGTAGACAATTTCTTTTGTGAAGGATTTGCATACCATTCTCACTCATGTGTCCTAGCCTATGATTCCATAGTGTTGTATCCACTCTTGTAGAAGCTAAAGATATAGAAGAGTCAGTATTACCAGTACATAAATACAATGTACCTACCTTCTCTCCTTTTTCTATCACCAATGATTCTTTGATGATCTTCCACGTCTTATCTATAAATATGGATATACAACCTTCACTTGCCAACTTCCCTGGTGAAATTAAATTTTTCCTTAAATTTTGAACATGTCTTACCTCTTTCAACAACCATTGGTTTCCAATGCGTTGCTTTATTTTTACCTTTCCCATTCCAACAATTTTGCATGATGCATCATCACCCAAATGAACCTATCCAAAATCACCTTGAACATAATCTAGAAAATGTTTCCTATGGGGTGTGGCATGAAATGAAGCCGTTGAATCTACAACCCAAGACTCAACAATATTATCTACAGAAAGAATCAAAGCATCTTGTAACACATCACATGTTACATTTGCTTCCTGATTTCTCTCCTGCTATCCATCTCTTTGTTTCTTTGTAGCTCTGCAGTCTTTCTTCAGATGTCGTTTCTTCCCACAATTCCAACACTCTATCTTTCCAAGTCTGGATTTGGATCTTCCCTTCCTAGAATTTATGTGGTTCCCTGAGCCCTTTCCTCTCTCCTTTTGTCTTCCCTTGTTCTCCATTTTCAATGCATTACCTTATGTCTCACCTGTGCTTTTTCGTCGCGTTTCCTCACTAAGGATAACACCAAAAACATCATCAAATTTTAAAGTATTTGAACCAAAGAAAAAGTTACTTACAACCATGACCAATCCATTCCATCTTTCTGGCAATGAGCACAAGATTAGAAGAGCCCTAACCTCATCATCAAAGTCCACTTTTACATCACTTAGTTCATTAGTAACCGTATTAAATTCATTTAAATGATCTGCAACAAACCCAACTTCCTACATCTTCATATTAAATAAAATCTTCATTAGAAATACCTTATTGGACACCGAGGGTTTTTCATAGAATTTGTCCAATGCGTCCATCAAACCCTTCGTTGTTTTTTCTTTGGAAATATTGAAAGCCATCGATGCTGCCAGGCTCAGCCATATCATTCCTAGAGCCTTTCTGTCAAGAATCTCCCATTCTTCATCCTTCATGGTCGTCGACTTCTTTTCTACTCCACCCAATGGTAGGAATAGATCCTTCTGATATAAATAATCTTCCATCTGCATCTTCCATAACTGGTATATTTGGCTGTTAAATTTCTTGACCCTAAACTTTCCATCTTCTGACATTGCTCCCACTCGAACTAGGAACCCTCTTTTCCTACGAGTTACCTTTCACTCCGACACCAATTTTTAGAAAAATAGGACCACGGAGCAATAAAATAAAACAAATTCTGAAACAAAACACAGAAGCTACACAATACAAGAGAGACACAGATTTACGTGGTTCACCCAGTGTGGGCTATGTCCACTAGAGAAATTTCCAGGTCCTTCCTTTATTTCTATCCAACAAATGAAGGGATACAACCTACAACAAAACCCGTTGTAACTTCCTCTTCTTTCTCTCACAGTCTCCTCTCTTAGAATACAATATTCGCCATCAACCATAGCCGCAATACATTTCTCTCATAAAAGAGGGTTGCCTTCTAGGGAAAAAACCCTAACATAATATCTACTGTTAGATCTGCGACCTTATAATGAATGGTCCAGATTTACAATGAAATTACAATATACATTTACAAGGCAATTTTTCATTCGGGGGCTTTTCCCTCGAACCCCCGTTGGGGGCCTGCTTTCCCCCAGACCCCCCAGCTGGGGGGATAGCCCCCTCGGAGCCCACAGAGGTGGTACCCCCCCTCTGCACTCCCCCGCGTGGAAGAGTGCACATACTTATGTGGTGTAAATACTTCATGGGGTATAAACACGGCTGAAAGCAAGGACCTCTGAATCAGGAAGATAATTAGGCTCCACAACCAACACATAGTCCACCTCCTCAAGGTCAATGAAATCATTGAACCAAACCAAATTCTTTTGGGATGAAATGTTCCCTTAAACATCGTAGATCTTGATCCTTTGGCTGCAATTCTGGGGAAAATCATGCAGTTGGGCTGGAAGAAAAAGGGGGGAGAATCTGGAGGCCATGGGTCTAGGAGGGTTAGGGATTTGGGGAGTGTCATTAGGTATCAGAGCTTGAAAACTCTTATGGTCGAAGACTATGCTGTCCAAACGGGTTTTTGACTTAGACCTGAATAGGGTTTTATCAAATAGCGTGTCAAAATCAAGGTCGTCAATGCTTTGCATGTCATCTTTGGGTAAGGATAGGATTTTGTCTAGTTAATAGAATGGGTTAGACGCTTGCTCCCTAGTCCTACGCAAAAGTTTCTCGGGGCCGCAAACGGGCTCTACAAGGTTTGGGTTAGGATTTGCTCTGGTATAGATTGTCTTCGGAGCCATGGTTCCTGAATCACGCTACTTTGTGCTAATGGTATTATAATGTCCCTGATCATCAACCCACTTGTCGGGTAATGCTACTATGCATAAACATTCTCATACTTAAATATACAACATGCATTATTTATAAAGAATAAGCATCAAATCAAATTAATACATTTGACATGGATTTACTGCTGTCATACATACTTAAATAGAATTAACAAAAATTCAAACTAGCAACAAAATACATGATAATATTAAAAGTATCAAAGAACATGCATTTTAATTACGTACATAATTAAAACACATAATTATACTTATCATTGAAACTGTAATACACCACTAACTAGTGCAGACCTTCCACGAACCTCTCAGTCTTCGACCACTCTTCTCATCACTCTCAGCAGTAGGTCACCCCCAAGCTAGGACTAAGCTCCACCAGCAAAGGAGATCCTAGAATGGGAAAGGTCTATCGAAAACACACAGTTTATGAGGAAGGATTCTCTCCCAGGAGCCACTTATGCCCACTTCTCACAGACTCTCATTCCCCAAATGCATGTCCCACTCCAAGAGTATACACCTTCATTGTCACCATGACAGTCCTTCGACTATTAAACCTCCCTTTCCTTGGGCTTCCACAACATACCGGAGCAGAATTCTCCAAGCTCTGTGGCAACTACAGGAATCCTTCCAGGATTTCTCACTTCCATCGTGCACTCTCTCACCTGGAGAGAGTCGCTCACAGTCCTAAAAACCTTCTTCTTCAACCACAACCACCTCTCTCACCTGGAGAGATTATTGCACACAGGCCTGGTAGCCTGCTTCTTCAGCTCCATTCCAACACAAGGAGGATGACGAGGCTTAACAAGGAACAAATGACGGTATCCAATCACAGTTAGCCAAGGGACTACATGGCCACAACAACCCACAGTTATAAAACACATAGCATAGACAATTGCTCAGATTTCATAGAAGACACGGGTCATCTTCAGAGGTATGTGGCTATGCAGAGGTCTAGTGTAGAGACAAAACAGTTCTCAGGAAGGATTCCAGTGAAATTAGGCAGAATACATAAGGTTCACAGAACGAATCATGTGACGGATTTCCGATCTCATGTGCATGAATGAACATTGCAAATGAGGAATACAAAGGCCACATAATTCATAGGAATACACCAATCGACTTTCAGTTCTACTTTTCAGGATTGTGTGACAGGAAAATTAAGCAAAGGTCATTCACAGACAGTCGACCACTGAATGGAGGACGAACCCTCATCCTGATTCAATTCTTGGGTTAAATTGCATGTGTCTGGGCCGACACATGTCTCCCATGAAGCTGCATGCACTTCATCAAGTATGTGTTCCCTTTTTTCACACGTTGGGGATGCATACATTGCCTATCCCAGGACTTAGGATAAAAGCATGCCTTTCACACCACTTTGGAATAACAATAAATTATTATTCCTAAGGACTTAAGCCCTCAATATTATTCGCTCTTCCTACCTTTCATCCCCCTCTCCCTTACCCATACTATGCAATATTACTCCCCCATCACTCTTTCTTCATGGTCAGTCAAAACAAAACAATGTTTATATATTATATTAATGATCTTCATAATTACATATAAAAAATTAGGCTCCTGGCCTTAACACATAAGCTCTCTGACCTAATAAACACATAAGCCCACCAGCTTATCAATACTCGGCTCACCAACCTACAAAACAGGATTACAATTCATAAACATAATTGGGGCACTATCGGTTGATATTACAGGTATTTTGACCAGAGTCGCCAGGGTAAAGGTTTCATCCAATATAAATGTTTGTCCCTCTGTTACCCTCAGGGGTCAAAACTATAACTTTAGTCATTCTCCTAGGAAACATTCATTCAATTCCATCCCCGACAACGCCGCCAAAATGTTAGCTCTCTGTAAACATCGTTCAACTAAGAAACAAATGACAAAGGAAACCTACAAACTAACTTTGAGACCCAAAACTAGCCTTTCGGACCTGGCGAGGGCTCTCTTGGTAGACATTCTCTCAGTACATGATAGGGCTTTAAGCTATCAGCTAGATTTAACACCTTTGGATAACCAGTTCTTGTTCTATTGGAAAAATATAGCAATACCTTGGGTTATGGAGTGGATTTAATAAAATGATAGAAACAAATGACTCAGTGACTGAGCTCGAGAGGTTAAAGGCTACGTAAGCAACAATTTTTCAGTTTAAAATCATTGTGTGTGGCGAGGGGAAAAACAAATGAAGTAACTTAGAGCACTGTTGAGGATGAATTCAGATTTAACTTAGAGGAAAGAAATTTTTTATAAATGGTGTGAATCCCAGGGCGCTGCGAAGAGAATCCTAGGTTCAAAATTACGCTCTAATTCAGGTAGAAATAGATATGAATAAAGAATACAGGAAACATGTACACAAAGAGAAGAAACAATACATCCAACTGCTACAATTAGAATCTTTTCATCAAAGCTTCAGGACTTTTGAATTAAATTTCAATCGATCTCAAACTAAATTCAATAGTCATTGTCTACACTATTTTTTCCAACCATCCTGGCTTACATTGAAAACATAAAATATATAGGTGAGGGCATCGCTTGGGCTACTATGCTCTCTAGCTACTATTCCTAGAATTTAGGAAACTGATTGTTCTACATTAAATGAATTTTCTCATGACGCCTTTCCAGAAATAGAAGACAACTGTATTCGATTGCATCATAAATGCTTGTCTTTGCCACAGGGATTCGATTATCAACCAGGTCTTGTCATGGTGACAGTGATGTGTCAATTTCTTCCTTCGAAAAATATTCAAATGATCACATTCTTTGTCAAACTCCTTCCATCCACTGTAATGGCCTTGATTTATTCTGTACACTCATTTGTTGGGGTGTGTACATGGTGAGTGACTGCTGACTGTTGTAGTCATTACCAAAATGACAAAACCGTCTAAGGGCGATGCCTCCTTAAAAACTATTAATATTTGTGCCACATTTGAGAATAAAATAATGAACTCACTTAATCATGTTTCTTCTGTGCACTGGAAAGAGATGCACAAACTTTCTCCCCAATCGATTCACATTCTTTGAAGTGCTTCGCAATCCTTTATCCCGACATCCTCTATGTTCCGTGCAACTATACGATTGTATCTTGCACATCTATGAGTTGTCTCTTGAGCCATGTCATGTTTCCTTCGTGGCCTTGTGATGTTGACACTTGAAGGGTCTTCGATGTTAACTTCCATCTTAGTTCCATGTTTTCCTGGTAAAGCTCGACGATAGCGAGCTCCACTTTCTCTAGCCGCTGAGATGACTCTTGACTTGTTCTTTCAAGAGGTTCCAACCAGATAGTGCACATAAGTAATTCCTCAACAACCGACCTTGCATGTGGTTCCCTCGGGACTCAGGTTACCCCAACTTGCTTGTTCTTCTTTGGTCTGCCCCTCCTCCAGGGTATTTGTTGTTGGAAGGACAACGCTTACGACTTCTTTCCTTCCTACGCAGACTCTTCCATTCCAACCTTCACGTAGTGTGATATTACCATTTCCATGGATAGAGGGAAATATCCTTTTGGATCCTTGCAGATGCCCACTGCGAGAAAGAATGAATCCCAGTTTCTTCCCAACTGTCTTAATTCCTCAACTACCAATAATTTAACGAGCTAGACATGAGAGAGTTTCATTTTCGATTGATCCACTTCAACCTATGCATTGTTTTCCATCTCTCGGAGGTTCTGGTGTAAGAAAAAGTGTATATTTAATGGTCTCCTTCCTATGAAGTGCATCAAAAATCTAATGTGATGCAAATGTATCCTATCAAACCTCCCTTCACAGGTGAAATATTTCATGATTACTCAAAGTAGTTTATGAAAAAGGTTCCTACAAATATCTACTCAGAATGCCTTTATCAACTTTCCCACCTAAACAATCTGGCTTGATGAAGTCTTCATAGCACTGCGCATCCAAGGACATGCCTTTAAACCACTTTCTCCATGCAGAGGGATATTTTTTGTGGTTGATAGAGTTTCCTTGGTTACCTGAAAAGTGACACCCGAGATCACCATGTGGAATACATCGAAACTGAGTGTGAACTTCTCGGCTAGTCTCATATTGAATCCTTGATTTTTTCTGCAAAAGGCCATGCATCGGAACTATTCAAAGGACATTCTAACCTCCATATATTCATTGATCAACATCAAGTTTTGAGGCTTGGTCCCAATGTTTCTACCACTTCATGCTCCCTTCCTTATATTTTGGGAGGTTTCAATCATTCAACGCGTATTTTCCCTGTGTGTGTTGGATTAGGCATGGACCCAAGGCAGTAGTCCTGATCAACCTGGTCTTGCAAGAGAAAACTACAAATAGTGCAAAAGATTGACTGGTGAAAAATATGCATGTAGAACATCCAGAATTTATAACAGAGCGGGCGTGAGGTGGAAATGTGCTAGGGAACAATGAATTCATGGTGAATGGATGTTTCGAAGTGAACTGAAGATTTTTGGTAGCACACCCATGTGACGAGTACACTTCGAGGCATGTAAAGTACAACTGATAAGAGCTACATGGATTATGTGATACGAGCACTGTGATTTTTCATTCTTTCATCCCTCATAATGATTTGATGATGGTCATTTCACTTGCCATTGTAACTTCTATTTAACAACTTGCATCGACCCTCAGCACATAAAACTTCCTTTCTGATAGGACCCGACTTTTTGGGAATAGACTTGTACCATTTAAACATGTTTTGACTCAGACATCGCTTCCTGACTCCAATGTCCAACTGGGCACTTGCTGACTTCGACCCCTTCGTTGTTCAGTACCTAAATTCACATGCTTTGATACACATACCATAACTTGACTAAGACCAAATCTATCTAAAAAAGGAAAATGACGATGCTAACATTAACAACATAACTTTGCAATTTATTCCTCTCAAATGTTTCCACATGGTATCGCATTTATAGGAAAGATTCAAGCTCAATTAGAACTAGCTTTAGGTGTGAATGGACCACATTTTAGATGTAGTTCCCCATGCATGAAGGCACATAGAAAAACTAAAGGATTGCTCCTAAATGGTGATGGATATTGAGGCTCTTTGTTGCACTATATTTAAAGTACCTTTCAAGGGATTCCGTGCATCAATTGTGCTAAAGCTGGTTGAGTTTTCCACATTTACATAGTTTCATGGTTATCAAAGAAATAAATGAACAAATAATGCAAAATGATTATGGGAAAGTCTCAAAAATAGATAAATTACCATGTTCCATATTCTTGGTTACTCTGATAAGGTCATGTATAATTTCCAAGTTATAACACTTTGTTATGTTGTGTTCATGATGTTACCACTAATCATTTGTATATCTTTGTGAGTGATTTTTTATTATAAAATTTTACCCTTGATGTATGAGGTCAAAAGGAGTCGTATATCGAAAATACATCATTGTTTTTTATATTGAATGCTTGTATACTAATAAACTATAGAGAGGGAGAGATACAATGTGTAGAAAAGAACTTGCATTGGAGGTGTGTTGAGAACCCACTTGCAAAAATCGAACATATTTGAATATATTATTGGTTTATACAAACATGGATAGCATGTCCCATGATTGAGAAATTACTAAAACATATTTACAATAGTAGAAATTATGTTGAAGGAGAGTATCTGATAATCATAAGTTTTTAAAATATCACTAATGATGTTGTATCACGAGAATCTATGAAGTCGAAATCATCATCACCCTCAAAGGCATCGGTAACAATAAAGTAATTTCTTGAGGAGAACACTCCCTGGAACTTTAGATGAGTAATTATGACAAGTTTTATTACTTAATTTCGTTGATGGCCTATCAATTTCAAGGGTCTTCCAATGAAACTATAAATTGGAAGTGTCACAAGGTATGAACTATCCTTATGTGTACATGAGTTGATGCCAATTAGTATGAATTTCAATGATATCAGAGAGAAATGATGTCTCTCTCTATCCCATATAGGTTCCATCATTGTTGATGAAAATGAGGACCAATATACCTCTATATTACTAGAAAAAATGAAGTTGGTGTTGACATGAATGATGATGCAATCACAAAGGACCAAGTGTGCCTTGAAATCATTATAAGTTAGAACATATATTGAACTATAAATAGGGGATAGGGTTGGATAATATGGACAAGGTAAAAAAATGTTTCAGTGAGGACGATGATCAAGAATTCCCTTGGGAAGAGCATGGTTGATGGCATGTAGTGGTGGAAATGAAATAAAAAAACTTTACATAATATGATATGATGTTATGGGAAAAATAAAATATAGTGATTATTTGACAAATTGATACCAAGGAATAGTAAATACAAATGGATAAGTAGTTGAGGGTGGAATTTTTTTGGATCACAATGAAGGGTACTATGATACATGAGGTGATGCAAACAAATAGGATTATGAAGGTATATGTGACTTAGTGTGAATTCTATGACAAAGGGACACTAGGACTACCACTAGGTGAAATGATGCCATCAAGTGCGATGGAACGAGTATAATTGCTTCTTGTAAAAAATATTCTTTGTAAAATTAGCAACAAATCAAACAATATAAAAAAAATCAGTTTATTGTACAAACATGGAGATAGGTGCATCAGTAGTATGATCAAATGGCTTGTCCTTGTGAGGAAAGAGTAGTGAGAGTGAATTGGTGGAGGGGTCCCTTGGAGGGGTATATCTGAAGGTAGGTTAATGACGATATGGGATGTAGATAGTCTGGTGATATTGGGTGAGACAAGAGGCCAATCAAAATGTGGTAGTGTGATCAACATAACTAACCATAAAAAATGTGAATTTTCAAGAGTCCAAGGAGATGGGTGACCATGATGATGAAAAATAAGTAGGAATTTATCTTGTAGATTTGGTACTATTGAATGTCTCAAGCAAAGACAGTGCATCGAGGACTGTGGGATAATTTAGGAAACTTGTACCAATTCAAATCCCTGATAAACATGTTTTTTATTAAAACAAATTGTATTTTTTGAGTATGAGTGATGTGAGCTCAGTACTAGATCACTTGAATGAATTCAATACTACAATAAGTTATTTTTTTCCTATGGATATTAAAATCAGTGAGGAGGATAAATGTATCAGTATATCATGTTCCTTTCTAGATTCATGAGATAGCCTATTCATGTATATTGGGATTATTTCAAGCACATTAACAACTAAAGATGTGGTGGCATATATGCTATCATAGGAAATGAGGACGAATAACATGGAAGGATTCACAAAGGATTCCTTGATGGTGAGAGGTCGACCAATCGATAGAGGAAAAGGTACATTCTCGAGTAGTCAAAAGACTAATTCAAGGGGTATATCTAAATCCATGTTTCAGTCGATGAGAAGATGTTGGAAGTGCGGTAAAGATACAAATTACAAAAGGGACTGCAAGTCAAAAGATGATAATAAAAATCAAGGATCTAACAAGAAGTAGTCAGCTAAGAGAAAACTTATTCATAACAAGGAAGGGACATGTATTTAACATATACGAATACACAGTCATATTGTGATTTTTGGTTAATCGAATTACATGCATATTTTCATATGACATCTCACTCAGAATGGTTTTTTGAATATTTGAATTATAAAGGAGGAGATGTATTCTTGGAGCATGAATCGAAAACCAATATTATTGGATGAGGTAGTGTTATGACCAAAAGGGGGCATATATATGGCTAAATGTATATGCGATGACCATAGGGGGGGCATATATGGGCCTAAATGTACATGTAATGTGTAAATACATAAGTAATAGGGTAAGGGTAGTGATAAAGGGGCCTCATGTGAAAGTGTGAATTGCTATATATAAGAGATCATGCATTCATTATTGAGAAGTGAATGGTGCAGTATGAAAGGTATTTGGTTATTTGGAGGGGAACACCCTCCAAATAACCACATACCTTTCATACTTCACCATTCACTTCTCAATAATGAATGCATGATCTTTTATATATAGCTATTCACACTTGCATGTTTTGACCCAAGGGGAGCATATATATGGCTAAATGTATATGATATGACCCCAAGGGGGGGCATATATGGGCCTAAATGTACATGTAATGTGTAAATACATATGTAATAGGTTCGGCCTAGTGAAATACCCTATTACATATGAATTTACACATTACATGTACATTTAGGCCCATATATGCCCCCCCTTGGGGTCATGTCATATACATTTAGCCATACATATGCCCCCCATGGGTCATAACAGGTAGAGTCTAATTACTTATAAATAATGGGAGGAGGGGAACCCTTCCATATGTGCTACAAATTCCATGTTTGGAAATAATTCTAACGAGTGATAAAGGTGTGCACATGGTATTTGAGAAGAATTCATGAAAAATGGTTAGGGTGTAAATGGTATTGATGCGAGGAGTTTAGACTGAAACCATATATACGTTTTTGGGGATTGTCAATTCCACTGGATTCAATAGTACAACTATTCTTGATGATGATGCCACTGAGGTCGATTTGACCACGATCGACTCAACTATTCCTCATAAAGTCAACTCAATCATGTTATCGCATGAGAGGATGAGACATATTGTGAAACAATGAGTACAAGCTATGCGAAGAAAAGGTACGGTCTAAGGTTTCACTAATGGTACTTTAGAATTTGTTTTCTATCAACATCGTCTATATGGAAAATAGAATTGTATAAGATTCCCATATGGAACTACAAGGGAAAAAGGGATTATGGAATTAATACATAGTAACGTGTTTGGTCCTATACTAGTACCATCACTAGGTGGATCTATGTATTATGTCTCCTTAATATATTATTTCTCCTTGAATACATGGCAATATTTCCTCGAACATAAATATGAGTTTTTCAGTAAGTTCAAAGAGTTTAAATCTCTTATGCAAAACCAAATATATAAGAATATCAAGGTGATAAGAATTGACAATGGAGGTGAATTACATGGTAAGGAGTTTGAGAATTTCTCCAAGAAATGTGGAATATCATGAAAAATACCACTCCCTATACCCCTCAATAGAATGGATTTGTTGAAAGAATTAACAAGACTTTGATGGAAAAGGAAAGGATCATGCTCAATGGTACTGGTCTAGCATAAGAATGCTTGACAGAGGTAGTTTAAATTACCCATTATCTGGTAAATATATCTCCTTTATCAACGGTAGTCAACATGAATCCACATGAGATATGGTTTGGTAAGAATCATTCTCTCTCAAATATCATAGTTTTTTTTTTTCATGATTTTTTGCATGTTCCCAAGGAAAAGATGAACAAGTTGGACAATAAGGAAGTCAAGTGTATTTTCATTTGTTATAAGGATGGAATTAAATGATATAATATATGGTATTTTTTGACAAGGAAAATGGTTTATAATCAAGATGTGGTATTTAGAGAGGTTAAAATTACTTCTATGACTAAAGAGGCTCAAGTGGAGAAAGATCCAAAGAAAGTGGTGTTTGAGCTGAGGAGCAATGAACATGATTCAAATTAGTCAACTAAATAAGATGAAGAGATGGAACTCTAGACTTCAGTTGCAGGGAGGTATGGTTGAGTAAGGAAACAAGATGAAAGGTATAGTCCAGATGATTTATTTTCTACATTTTTCTTATTTTCCACTCATGATGAACCTAGTTTGGTCAAGTAGGAATTTTACTCGACAAAGGGTCAACTCTGGAAGGAGGCCATGGTTGATGAAGTGAAATATTTTCATAAGAATGAGACACGAGAATTGGTCGAATTACCTAATGGGAGGAAACCTATCGGTAACAAGTCGGAGTTCAAGAAGAAATTGAATGCAATAGGTCAAGTCCAAAAATATAGAGCTCGACTAATAGAGAAATGGTATTCCCAATTCGAGGGAGTCGACTTCAGTCATAGTTTCTCTATTGTTTCAAAATTAACTTCCAATAGAGTATCAATGTCCTTGGTTGTAACATTTTATATTGAGATAGAGAAAAAGGTTTTAAAGGCAATGTTCCTACATGGGGACCTTGAAGAAGAAATATACGTGAAATAACCTAAAGAATTTGCATTAAATGGAAGGAAATATTTGGTGTGCAAGTTGAAGAGATCCCTTTTTGGTTTAAATAAATCACCAAGGATGTGGTACTAAAATTTCAACAGATACATCCTCATATTAGGATTTGTTAGAAGCAAGGATGATCATTGTGTGTATTCCAACGAAGAAGGTGATCATTTTATTTATGTAGCATTGTATCTCGATGACATGTTGTTGATTGGGAACAACATGAATGTTATCAAGGAGGTGAAAATGGAGCTACCCTCCAAGTTTGAAATGAAGTATATTAGTTCTTCTAATTTAATTATGGGAATGTATATTAATAGAGAATGGGAAATTAGAAAACTTTGGTTAAAATAGAGGAAGCACATTGAAGCAGTCTTAAAACATTTTAACATGTAGGAGTGAAAACCAATCAAGGTACCTATTCCTATGGAGGTAAAATTAACTATTGAATAATGTCTAAAGACACAAGAATAAATAGAGGACATGGCACATGTTCCCTATGCTAGGTTTGTTGGTAGTATGATGTATAGAATGGTCTGTACTCGACCATATATTTCCCATGTAGTGGGAGTATTGAGAAGGTACATGTCGACACATGGGAAAGAGAATTGGAATAATATTAAGAGACTGTTATAGTTCCTTTATGGCACAAAATAGTATGTGATATGTTAGCAAGGGAAAATTGAAACCGAAAGTGAAGTGAATGTACATGTTTTTGTCAACACCAACTAGGATGGCAATATTGATCGTAGGATATCGAACAATGGATATGTTTTCAGATTGTTCAGTGGAGCAGTTAGATGGATGAGTAATTCACATGCAGTTGTATCCTTGTCGTCAACATAATATGAATACATTGAAGCCACTCATGCAAGAAAATAATAAGTTTTGTTTCATAGAATGTGTTCAGGGATTGGGTTTGAACATTAAACCATGGGAATAAATTGTGACAATCATAGTGAATGTTTTTTTGAAAAGAATAGAGATTATCATTCCAGGATGAAGGATATTTATCTACAATACTATTTTTTGAGAGACGTGGTAGAAATAAAGAAGTTGTTTCTAGATAAGGTAGACACTTTGTAAAACATAATAGACTCTTTGACCAAGTATATGAGTGTGCTTAAGTTCTATTGGTGTAGAGATGCAATGGGAATTGCTTCCCTGGGTCAGTGAAATGTTTTTTTGTTTCTCATGTTTTTGAAAAGAAAACAAAAAGTGGGATAATGTTGGGTTGTTATATTATTTGTAGTGGAAACTCAGTCAACTGACTCGTTAGTTGAGGTTGATCAACTCGATGATTGATTTACTGGATGGTTAAGTGAATTCAATGGTCATTAGTTTGATTGGTGGTCGAATGGCGCATATCCGATTGGAGGTCAACTACATGGTCGATAGGGTAACCGACCAGTATTCAATTACTGATCAAAACCTATAACATAATCCCAATATTCATTGGACAAAAACCAATCATATTCATGGATATGTAACCCTTTTAGGCACCATCAATTAGGTTTTTACATGTTGTAGATTCCTATAAGTAGTGCACTATGTAATATTGTCTAATGTTACTTGAAAAATATTAGTAGAGAGACGTGTGTGCCTTGTAAGAGTGCATTGGGAATGAAGATGTAAGAAAAATGGTTGTAGAGTTGTTCTTTTGGTAAAGAAATAAAGTAGGATGATGAATT
The DNA here is from genome assembly GCA_009831015.1 of Picea engelmannii. Taxonomy (NCBI): domain Eukaryota; kingdom Viridiplantae; phylum Streptophyta; class Pinopsida; order Pinales; family Pinaceae; genus Picea; species Picea engelmannii. The sequence continues at coordinate 296,016 of ML780299.1, read as the reverse complement.
GTGTCTTAGGTGTAGACCGAGGTTAAACATGCAACTCTTTATTCTATGAATGAATAAGACGAAAAAGGAGTAGCAGTCACTCAAGAATTGTTGGTTTTCTCGATTAAGGGTTTCCAGAGTAAATCTCTGTGTACTGTTTTTGATTGTCATAGTTAAATGTTTTTTTTAATTATGTATTCTCTCTCTTATTGGTTTTAGTTTCTCTACAATATTTGGGGATGATGGAACTAGCTAATACAATGGGATTAGAGGGTGTTCTTAACATGCCATTTTGCAAAATTATATATCTAAAGGCGTAGGGTGATTGGCCTTGCAAGATGTATCCAAGAGACAAAGGGATCCTCCTAGAAAATACTTGGACACAAGAAACTGAATACCCAAAGTGAAAGTACTCTTGAAAATAAACTTGATGGTGAAAACAGTATTAGAAAACAAATATAGTGAGCTCATGTACATATCTGTGGAATTTTTTTGTGGGGGGGGGGCGGGGGGGGGGAATGTCCCCCAGGGGGGTATTTTTGGGGAAGTGACTGGAGCATATGTCTCCAAAGGTTGAAAGGTTATGATTCCAATGGCACAAACAACTTGAAAAACAACGCTTCTAAGCTCCCACACAAACCTTAGGAACATTGTGACTGGGCCATATATAAAATGGGTGGGGGGCCCATATAGTGACCTCATTTGTACATTATCGAGTTGGTACATAAGCATGTGGAGCCAAAATCCTTCCTGAGCTTGTTTTTTGAACACATGTGACCTGTTTCCAATTTTGAGAGAGCCAAGTAAGGGGTCCTGACCCAACCTTTCTATTTCTTCATTCAATTTATAAGGTAGGGTGTGAATGGGGGGAGGTGGTTGTACAAACCTTTTTTATAGGTTCCACACTATATTTATTATATGTGCAACAGTATTGCGACTGTTCATGAAGAAACCATGAAGAAATTTTACAGGTTTGTTTAGGGAATAGTCACATAAACAATGTGTTTGTATTAACAAACAATCAAAAAACAAAATATGTGTCTATTATCTTTTCAGGTGTGAAACATACGTAACCATTCATGAAATACTCTCACAAGACATTTACATGGATGTGTTTTTGATCCATTGCATGAACTTTGCAATTGACGAGTGGCTAAGTTGCAATTTATGTGATGATTGTCATATGACTAATGTAGATTTCCTCTAATTGGTTTGTAGGGGTACACATAGTCGAGATATATGTCCATTCATTGGTATGAGTGATACTATGAGGTCCTACAGATAGAGGTGAGATTTGATCCCATGGTTTGATGCATGCTAGCTAGATATAGGTTACTAAAGGACTTTAAGTATCCCTCTTTTGGCCTAAATAAAGGGTTACTGAGTGATATTGTATGAATGTGGAATTTAGAGGAGGATCATCTTATTGTGGGAGAAAATTTGGTGGATATAAGGGACTCATGGACATACACTTCTGGATTGGTATCCTAATTTGAGGATGGGGGATGGTCGAGTTGCGACCTTGACTTGATGATGGGATGTTTATTGATTAGCTAGTGGAGAAAAATTGTACTGGGAATGAGGGTTGAGAGAAAGAATCTATATATATTCCTGAGAGTGATACTTAGTGATGATGATGATACCCCAAATTTATGGAGCATTGCAGGTTGATCATATCAACAATGACAAGATGTTCATCGTGGAGTAGGTGATTCATGGGAGATTATTTTCTTGATCATTTATCATGAGAGAGGCAATGATGGAGTATTTATCAATATGCTACACCTATGGTTGAGGGGAATATTATTTTAGGTTGGTCCTATGCTATTTATTTTATAAGTGGGTCATTTCACTGTGACCACGATGAGATGTTCGGGTGAAGGGGGAGCAAGAGCCTTGAATGTACCATTGGGGTGGGGAGCTAGAGACTGTGAATGAAATATTGATCTTTACCATAGATTTTATGAGGCTGTGGAAGGATTCACTGCATATGGTATTATTCTTGCCATATGCAAGTATGGACTACTGTGGTGATTCATACATGGTTCTACCCCTCGAAGATCAGTGGAAATTCCTAGGTATTTTACATGTTCTATATGTGATGATGGAAATAATAACATGCATAAATTGAAGGGATTAATAATAATAATAAATTATGTAATGTGATATATGTGAGTTTAAAATTTCATTTGCAATGTTCTCCACAAATTGATTTGTACTTTTAGGGATATGTATAAATCTTATGGCTTCAAAATTCCTTACAATAATTTTTACTTGAAGGTATTTTCTAAACATGTAGGGATCACAGACATGGTAAACATTATTTAATTGCAAGATGAAAAGGTAAAAATCTACAAATACTTTAAGGTGCCACATATGGATTTGGGTGGAATTATCCAACAATCCAATCAGAACAACATACATTGCTTAGTTATTCATAGTTGTTCCTAATCATATGCCAATTGAGTGAAACAACATGTGTGAAGGTGAGTAAATAGCCTAAGATGAAAAGGTGATATTTCGATTTGATGGAATAGTACCATCAGTAAAATTGATGTGATATGCCAGTCAATTATTCATTTAATACTGAAAAAAAAAAAGTTATTTGGACTATTAAAAAGAGCAACTATACTTAAAAAATACAAAAAAACTATGAATTTTTTTACAAATTTGGAATGTAAAAATGGCAGTGGGTTGGGCCATATGTTTACTCAAGGGTAAAATTTCTCGATGTACTACCACTTGATAGGGTCCTTAAAGAGGATTCCCCTAGGGTAAGAAAGGATGTATGCTCGTCGAGTGAGGTTGTGCTTAACAATGAAGAGGCCTCACTAAAGTGTTTCTAACATCCCTGGTCCTAGAGCATTGTGGGAGATATCATAGTATAGAATAAGGTTACCCTCATTCAATGAACAAGGGCATACGTGGTGATCAAATGTGGCCTTAGAGAACTTCTTGGTTTCTTCATTACTTTGTAATGAAAATAGTTTATCTTCATCTACAATATCTAAGGAGACAAGACATTATTTTAGAGGGGTAGTTTCCATCAATAGCTTGTCTGCTATCCAGAGGGTTGGTATATTGCACTCGATTGGTAAAATGGTTTCCAAACCAATGATAAGGTGGAAGTGGGTAAATCCTATGGAAATTTTGACTGTTGTTTGGTGGGAACAAAGTGTATAGAAAAACATGTGGTGTCAATTGGTTTTGTGCTTATTGACTATCCTCTATAACATGGTTTTGAGGAATTTGTTGACAAACTCAACTAGGCTACTTTATTGCAGATGGTATGGGGAAGAAAACTCATGGGTGAATCTATGAAGGGAAGACAACTTTTGGAACACTTCATTCTAGAAATGTTTTCCATGGTTCAAAATTGGCTATTGGGGGACCTTGGAATGAGTGATGACATGATTGAAGAATAATTGGACGTCAATGTCCACTATGTTGTTTCATATTGGCATGGCCTCAACCCATTTGGTGAAGTAATTGATGGCCACATTGATGTACTTGCAACCATTTTTGGATGGGGTATTGCACTCGTAAATTTGATGCCCCACTTGTAGAAGGGACGAACGATAATGATAGTGTTTAAAGGAGTTGGTGGAGCTTGAGTTTTGTGAGTGAATACCTCGAACTTCATACTTCATTTGAATGCCTAAATTAAATTTTGGAAGAGGGTAGGATGAAAATAACCAGTGTAGACCATGTTTTGAGAAGTGGACATTCTTGAAAAATTTCCTATGTAAGCGCCACTATGGAAATAAATCAGTACCCACTGAGCCTCTTTCAATGTCGTAAATCGATGTGGGATTGTATCGAGTCACTATAGATACATAATGTCTCCAATGAGTAGATAATGGGGGGCTTGGTGAAAGATACACTGGTGATCATCCCAAGAGAGATGTGGAGAAATTTTTTGATGCAGAAATAGGTAAGGATATCTTTGTACCATGGGTCCTCACATGATATTAAGAATAACTTATCATCCAAGAAGTTGTCATTCACTAGTGGGTCCTTGATGTTTGACGAAAAATTAGCGATGAACTTAGTAAGTATGAGCACCTTCTTACTCTTAGGAGTACTAAAATCTAGATCAAATTCTTGGAGAGTTTTGATCCACCAGACAGATTTGCCATTGACAAGTCATCAATTGAGTAAGTATTTCATGGGGTTGGAATTTTCTATAACTTTTTTGGTTTTTAAAAAAGTATAATGACACATTTTTTTGATTGCATGGATGAAATTGTCTAATTTATACTCATTATTGTAATTCAGACGAGGTTATGATAGATTCTTTGTCTAGCGAATCTTGTACTTTCTACACCTCTAAAAGATGATGAAAAGGTCTTTCAGGTGTTGGGAACACTTATTTGATTTGGTCGTAAGGTCATCCAAGTAAGATAAGATGAGGTAGGAGAGATCATGAGAGACATAAGTCATATTTGATTGGTATGAGGCTCCAATAATTTTGAGACCAAAAGGAATGACATGATAGGTGAAAGTACCTCGTGGTATCGTGAAAGCGGATTTGTTTTATTGTTGATTATTCATATGTTGTTATTAAACACATATTAAATTGTTTTCTATTTTAATGATTGAATCAACTGTTGATTTCTTATTCACTCTTCGTTTTGAAAATCTTTGCTAGGTGATTATTTTGAAAACTACATTCAGTTCTATTTTTGAGTTGTATTTATAATTTATATTTTAATAAATCAACACTAAATATAGTACTTTTAGTTTGAAAATCAAACATGACGAGTTTTCTATATCAAACCGAGAGAAGGCTAATCGAAAATTATTTTCAGGTGAACTCCCATTTTTTAATAATATATATTTGTCTGCATTAACATCGATTAAGTAAAAAACAAAAATACCTTTATACCATAAGAAAAATGGGCATTTAGTATTAATACAAAATACAAATTTGGAAAGGATATGACAACTTGTGATAATGGAATCCCATAAGAGTCTTAAAAAAACATCAAAATTGACCAAGATTGACTCATAAATAAACTTTTCTTAATAAAGATGATAAGTGATCGTGGTCACAAAATTAAATTCCTCACTAACTCAAGGGAAGTACTTTAGTGCAAGGGAGCTTGCTGACATGGGCTAGAGATAAATCAAATGGGATTTTATGTGGGAAAATGTGATCAACTAGGGCATGATACCAAATAAAGGACCATGGAGACCACTAAATGAATTGAATGTAATCAGTTGAGGCCCTAAAGCTAGTTTAAGGCTTATAATATCAATTTTAATAAGTGAGGGACACTCAAAAGGAGGGATTTCAACATTTGTGATTTCATCATGTGTATGTGTATGAGTATTTTTATTCATCCTAAGGTGGGAATTGATATAGCTAATGCGTCATGCAAAAAACTATACCAATATAATTTATGTAGGGCTAACACAAATTGTAAAATTCATACATTGAATCCCTCTTTATTCCTCTTTTTCTTTGCTTTCATTTATTTGATAGTAATATGTTAACCATATTACCTCATCTCTTTTAAGAATTTTTGAATGTTTAAGGCACATGTTTATCCTTATCCATGTTCTAGGTTGAAAATTTCTTTCATGATCCTCCATACATGGATACAAGATAAATATTTCACTTTAACTCTTTTGTTAATGTAATTACATATATTTCTAAATAGAAAAAATACTAATTTGATTTTTTATATTTCTAGATAGAAAACATACTAATTTGATATTTTAAAATATTTAAAATGTAATTTTATTTTTTATTTATTTTTGATGAATTTCTAAATTTACTTATTATTATTTAAATATTGAAAAAAAATTGAATTGTCATAACTCTCTTATTTTACACAACAACAAAGTCCTTAAAATCCCTTCCTTCCTTTTTAAAGAAGTCGTACTTCTTTATAATTGATGGATGATTAGCAGATAAACTATTCCTCGACCCTATACAGAGGTTTAGGTGTGAACGCTCTATTCATCATTTCCATGGCAAATTCCTCGACCTTATTATGTATGGCAAGTAGAATGTTGAGGAAAGGTATCAAGCATTCTTCTGTATGTTATGCATTTTCGCGGAAGTGAAGTAAAGCAAAGATTCCTTCGTCTCATAGATAAACCATTTTAATAGCGCCAACGTCCTCTATCTGCAACAATGATAGCCATTTGGTAACTGGAATTAGGATAGTTGGTTCCATTGAATCTGAGTTTGACGTGTGGAAAGAAAGCCAGAAGCATATATTAAATTTAGAATACCTTATCGGATGTATAGACAGTGATATTATTCGGAATTTGACACGTTTCATGGTGCCGCTATTATTTATGTTGCACATTCCCAGCACTTTGATATAATTGTAGGGTTAGGAAATTCATTACTATGAGGATGAAATGAGAAGAGCGAGCAGAGTGGATATTATGGAGGAACAATGTCACAAACATATATTGATGCGAGCATTCCTTTCTGCTGGTCTAACTAAAGTCACGGCTATAGGTCTTCTGGTCTAATTAATCTCTTGGTGAGAGGTACGAAAACTACTTTGTCGAGTCATATTGACAAAATAAAAACCTAATTTTGTTCTGAATTTTTTTTGGTTCTCTCCATAAACACATTTAAAACAGAATTTATCAGCGTACTATAAAAGCCAAGGTTTTGGCCGTTTTGAAGGTTATTTTTAAGACTGCAAATTTCATTTTTCAATCACTAAAATGATCGAAGTGGAAATGTTCAAATTGCATGATGTTTGTGTATGGCATCAGCATGATCTGTTTACAATCACTTGATCGAATTGGAAAGGTTCTGAATCCATGTATGACATCAGCATAATCTGTTTAGAATGATTTCAGTATGGTTTAGGCCAAACTTGATTAACCAGATTATTTCTATGTCAATTTGTTGGGATGAATTGCTTTTTGGCCACGATGGCCACCAAACTCCGCAGATTAGGACGGCCTCAAACAATAATGCTATAAATGTTTGTGATATACAGGAGCTTATTGACATATCTTGAATACCGCATCAATATAGACCCTCTTGTGTTTCTGTTGAGGTCCAGCGCCAGGTGTCCAGTTCCAAGGATGAGGTCTAGGTCCATCGTGGGAGAAGCGAAGGACGTTGTATTAATTGCAAGAGACGGCTCCGTGATGCAGGGAGGTTTATGTGTGAGAAACAGGTTGGTAGGTAATCATGGTAACAATGGTTTGCATGATGATCATCCTGTGATTTCCATTGATGGGTCATTCCATTTGTGATCATGATAATCACCAGAGTTTCAGGAAGAAATCAATCTACTCTCCATAGAGCACCCTTTTGGTGAGCAGGAAGGTTAAAGAAGAATATTTTGTTAAGTGAAGGTCAACAGTAATCTTAACTAAGAATATTCTGTTCAAGGTGGTGGGCATCTGTGATTTTTCAATCAGAATGTTCACTGTATTAATTATTTATTGATGGAGTTTGGTCAGATGGTTAAAGTTTTCTGGGGGATTTAATTCTGAATTTGGGGTTGCTTCCGAATTCAGATTCAGTTTTAAAGTTACATATGTGGCAGAGCTTGTGAGCTCTCTTGTAATTCATTAGCATGTCCTAGTTCGGCTCAGGTTGATTTGGTGTAGTTGTAAACGCTGAGTCCTAGTTCGGCTCAGGTTGATTTTGGTTTGGTTGAGTCTATTTTTTGTTTCGGTTAAAATAATATTAAAACGATTAACATTAATTTTTTTAGTGTGTGAATTTTTTAGAGATTGAACTATGTGTAAGTTTTCAAAATATTTGGCATTTTGAGTGGATACTTCATCTATCATTACGGACATATAAGCTATCATTAGAAACATATAAGCTATAAGAATCACAAAAATAAATAAATTGGGGTAATATTAAATAAGATATGAATTATGATAGCCATTAAAGAATATTAGTAAAATAATAATAAAAAATACTAAATAGTTGTTGACAAATAATAATGAAATTCAAAAGAAAGGTGGCAAATATAATTTATATTTATATTTGGAATATTATAATGGATTATGCAAGAGATAAAGAGTTGGGAACGTTAAAATGAAAAAATAGGGAGGGGAAGCAAATACAAGCGCAATTAAGGATGATGGATTAGGTCAAAAAAGAGGCAAGAGGGAGAGAGAGATTGTAAGAGAGAATGATAGAGAGGGAGAAATCCCCCAGAGGTAGATATTCAAAGACAAAGAAGAAACTAAGAAAGAAATATATTTGAGGAAAAATTGATGAATAATCAGGGCAGAGAAAGAAGAGGTTAATTTAAATAGTTGGTGGATAATGGGATTTCAGAATTGGTTGCTTAATTTAAATAGTTGGTGGATAATGGGATTTCATAATTGGTTGCATTTGTAACCATCTTCCCGATTAAAATTATTAGGATGCTTATCGATTTCAGGAGGTTCATGGATGATACAAAAGGAGTAATGAGGTGTTGATGCAAGGATTTTAGTTTGGTCAAAACAAGTAAGGTGTTTCAAATTGTGGTAATGTTCAATGATATCTTACTTAGAAATGTGGTTGTGGAAACTGTCATTTATATGCTCTTTATGGTAGGTTCTGATTGATCTACATGTTTTGTCAATGTCGTATTTGCACAAGAGAAGGAAATTTGGTAAACGTCTTGTCCTAACATAGGGTCGGATGCATCTTTAGCAGTTCTAAAAATATGCTTGAGGATTTAATGGGGTGTAAAAGGAGTTTTGATATTATTTTTGGCTAAGATATTATAAATATGATTAATAACGCCATGAATGTAGGAAAGATAAATAAGATCTGATGATAGGGTGGAGGAAGGGGCGTTTTTAGTTTTAGAGTGAATGGATGACTAGATATCTTTGTTCATTTGGGAGGTTGACTAGCCATTAGCTATGAGAGAATTACTGAGGTGTGATTTTTCTTTTTCAAAAACATGAGGAGAAGAGATTTGAATGGCTTGAGTAATGAGAGTTTTAAGAATTACAATTTTTTGGCTTCGTTGGTGGTGAGAATGGGCATGCAGGTATCTATTTGTGTGAGTCATTTTTTCTATAAACTTGGTGGGTTAGGGTTCCATTAGGTTTGTGGTACATGAGAACATCCAAAAATAAAATATTTTTCCTTTTAGACTTCCATAGTGAATTGAATATGGGGAGAGATGTTGGTAAGGTTGAAAAATAAAGAATTCAGAGAAGTAACAAACCAAAACTAACATTTGGGATTTACATGGAAGTTGTTTAAGGTTAAAGGTTCAAATGTTCCATAGAAATGTTGGGAACAATATATGATAAAGATGATCCCATGGTTGTACATTCTATTTGTTCATAACATACCCTTTTGTAGGTAAATAAAGGGGAGGTGAGGCATATTTCAACTAGTTTAGGATTTTATGGGTCAACAAGTTTGGAGATAAGATCTATGGATTCAAGAACAAAAATTTTGGTGAATAAGAGATGACATTGAAACTAACCATGTTGTCTTATTCATCAAGGTGAATAATGAGTTTTATCTAATGAATGATTGAAGATTATCAACAAGAAAATGGGATAAGGCACAAGTGGTATCCCCTATATCACTTACTATAGTTCCAAGAGGGGTGTTTTTTTCATGAAATTTAAATTTTCTATAAATCCTTGAAGTTTGAGGGTTGTAATAAATAAGACTTAAACTCTAGCAATTCCTTTATCATATTTTAACTCTGGATTTGTAATTTCCAAAGAAAAAATGCATGTTCATAGCCATTAAATCCACTAAAATTGTATAAATTACAAATTATATATATATAACAAAATTAAAGTTTATATATATTTATTATATATAATATTATTTATAATAATATAATTAATATAAACATTTTAAACATAGTAAAAACGGTAGATGAAAATATTTTAATCAAAAATACTAAAAATTACAATAATAATAGTAATATTATAAACCTAATTTCATATTTAGTGTTTGCATTTATAATTACAAATTATACATATTTATCTTAAAGATAAATAATAACAATATTGTAATACGAAGATAAATAATAATAATATTATAATATGTAATATAGTTTAGTATTTAAATTTATAATTACATATTATAGAAATTAGGAAATATAGATTATAATAATAAAATTTAATATAAACTTGTAATGGTAAAATAAAATACTTTATTAAAAACTCAAATAATTATAATATTATAATGACTAATGTAATATCAATATATACAATTATAATATTATGTGGACGGAGGCACACGCTATGTGTATGAAAATAATGATAAAATCCATTTCATATTTATTAAATATTATAATATGAAATATGATTACTATATTAATAATTATTATTTTTAATTCATATAATAAATATCGTATTAATAATAATTATTTAATATTATACTTTATATTTATGTAATAAATATATAAATGTTGTGATATTATAGTATAATATTAATATAATGGATGTTGTTTTAGTTAATAGATAATTAAATTTAAAATGATCACTTATTATACTTTTTTTTTATATGAGAACAATATTTTGGAGGAAGTGTTTTCATACAAATATGTTGGAATTTATATTTATCACAAGCTCGATGGTGTTGAGAAAGAGATAAATGGAGGGTGAAAAATTTATTAGACATTGAAAACAATTGTAAATCAATGGATTTTTGGCTTTGGGATGAGAAGAAATATCTCTTTAATAGCCTAGTCACTCTGAAGTTTGGGGAAGTTTGTATTTCCCCCATCAAGAACATTGTCATGATTAGATATCTAACTTACAAGAACAAGATAAACAATATGGATGGCAAGAGGCTCCCCAAAATTGATTCAAACTCTAGCCAAAACCACCATCATAAAGATGTCAAATCTTGTTTCAATCATCTCGAAATACAAGAAAAGTCATGATGCATAACACTCATAATTTTTCAAATATTATAATTTCTAAATTTAAGGAGAATATGTGGCGTAGTAAAGAATCATAGGATAAAAGGAAACTAAGATGCTACAAGGAGGTGGTCTACCCTACTTTAAAAAATCAAAAGTACCTTTAGTTTTGAGAAGTCTAAAGAAGAAAATCAACATTGCTAAAATAAGAAGAAACTGAGAAGAATATGCCATCTTTATGACACTAAGAAGGTTGAAGACGAAAAACACTTCCTCTTAGATTTCCCTACCTATTAGCAAATTAAATCCCAATTTAAAAATATTTTCCACAATAGAGACCTTCCTAACCTCCTAAGTCATCAAAACTATTGTGATATTGGAACACTTTTCTCAATACCTGTTGAGTACATAAATACAATTTAAAAAAAATCAAAGTAATCTCTTTCCTTCTTAAGATCCTATAGACCAATTGGCCTGAACATTAATCATCATCTTCATCATCGTATCTACATTCACTAATAATCAAAGAATTGTATTAATTTTATTCATATTTCATATATAATATTCATTAAAACCAAAGACAAAACTATGGTACACCACCCATTAGTTTATCTTTAATTACAAATAGTTTTTTTCTTATTCAATATTATATATATGCTTTAAAAAATAATTGATTTTTCACAATACTTAAATTACTTTTATCAAGCGTGAAATTGGCTAACCAATTCTACTTTAATGAGCTATAACATATTGTGATTTTTCAATTTTAAATTATACCTTTAAGTTTTGAGTTTTATTATACAATGTTTATTTTGTAACAAATATAAAGAAAAAAATAATTTAGTACTCACTTATTTTTTTCCTTTATATTATAAATAGTCTCATCATTTCATTTTATTTCCTTGATGATCATTATTAATAAATTTCAAAGCTACAATTTTATATTCACATATTATTTACAAGTTATACTCTACACATTTAACTATTTACAAGTTATACTCTACACATTTAACTATTAGCGTCTATATTTATAAGCTTTTCAGCGTTCTAATTAACATGAAATTATGAAAAATTTAGTAAATTCTTTGTGAAACGTTGTTAAGGATTAAATTGTTCTTACTTTATGTTGCCTTCATGCAGTTTGTGTTTCTCTTCAAACGGCTAGATCAGTTCGCCCAATATTACCTTCTGCTGTCCGAGTTAGAAGTAGGGAAGGAGGTGTATCCAGTTATGGTTATGTGGGATTTAAAGAAGCAACTTCAGTCCAAACGGCTATTGAGGCATCCCATATTCTAATTACTGGTCGTCGAGTATATATAGAGAAAAAAATACCAATTCTGCTAAAGGGGACTCTCCAGGAAACAACACTGGTGGTGGTGGGAAAGAAGTGATTTTTTTAGACATAGCCTTCATCCATATCATTCCCTCTCGAAAATTTTCCTCCACATCTAAACCAATGGGCATTTTATAGTTGGATTTAGTTGACTGAGGGTTCCTATCCATACTTGATACTTATGGGCATTTTATAGTTGGATATAGTTGACTGAGGGTCCCTATCCATACTTGATACTTGGTGGTGCAAAGCACTACATTCATCTTCAAAATCTTTTATTTTATTCCTCTCTTGAAGCAAAGTTTCCACTATTACGTTCATCCTATTATTGTATTTTTTATTTTGGGTGTGGATTTTCCCTATATATAAATATGGATGTCCTATCATCCCTAATAAGGGTCTCTTGATATGGAACAACACTATGAATATCAACAATTTCACAAAAGAGGGCATCCACTTAGGTGATGGTGGCTCACCATATTGTCCAATATGTAATGAAGCTTCCACAAATGTCAAATGTGTAATGAAGATTCCATAAATGTCCAATGTGTAATGAAGATTCCGCAAATTCCTCCAATTCCATACTTTCTACTAAATTCCATTATCAACACTAACAACCACCCTCACACCTTGAAATTATCACAAGAGGAAGCAAAGAAACATACTTTGATCAAAGAATTTTCTCTATGATTCTTCCAATCTCTATCAAAATTGAAAGGCACCTCTATAAATTTGAGAAGAATGAACTAAGGAACTTCAAGAGATACACCTAAGCTAAACTACTTTGGATATAGGCCTAGGCCATGGAACCAAAATATACCTAAAAAATGAACCATATCTTCCTCTAAGAAGTCAAGAGACCTAGGTCATGGTGGATCTTTTCTAGATTGTGCTCCTTAAATGATTCTTTAAGGGGAAACAAGGGAATTCACACAAGAAAACCATCCATACCAACAAGCTCCAATATACCGCATTCATCAACAATTGAATTAAATCCAAATTGAAAGAGTTGATCCCTCATTACAATTGAAATTTACATTTATAGTATTATTGTGAACCTTAACTTCCATCCCCCTCATTAAATTTGACTTGTCACCTATGTGGCATGGAAAATTTTGGACAATTCATAAATACTTGATTAAGCAATTAGGGAGATGGAAACCCCTCCTTTTGTCATCAATGTTGCACATTCCAAGAGGAAATATTTCTTGGCAAAGTGATAGGCTTGTTGATCCCTTTCTCTGAGGACGTGGAAAAACACTAGTACAAAGTAATTGAGCTTTTGGTGGATTCACCGAATGAATCTGAAGCAAAGTGGGCCAATGCATGAGTCTAATAATTATTGTTGAATCCACTATTACAATTAGTTCACCAATTCACCTTGGGTCAAGAAGTTTTAACCCTTGGTATAGTGCAAGTTCCTTGACCCAATTCTTAGTAGTTTGACTCAAGGCCCATTCATAAAGTACTTCTTAATTTTATTTGGGATAAAAAATGATCCCCTAAACCTACCACCCATAACACATTTCATTCTTTACTAAATTTACTAAATTTAATTTTTTTCTGTCTAAATTTATTATTTCTTTATTTATTTCTTTATTTATTGCTATCCATTTACGTCTCATTCAAACACACACATAATCCTTCTTTCATCTAATTGTTATCCTCCATTTAATATTTATATTTTAATTCACACTTATTTCTTATGCGTGACATATTATAGTTAATCTCCATTTTTAGTTAATAGGTTTTACATTTTACAAATAAACGTCTCATTCAAACACACACATAATCCTTCTTTCATCTAATTGTTATCCTCCATTTAATATTTATATTTTAATTCACACTTGTTTCTTATGCGTGACATATTATAGTTAATCTCCATTTTTAGTTAATAGGTTTTACATTTTACAAATAAACACACTGGCAAGTGGAGTTTTCTTTCGTTTAAACTCAGGTGGGCCATTATCATGTTGAATTTTAAATATTTTCCATTTTAATTTCATTTTTATGGTAATCTTCATAAATTTATCATTCTAAATTATTAATTATTGAAAAAATAAATTCTTTTATTTTTTAAATTATATTTTAAAAAAATATTTACTATAATATAAAATATATATTTATTTATTTATTAATATAAAAATTATTATTGTTTTATTTCATTTTTTTTTTTTCATTTTGTCTCCATTTTTCCTGTTACATTTTTATGTAATTTTAAATTCAATTCCCAAAAATTTATAAAGCTAGTGTTGTTATCTTCATTTGTGCTCTAAAATATATAGAAACTAACAATTTATTTCATTTATTTTCATTTTGTCTTCATTTTTTCCGTTACATTTTTATGTAATTTTAAATTCAATTCCCCAAAATTTATAAAGTTAGTATTCTTCTCTTCATTTTTGCTCTAAAATATATAGAGACTAGCAACTTTTCAAAATCATATTCTTATTTTTAAAACTAGACATATGAACATGACATCAGATCCAATTAAAAATTCATATATGAATGATACATATGTACATGAAAAAGAAACTCCCATAATTATTAAAAAAAACTTATAATAGTAAAAAAAATTTAAAACTTCTAATAGTAAAAAAAATTTAATGGTATTGCATTTGATACCAATAGGTTTTTGTATATGATTAGAACAAAACAAACATATTTTTATAGAAAAGTATTGAAACAAGCATCTTGTTATAATAATATATCTAGAGTAAGGAGGGTAATATATCTATATTAAGGGCATATGGGGTTTATTTTTTACTTGAAAGAAAAAAAAATTGAGTTTGCATAACTGATAGGAATCATAACATTAATGAAGTGGATGCACTAGTTGTTTTTAAGGTTCTATCTATTCTAAAATCTAAGGGGTTTAAAAAGAAATAATATTTAGGGAATAACAATAATTTTTATATTTTTATATTACAAAATCTTTCTTAAAAATGTCAAACATTTTAGACATATACAATGAATTTGTCATGTTGATCAGATATTTTAAGAAAATTGAAAATTTTCATTTTTTATAAAAGAAAAAAGTGGACATTGAAGATAGACCATCACTTAAGAAACTTTGTAAGAGGAGATATTTAAGTTAAATGAGGCGACTATGAAAACCACCTCCTTACCCCTTATCATACAAATGTAACTGGATGGTAAGTCAAGCCACCGTGATTGCCATTGTCATTTCATATATTCATCATTTGCATGGGTTCTGAAGTTCTTAACAATTGATTAATTATGTAGTGCATGATGCTTTATTGAGAAAATATATGTGATATGGCTTGATTCATTTGTTTCCAATTCAAACATCAGCTTCATCTCTATGTAAAAGAGGAGGCATTTGTTAGATATGGATCCTTTGGTTGTGGTTTTATCTATCTAGTTATTAGGTACAACAATTAAATTGATGGAACAGTATGATTACAAAAGAGGGTGTAGTTGTGTCTTTTGTGAGATTACATATGTGCATAAGGAAATGCAATAATGTTAGTAGGAGGAAACAAAATACCAATGCACTGTTACGAAATTGACCATCCATTGGAACAACTAGAATCAAGAATTTGAAGAAAAAACCTAGCAATACAATTATGTCACAGACCAAAGTGTTGTTAAAATTGCAAATCATACTCTAAAAATTTAGGAGTGGAAGAGTGAATTCAGAACCACCACAACATACATCAAAAGAAGAACTTAAATTTGGCGTTGCATTTTATGTCTCTTCTATCACTCGTTGGATTAATTGCACCCACCCCAACCTCCCCCAAAACGTTGTACCCCTTCCTCCCCACATTAGTTGACTTATATTATTCTAGGTACCCCTCCCTCTACAACCACTCTTTGAAATTTAAAGAGTGTCTACACATTCTATGCTTTCATAACTTAGATATGGTGGATTCCACAAGTAAAATAAGCCTTATTTCTCTAAACGATATCGAGATGCACCCTAACAATGTTGCACAAAAACCCTACATGGACATGCAAATTGAAGTCAAGGCAATGAATTTTAGTAATTTTTTTATGACTTTAACATGTTTTTCCCTACCCATTTTTTACTTTTACAATATGTAAGATAATATAACTGCGAAGTTTTTAATTGTTACAACTAGGATGGAAGACCTTGTGGGAAGTTGGCTATTAAATATTTTGTTTCGAATATTAGGCGAAGGCCAAACCTAATTTTTTTCATTAAATCACTATTTGGTATGATCACAACTTTTTTAAATATTAAATCTACTCATTAAAATCCTCTTAAAAAAACTAAAAATAATCACATGTCCTTTCAAGTATATAACTGTTGCGAAAATGGTCTTAATGGAAGCGAAGGAGGAGAACCTAGTTTTAATCGATCTATATGAGGATAGCCGTTTGTTTGTACTTGGCATCACAAATACACTATCAAAATGTTGGATACAATACCTGAGAGAGATTTATTTAGACGTTACCACGTAATCTTCTTCCCCAGTCTTCTTTCTCACTATTCAATTCAAGCGATAAGCTTTGGGGAAGAAGATATCTCAACTCTTTCATAAAATCATCATCAATGAATTTATTATTTTGTGTTTTTAAAGTTGATTTAATTTGTTTTTATGTTTTGGAAAATAAATAATACTAATAACTTAGTTAAATAAGCAAAAAAACATTCGATATACTGATTCAAAAAGATTTAATTGGATACTACTATATGGTCTTTTTCCTTATATTTCTTTCCCACTCTTCAAATCAAATCAAGACATAACTTCATGGTCTTTCTCCTTATATTTCTTTCCCACTCATCAAATCAAATCAAGACATAGCTTCATCTAAGAAGATAGTATAATTTTTTTTAACTTTATCACTATTTAAATACAACATTTGGCTAAAACAATTATTTTTTTGGATACAACATTTGGTTAAAATAATTATTTTTTAGCTTGTAAATTAATTTTTAAAATTTAAAATCAATACATACTTTATAGATAATATTTCTCATAGGTAATATGTTGGATTACTGAGAAAAATAGTAATCCTTTTTAACCAAATAATCTAAGTGTTATATCAATGTAGAATTATCATCTAATAATGAGCAATGAACAAATGAACAATCATACACATACATAGTACACCAATGTTTTACGTGGAAACCCAAAGCGAGAGAAAACCACAAAATTATTTTTCTTATATGACTTGAAGAATTACATTCATTGGAAGCACCAACTTCCTTTGTTTTCCAGTTGCAACTAGAAGGAGGCGCCAACCCCCTAGTTTCTCATGCTACAACCTGAGGGAAGCTCCATCTCCCCAATTCTCTAGCTACAACCACAAGGAGGCTACAACCCCTTATGTTCTTTGGCTACAACCGGAAGGTGGCTACAACTACCTGTCCTTGCCCCGTCCAACCGCCCTGAAGTAGAAGTAGAATGATGGAACCATTGTCACATTATCACTGTGAGATATACCGTTGTAAACCTGTACCAATAAACCTAAACCATGCATCAACCATTCCTCAAACTGTGCCTCAACCTGTAATCAATTGTACCATGAAAAAGTGCATCAACCATGCACCGACCTATACCAAACAATCTGTAATCAACCTACACCATAAACAAGTGCATCCAACCATGTACCAAGTATGTACTAGTCATGTGTCAACTACTCATCAACTATGACTCATCAATATGTACCAACATCATCAACTATACACCTCATGTATGTGCCAACTCATCAACTACTTGTCTCAACCATGTATCCAACATGTACCTCAACCAAAATCCCTCATCAATTTCACCATCCAAATATGATTTGTAACTTTGTAATAGACCCAGTGTATATGATCACATAACTTGTTGAATTTTATAATATACCAAATATAAAATGTATGCAGAACAAAAATAAAATGCAAGTAGTGGCAGAATAACAACAATATAACCAGAACAATCACCACAATAACATTGAAATGATATAAGAATAACAACATAAATAACACATTGAATCTGAAAGAAATGTTCAAGGGCCTCTTCGAGGGGGAAACCTCCAGTTGAGAAGAGCTCTATTACAGTAATCTCCAAGATAGGGTTCTCATACCCTCAACTCCTATTCATACTAAAAAGAAACATCTAGAGGAAGATCCTTCTAGAACCTAAAGCTTCTATTAGGTCTTCTTACATCCACCTTATTCTATTTTATTGAATTGCTTTATTAATATTGACCTTTATTACATCTGAAAATATTGTTCTACCTATGTACGGGTTAGGACCCTAGCATGTCCGCCCCCTTAAAAACAACCTTGTCCTTAAGGCTTGAGATGAGGAAATTGCTGCAGAATGGTAGTTGGTTCCCAAGTGTCGTCTGCTGGAGTTGTATATTTCCACTGGACTAACACTTCCTTAATGGTTCTCTGACATAGGTGACACTCACGTTGGTCCAAAACTGCTTCTATATGTAGCCAAATGGACCCTTCTTCAGCTAACTCTGGAAGGTTGGTTTGAATTTGGCACTTAGCTCCAATCACCTTCTTTAAGCATGAAACATGAAAGACAGGATGTAGCTTCGAATGGCCGGGAAAAGCTAACTGATAGGCGACTTGTCCCACATGCTTGAGCACGGTATAAGGACCATAAAATTTGGGTGATAGCTTCTGACAATGCTCGACCTTGAGGGAACTTTTCTTGTAAGGTTGCAGTCAAAGAAACACCTGATCCCCTTTTGCAAATTGACATTCAGAGCGACCTTGATATTCTTGTTGCTTCATGTGATTCTGTGCCATGACCAAATTCTCTTTGAGGGTACAAAGAATGTCCTCTCGAGCTATAAGTGTTAGGTCAACCGCTTGGACCTTCGAGGCACCCAGTAAGTATGAAAGAACTGAAGGTGGCTTATGTCCATATACTGCTTCAAAAGGAGTCATGCGTGTAGCTATATGGTATGAAGTGTTGTACCACCATTCAACTAGGGGTAACCATTGAGCCCACTGATTTTTATTTTCGAAGGCAAAACACCTCAAATATGTTTCCAAACACTTGTTGACAACTTTCGTTTGTCCATCAGTCTAGGGATGATAAGTTGTGCTAAGATGCAATTCTTTTCCTTGTATCTTGAACAATTCTTGCCAAAAATTGCTTGTGAAATTTGGGTCGTGATAAAAAACAATAGAATGCGGCATACCATGAAGTTTGAAGACCTGATCCATGAAGATTTGAGCCACCGTGGATGTTGTAAACGGGTGTTGAAGGGCGCAGAAATGAGCATACTTGGAAAGGTGATCAACAACCACCATTATGAAAGATTTATTTCCCGATTTGGGTAAGTTGGTAATAAAATGCATACAGATATCCTTCCAAATAGGAGGTGGAATTAGGAGCAGTTGTAGTGTGCCCGACGATTTAACTGTTTCTCCCTTGTTGCATTAAAACACGTCACATTCAGCTACAAAATTATGAATGTCTTGTTTCATACCATCCCAGAAAAAGGAACATTTGACCCTGTCATAGGTTTTGGTGAACCCGAAGTGCCCTGCTGTGGGTGTAGCATGAAGTTCAAAAAGTACTGTGGATTTAAGCTTTGATTGTTTACTTAAATACAAATGGCCTTTGTATCAAATTTCCTCATGGAGCCAAGAGTACCCTGGGGAAGATGGAGCATTGGACAACAATTGTTGGATCAACTGTGAACTTTTGGGATCTTGTAGCCATTCCTGACGAATGGCTTGGAGCCAATCTGGTACAATGAATGAAAGAGAAAAAAGGGATCCTTCATCTTCATATTTTCAAGAAAGTGCATCTGCAGCCATATTGTCTTTGCCTTTCTTATAAATGATCTCATAATCATATACAAAGAGTTTAGTCACCCATTTTTGTTGTTCTGGGGAGGAAATGTGTTGTTCCAGAAAATACTTGAGGCTTTGATGGTTTGTCTTAATTTGGAACCATTTCCCCAATAGATAAGGATGCCAGAGATCCATTGCATGCAGAATAGCCGACATTTCCTTTTCATAGATGGATTTGCCTAGATTTCTTTCAGATAGTTTCTTGTTGGTAAAGGAAAAAGGTCGACTCTCTTGCATAAGGACAACACCAATTCCTTTCCCTGAGGAATCACATTCCAACATAAAGGTCTTTGTGAAATTGGGAAGGGCAAGGACTAGAGTGGTGCACAAGGCCATCTTCAAGGTTTGAAAAGCTTGAGCAGTGGTTAGAGTCCAAGTGAAAGAGTTCTTTTTAAGGAGAGCAGTGAGAGGTGTTGCAATCTTCCCATAATTCTTAACAAACTTGCAATAATACCCTGTTAAGCCTAGAAATCCATGAAAGCTCTTAAGAGTCTTTGGGTGAGGCCAGTCTTGCATAGCTTCAATCTTTTTAGGATCCACCCTGATGCCATCTTTGCGAACCAGATGGCCCAAGTATTCTACTTATGAGGCGCCAAAAGCACATTTAGACTATTTCAGGAAAAGTTGGTGCTGATAGAGTAGATGGAGAACTCGATCCACATGAGCAAGATGGTATGTCCATGTTTTGCTATAGATGAGGATATCATAAAGAAAAACTAAGACAAAATGGTGGAGAAAAGGAAGGAAGATATGATTCATGAGGCTTTGGAAGGTGGAGGGGGCATTACATAAGCCAAAGGGCATGACCAAAAACTCATAGTGGCCCTCATGAGTTCTAAAGGCAGTATTGGAAATATTTTATTCTTTCATATGTATCTGGTGGTAGCCCAAACGAAGATCTAGTTTAGTGAAGAATTGGGCACCACTCAATTCATCTAGGAGGTCATCAATGACTGGAATGGAGAATTTATCTTCGATGGTAAGTTTGTTGAGGGCATGAAAGTCATGACACATTCACCTAGAACCTTCTTTCATCAGGACCATGACCACAGGAGATGAATAGGGGCTCGTACTAGGGCGGATAACACCTACATTAAGGAGTTCCAGGACCATTTTCTCAATTTCATTTTTTTGGGAAAAGGGGTGATGATACGGACGAATATTAGGAGGAGGGCTTCCTGGTACAAGGGTAATGGAATGATCATGAACACCATGGAAATGAGGGAGGCCTTGATGAGTGGAAAAGACCAATTGATGTTTAGAAAGGATGGCTTGGAGGTCTTGCGGTACAGAGGGTGCCTCTATTGCTTGTATGGCATGGAGTTGGGAGATAACACCAAAATGACCCTTTTTGAGAAGTTTTTCCATGTGATGGGAACTAATGATCTCAGGTGAAATGATGATGATACCTTGGAAATTATATTGGTGTCCCTCTTGGTCAAATTGCATGGTTAATTCTTTAAAATCCATGAGAATGGGACCCAAATTACTTAGTCAATCTGCACCCAACACAATGTCACAACGTCCCATGCCGATAGCAAACATATGGGATTTTAGGTGGTAGTCACCAATTTGGAGATGCACATTTTCACAACGCCCTCCACATTTCATGGAACCACCATTGGCATTCATGATTTGGAAATTATTGATGACATGGATGTAGCAATGAGTTTCTTGGGCAATGCAGTGATGAATAAAATTATGGGTGCTGCCACTATCAACCAGAATGATGACCTTCCTATGCTTGATGTAACCGATTAGCTTGAGTGTTTGGGGAGCAGAGAAGCCAGTGAGAGCATTGAGGGAAATGACTGGTTCTACTTTGGGAGGGTCTGAGGGAGGGGTTATGTTAGTGGATTCAGGTGATTTAGACATAGAGGGAGTTTCTTCATCTTCTTCCGAAATCTCCTCGGAGATGGCCATAAAAATATTTTGTTCTTTTCACTTGTGGCCCGAGAAATATTTGTATTCACAATTATAACAAAGGCCTTTGAGTTGGCATTCAACCATTTCAGCCCGGGTCCATTTTTGGATCTTTAGTGGAGTAGACGGAGTAGAGGGATTTACTAGTTTAGGGTGAGGGATGAAGGAGGGTTTGCGGTTTTGAGAAGATACAACATTTTGTGCTTCTTTAGCTCTTTTGGTATCCTCCACCCAACTCTCAGGCCGAGCCACGAGGACATGGGCCCAAATTTCATCCTTCAGGCCACTGATAAAACACTCTCGGAAAAAGGCACCAGACATGCCCTCTGTTCTAAAAGTCAAGCGCTCAAAGGAAACTATAAATTCTTCCATTGTTTCTAATTGTTTTAGATTTTTCAAATGGCCCAAATGGTTGGTGTCAGTGTCAAAGCATTCATAAAGCTCTGCCATAAATTGTGTCCAAGCAATATACCCTTGACGATAATTTTTTCTCCATTGCCACCATTTCCAATGTTCTTGATCTAGATGGAGAACAGTATAACGGAGTTTGTCCAAGTCATTTGTAATGTTGTATAAAGATAAGTAATGTTCCATTTCGGTTACCCAACCAGTGGGGTCCGAGCCATCAAATTTGGTCACATCCACCCATGGAAGGAGTAGGTCACGTTGAAAGTGATGGTTCTGCAAGGTATGGAAATGAGAGGAATGGTCACCTTCAGTATGTGGGGGTGGTGAGGTATTGTTTGATTTTTCCCGTTGGGGACTACATGGTTGTATTGATAGTGGTGACATTGGCACTGAGTTGTTTCACATCTTGTTGGGTCTCAATGACACCCGATTGCAAGGTGTTGAAGAAAGCTTCCAAGTCTTGGCTACGAGTATGGGCCATGAGGATGGGGGAACTGAAAAGGGGCGAAAGGGTAAAACTATTTTTCCGAAAAAATGATATGGATGAATGTGATAAGGGTCAAGAGATGAATCCAATGGAATAGGTCTGAAATAATGTTGAAAATTTTTTCAGACTTTTTTTTTCTTTTTTTTCTTTTTTTTACGTAGTTATATCCGATCTGAAGAATATATATATATATATTACAAATTTATACTTTGATCTGAAGAATACTGGAGAGAGGAAATACCCAAATTCTTAACCAGAAAGAAATGTGTATTTACTTGGCAACCCAAACACAGTTGCGCGGCAATAGATCTTGTCTGTTTTAATTTGTTTATGTTTCTGTCCCCAAGGGTTAGGTATTCAAGAGTTTTACAGACAAGGGTTTTCCCTATGCTATAGCTCTCTGATATACATGCAGGGTCCAACAGTAGTACTCGACCCAATATCTCAGGGCAGTAACTAAGAAGGATAGATCGTACCCTTAGTCGTACTACCCAACTACCCAGGTACTAGAGAGTATCTTCTTGAGTGTTGTTCTCAGTGACACTATAGCAGGCAGGTGGCCGATCAGTTTATATAAAGAGGGCTTTAGATAATCTAGGTCGATCTGTACACAGGTGTTGTCTGATGCGCTACCACTCGAAGGAGTACCAACAGGGGTTACAAGGGTGGCCAACAGATGTGTGCTTAAGTACCACTTGTATTTCCTGCGTGTATGAATCCCTCAACCATGGGTTTATGCGCATAACTATATATCTATGTGGCTTAAATATGTCAAAATACATCTCTACCCTGTAAAAAAAATTAACCCACAGTTTCTGCCGAGGAAAGTTCTCTGATACCACTTGTAATATACCAGATATAAAATATATGCAGAACATAAATAAAATGCTAGTAATGACAGAATAACAACAATATAACCAAGACATTCACCACAATAAAATTGAAATGATATAAGAATAACAATAGAAATAGCACGTTGAATCTGAAAGCAATGTTCACGGGCCTCTTTGAGGGGACAAAATCCAATTGATTAGATCTCTATTACAATAATATCCAATCTAGGGTTCTCATACCCTCGACTCCTATTTATACTAAAAAGAAGCATATAGAGGAAGATCATTCTAGAAGTAGAAGCTTCTATTAGGTCTTCTTACATCCACTTTATTCTATTTCAATGAAAGGCATTATTAATATTGACCTTTATTACATTCAAATATATTGTTCTACCTATGTGCGGGTTAGGACCCTAAAACATTTTGTCTCATTATAGAGAGTGACCTTGTAGATCGTTCCCCACACAAAATATTTGTTGAATGGATCTTAGAAAGCATCATCAAAATAATTTATCCTCCCTTGAATTCTGGCCTTCTTTTCTTCACCTTCCCTCTATATTTTGGCTTAGATATCCTTTGGTTACCTCATACACCTATAGATATTAAATATGCTCAAGTATGTTCTAAAATGAGAGAGCCTTGCCTCTTATTTATACTCTCCAAGTAGCTTCCTTAAAAACATCTTGTACATTACTTTGCCCACTTTCCTTATTTTAGGGTTAACCCACTTCTAAATTCTCCATTAAATTTATTATTTAAATAATTTATTTTGTATTCACTTTGAATTATAGTACACTCACAACTTTATTTTATTATTTACCTTCTAAAATCTCTTAAACCACTTTTACTACTTTGACATTTTGGGGCTTCTAGATTACATATGAGGGTCCTCCAACTTCGTAAGGCCATAAATATCAAACCGTGAGCAGTTATGTAATGTTCCACATACCACCATAAATGGAATGACATTTACTATCCATATAGAATAGTATTACCTGAAAACATATAAAAAATAATATCATTATCCATCAAACAAACATGGGTCCATTACCCAAACCTAGGTTCTCCACCTTCTCATGGCCATAACTCTCTAACCGTGAGGAGTTATGTGACATTCCACATACCACCAGAAATGGAATGACAAGAAATATTCATCTAAGATAGTTTCACTAACAAATTCACTAACCTTCATCTCATTATTCCAAAAATAATCATGGGTTCTCTCATCATACTTCTAGGATAACTCAAACTGCAAAGCGTCTTCTTGTGGGGGATTTCACCATAAGGGGACTACTTTCGAGTTCATCCATTTGTACTTATTATCAACCATGAGAAGAAAATAATGAGTCATATTTACATCAAACAAAATTGGTTCCATTACTGAAACCTTTGTGCTATTGGTCTTTCTTCAAGGGTCGACATCAATGACAACCAACCTTAATCAACAATCTTCCCCTTTGGCATTGATGGCAACACTCTGATGAAAAACTAAAATTGTCTCATGTGCAATGATGAAGTCATATTGCTCATGCTCCCCCTGGAAACATGCCTCTGTCCTATGCATCTTTGTGACCATTACTCCCCCTAGAACCATGCCTCTGTCCTCTGCATCTGATGAATATCTCCCCCTTTGACATCAATAATAAAGGTATATTTCCATTCGGGGTTTCTCCCCCTGACTGAACTATCCTCTTTATGGTACTTCCTTGTGTACATATAAGAAATATAAGATAATCATTAAAAATCATTCATTTTGGAGTAGAAATAACTTTGATTCTCTGGTGAAGATACTCAGAGGCTTCTCGTGGAAGTGGTTTTGTAAAGATGTCTGCTACTTGTTATTTTGTGCCTACATACTCAACTCTGATGTTCTTTTCTACAACCTTCTCCCATAGAAAGTGATACTTTATTGGAATGTGCTTCATCTTGGAGTGCATCACCAGGTTCTTTGAGATACAGATGGCACTTGTATTATCACAATAGATTGGAATGGGCTCATCATACTCAACCTGTATATCTTTCAGAGTTTGTTTCATCCAAAGAACCTGTGTACAGCATGATGTTGCTACAATATACTCTGCCTCGGCTGTAGATAAATATATTGATGGTTGTTTCTTTCCTAACCATGATACTAAACACTCACCCAAGTAGAACGTTGTTCCATTGGTGCTTCATCAGTCATCAATACAACCTGCCCAATCTGCATCTGCGTAGGCAATAAGTGATAGATCCTTTCCTTTTGGATACCATAATAAAAAATCTTTTGTTCCTTTGAGATATTTGAAAATCCTCTTCACTACTAATACATGTGATTCCTTTAGTGCTTCTTGAAATCATGCCACCTATCCAACTGCCTGCATTACATCTAGTTTATATGATGTCACATATAGTAGGATGCCAATCATTGACCTATATTGCCACTGATCTGTAGACTTTGAATCATCATCTTTGCTCAACTTGCAACTGGTTTGCATGTGAGTGATAACTGGTTTGCAATCTTCCATTCCGAACCTCTTTAGCATTTCTCTGACATACTTGGTTTGAGAAATAAAAATTCCTTGGTTTCTTTGATGTATCTGAAGTCATAGAAAGAAGGATAGTTCTCCAAGTAATGACATTTCAAATTCATTATGCATATTCTTTGAAATTACTAGCTGAACCTATCATCATCACTACGAAAAATAATATCATCAACATAAAATTCAATTAATAAAATATTATCTTGACTTACATTGATGTAGAGGTTGATTTCTGCACTTCCTTTTCTGAACCCTACCTGTTGTAGATACTTATCCAGTCTAGATTACCATGCTCTAGGAGCCTTTTTTAAACCATACACGGCCTTATTTAGTTTACACACATAATTTGCATTCTCTGACAATTTAAATCCTTATGGTTGTTCAATGTAAACTTCTTCTTCAAGTTCCCCATTCAGAAAATATGATTTTACATCCATATGATAAACTTTAATATTTTTGGAGCATGCATAAGCTAAAAGCAAACATATTGTTTCCATTCTGGCAACTGGGGAAAATTTCTCTTCAAATTCAATTCCTTCAATCTATGCATATCCTTTACATACCAATCTAGCTTTATTCCTTGTAACTTGTGCATCTTCATTCAATTTATTCCTGAAAACCCATTTTGTGTCGATCGCATTCTTATTCTTTAGTCTTAGAACCAATTCCCAAGTGTCATTTTTCTCTATTTGATCCAATTATTCATCCATGGCCTTATTCCAAAATTCATCCTTGTTGGATTCTTCAAAACAATTTGGTTCAATTGTATATAAGAGTGATAGGTGTTTTTGTTCTGGTGAATGGATTCTTCTTCTAGTATCAACTCTTGCATCTTTATTTCCAATAATCTGATCTGAAGGATGATTATTCTGTACTCGTTTGCTAGGTGTCTTTGGAGATACGTGTTGAACTTGCTCTTCTACTTCTTTCAGATTCTCTTCATCTTCATCTTCCTCTTCTTTTTCTTTTTCATCTTCTTCTTCAAAAAGTTGTTTCATTGATTTGTTTATGTCAGATTCTCTTCATCTACCTCTTCTACTTCTTTTTCATCTTCTGCTTCTTCTTCAAAAGGTTGTTCCATTGATTCATTTTCTTCTTCTTCCTTTGATTCTGGTCTACCCGTTTCATCAATTTTTATGTTGATGTTTTCCACAATTTTTTTCAATCTCATATTGTAACACTTGTATGCTTTCCTCGTACTTGAGTAACCAACAAGTACTCATTTGTTCACAAGAGAGTCAAACTTTCTCATTCTTCCATGTTCTCTTTTGATGTAGCATTTGCTTTCAAAAATTCATAAGTGCTTCACATTTGTTGGTCTTCCTTTCCATAGCTTGTAGGGAGTTTTGTCTATGTTGTTTATGAGGATTACTATGTTTTGAATGTGAAATGTTGTATGCACTTCCTGTGTCCAAAATATATCTGTCAATTTGAAATCCATTAGTATTGTTCGATCCATTTCCTATATTGTCCTATTCTTTCTTTCAACAACTCCATTCTATTGAGGTGTTCTAGAAACGAAGAATTGTCTTTTTATTCGATGACTTCTACAGTAGTCCATAAATTCCTTTGAAGTGAACCTTCCTCCATTGTCAGATCTTAAGCATTTGATTTTTGAATCCATTTCATTTTCAACCATTTCCTTGTAGATATTAAAGTTTTCAAAATCTTCTGACTTATTCTTGAGAAAGAAAACTGCAGTCATTCTTGTATAATCATCAACTAATAACATAAAGTATTTCTCACCTTTTAAACCATTTTTTGTAGTTGGTCCAACTAGATCAGTGTGCACAATTTCTAGTGGTCTTGTAGTTGAATATTCCTTTGATTTGAACCTAGTCATTGTTTTCTTTCCTTGTTGACAATGCTTGCATAAAGTGTTGGTTGGTTTCGTGATCTGGGGAATTTCTCTTACTGCTTCTCTTTTGATGACTTTGACAAGGTTATCAAAATGTACGTGACCCATTCTTCTATGGCATAGCCAACTTTCATCTCCCTTTCCTAGACAACACTTTTCATTTCCAATTTCACTTAACACATATATGTTGCTTGAAGTTCTTGGAGTTGTAACAATCAATTTTCCTGAATCTTCTTTTCTTATCTCGCAATTTTGTGAATTGAAAGTAACTTTATGACCTTGGTCACACATTTAACTCACACTTAGAAGATTATGTTTCATATCTTCCACTAGTAGAACATTTTCTGCCTTTGTATTCTTGTTCCCAATTCTGACTGTGCCTTTTCAAATGATTTTAGTTGAATCATCATTTTTGAAGGAGATTGATCCATCTCTTTCCTTTCTTAATGTAAGAAACCTATCTCTATCATATTTCATGTGTTTTGAACGGCCACTGTCAACATACCAACCATGTTTTCTCTACTTAGCTTGTATAGTGAGTGTGCATGCTTCATTTCTATATTGATTATTATTTCTTATCCATGTCCTTTTCTAAGGTTCATGTCTATGACTGTTGTTGTTATGTTATGGTTTTCTAAGAGGGACTGCCATTATGAAATCTTTGGCCATGTGTCTAAAGTTGTTACATTTGTAACATTCCACTTAAGTGCTCAAAGATTCAAACCTATTGTAACTTCTTATCTGTGTTTCACTAGGCCTTCTTGGATAACTCTTTTGTGTATGACTTTAAAAGTTGTTTATGTCCTTATTGTTAGCTATGTAATTCACAAATTTATGTCCAAAATTATTACATGCATAATATAAACCAAAAAATATAGTTTGATGCCCGGGAGTTGAAGATCTTTTGAAAGCATGTGCTCTTATGAATCCTTCTTCTTCTTGAGGCATATTTGTCTGTTGTTGATTTTGAAATTTGAATCTTCTCGATGGAGGAGTGTCCCTGTAATCTTCCTTGTATATCTTCCTATCCCCTTTGATTGTTTCTGGATATGTTTCTTGCTTTGTTGTTTTGGAGCTTGATCCATTTTCTGTCTGATTGTATCCAAATCCAGACTTGTCAAGATGAGATTTTTTACTGCTGATAATGTCATCCAATTTTTTTTAGCTATTATTCATATTTTTCTTTTGAATATCCTTTCTTAATGTGACAATCTATGCTTCCAAATTTCCAATGTTCATGTCATTTTCGTGTAGTTGTTCTTTGAGTGATTCTTCAATTATTTTATCTTCTTCTATTTGAACCTTCAAATCTGTGATCATTTCATCTAGTTCTTGAGTATCTTCTTTCTTGTCTAGTTATGCTTGTAGTTTCTTGTTTTTCTTGTTTTCTCTTTTGATAACTTTTATGGCACACATCAATTCTTCTCGGTAGTCAAATTTTGCCTCTTCAATTTCTTCTTTGACTTCTTCATATTCTTCTTCGGCTTCTTCATATTCTTCTTTGGAGTCTTCTTTATTAGAGTCTTCTACTCCCATGAATAGAACTCTTCACATCTCACTATCACTGACTTCATCTTCATCTGATGATGAGATGTCTTCTTTGGTTCATAAGATTTTCTTGAAAACTTTCATTGTAGTTCTTTTTCCTTTATATGTTTGTTTGCCTTTTGAGTAGCCTTTATCATTTATTTTTTTCTTATGAGGACATTTGTTAGCAAAATGACCAATACCATCACAATTAAAACAAATTGAAGGAAGCTTACCTCTATACCTATCGCCAATTCCCTTGTTCAATCTTTTGATGAAGTTGGCCACTTCTTCATCATCTTCTGAGACGTCACTGTTGTTGCTATGTGATTCTTGTTTCTTTTCCTTTTTCTTTGATCTTTTGAAAGATTTGAAGAATGATTGTTTTACATCTAGATTTTCTTGTTCAGTTCTCATTTCATATGTTGTGAAGATTCCATGCAGTTCATCCATGCTTATTGAGTTTA
This sequence comes from Picea engelmannii, assembly GCA_009831015.1. Taxonomy (NCBI): domain Eukaryota; kingdom Viridiplantae; phylum Streptophyta; class Pinopsida; order Pinales; family Pinaceae; genus Picea; species Picea engelmannii. The sequence goes on along the minus strand of ML780299.1, from coordinate 266,037 downwards.
GATTTGATATTTCTTCTAGTGATGATATCTTAGGGTCAGATATCATAGGAAGAGATATTAGTACCAGTTGAACAATTACAGATTCTTCGATTTCTTCTCCAAATCCTATGATTGAATTCACTGTTTCATCGACTCGTAAGAAGTAGGTTGCAATATTCTCATCTTCCTTCATATTTAGTTGTTCGAACTGACCTCTCTAAGTTTGAATCTTTGCTTCTTTGAATTTTGAATATCCTTCATAAATATTTTGAACCTTGTCCCAAATCTCTTTATAAGATTTACTGTTGGCATGTTTACAGGAAGAGTGTGCTTGTCATTAATGGAAAGAACAACAATGATGATGATATGTTTACAGGAAAGAAAAGAAGAAATGAGGAAAGCATCAATGATGGAAAATAGGGAAAGCATAAGTTCAAGTGAAGAAGTGAACAATATGAAAATCAAAGATCAGGAGGAAGAGCAAATAGTATCCATAGATCAAAGATCAGAAGAGAGAGATTTTCACTTTCCAGAAGTGTAACCAAGGTCCAACAGAAGGACTCGTAGGAGGAGAAAAGGTCGAGATCTTTGAACACTTAGAAAACCTTCTAAGTCAGAGAGATCCAAAAGCTTAGGAGGAAGAGAGACAATGGTCATTAGATAAGTGTTCAGACAAGAGAAGCATGCATAAAGATCCAGTCGCCGATCTTAGAACATGATCGATGAACAACTTCTAGTTTGGGTCTAAAGATGTGAAGAGTTTACACTCAGGAAAGTTTCAGATTTGAAATCCCTATAATGTGAAGTTTCATTAGTCATCAGATCAATTCTGAGTAGAAGGATAGAATAAGCTAGCAAAGTTGCATCACAGAAAGATCGAGTCATCGATCCAAGATATTGATCAAATGAACAACATTCACTTAGGATATAGACATGCGAGGATGTTACGCTCCTGAAGGTTTGATATTTGAAAAACCCGAAGCCCAGAAATTCTAAATGAATAAGAACCATCAGATCTAGAGATTAGACAATGACTGTTAGATCAGGGAGATATATGTCAGTAGATTACGTCAGAAAATCTCATCCTTGAGGACATGTGGCAGACCACGTCGACAGACCACATCAGGAAGGACACATGGAAGATGACGTCATCAAGGACACATGGTGCAATCAGAGAATGACATGTGTCAAGTTGATTTGACATTTCAGGTACGTGGAAATCACAAATCCGAGTGACACGTGGAAGCAACTCAGCTCATGACACATCATCGTGTGAGACAAGAGTTACGTCACTCCGGGAGTTTTTCTTCAGGATTTTTACCACCAGTACTCACCCAAAGACCTGAAGTCCCAAAATTCAAAGACCCGAAGTGGATACGAATCATCTGATATTAAGATCACTTTGGGTGTATTCTCGATTGACACAAACACGCCACCCAAGCACGTCCACTCCCACCAGGACCTTCTCTTCCTTCGGCCGAAAGAGCTGAAACACTCTTCAAATCCCTTATCGAGACTTTTCTACCCCCACAGGACTCACCTTATGATCCCTCTTTGCCCTATCGGGAAATCAGACCTCGCGTGATTGTGAGTCCTGAACTCACAAGATCGGGTCTCACAAATCCTCGAATCTTGATGAGTATCCCCTCATGGTTTCCTTCTTCTTATCAGGAATTTCCCCATCGGGAAATTGGTACTTACGAGGTCGTGAATCACTCACCTCACAGATCTCTGATTCACAATTTGCGATGGCACCTAGCATTGACTCCAGCGAGGGTTGTCCTTTCGACACCTGTCTTCCACTACGGCCCTTAACCCTGTCGAGAAATCGTGTATTAGAATATCGCGATTCCTGTTGTCAATGTACATGGGACTTTTAATTCCTTGGACCCCAATATAAATTTCCACCTGTCCTCTGTTCTAGCACCTGGGCCCACACTCCTGTGGTGATCGGAAAATCGCGTTTCGAAGTTTCACGATTTCTCCTCCCGTGATTTCCTCATCACCGAAAATCCTAAAATGTCAAACCCCGATGCACGTGCGAACTCTCTCTCCTCCACGTCACCGCTTCCTTCTGCTATATCGGTTATCGTGAAATCACGATTTCAAGTGCAATGATTCTGTTGTATGCGGAAACCCCGATGTCCCGAAGTCTGACCTTCTGGGATCTCTCACCACACATCCCTGCCATTGGACGACTCAGATTCTATCCAAAAATCGCGGATCGCGATTTCAATATCCTCGAGTCTCCTGTCTCCGAAAACCCCGATGCCTCCAAAATCCCGATGACTTCCCATAATGTTGACATGTGTCCTGCCGAGATCAACGGCTAGGATCCCTTCTCGGGTTTTCGAGACTTTCAAGGTCTCTGATTCTTACTCTATGAAGACCCGATGACGCCAATATCCTGACATCTCCTTCAGGTTCTTCCTCTACTCCTTCGGGCTTAAACCCTACGCAACTTCCCGAGATCTAACGGCTGATCGGCTTTCACTGTCTTCCCCTGCGAACCCTGACCGTCGATTCCTCCTCCTTGAGGATTTCTAGAGAAGGCTAAATGTTCTTTCTCAGAACTTGTCCTCTGACACCTGCAATTGTACCTCCTGTTCAGACTCTCCTTGACACAAAACTCCTGTGCTCTTCGTTGACGACGTCACGAAAGTGCTATACCTCATGAGCTTTTCCACTCTGATTCTTTCAGAGGAACTTCCGCGCATTCCTTGCGCTCAACATTCACCAGCCTCCCAAGTGTTGAATCCTTCTGACTCTGTGGACTCCTGCAGCAATAGTCTTCAATCTCCTTTTTCTCAGATTCACAACTGAGACTTCTTCTTCAGCCTATGCACTGCTTGCACAGCTTCAACAACCCAAATCCACTTGTGGGTGAATGAGAACAAAATTTAAACTACTGAGCCTTCATCAACGAACTCCTTGTGGATGAATTCAGCTGCACACCTTGCAGGAATATCCTAGCTCAGACAGAGAAACAATTGAACCTCACTCTCTCTCCCTTTTAGACTTCAGTCTCAAACATGAAATCACATGCACAACATATACAAAGAAAATGCATAACTAGAAAGCAAACATTCATGAGCACATAAAAAGTATACACAGAGAAACAACACCAACCATGAGTTTGAATCAGAAATTTCTTCTATTAATTCAAATGGTTGTACATGGGTGTTCTTCATACACTTACTCTCTAATTTCTCTCCTCTTCTTGCTCTTGTTTTCAATAATGTTACAATGATACAATAAGGGTGTCTATATCCGTTTTCCCTCTTGGACTCTAAATCTATCAAATCTACAATTAAAATCTACCTACCAGAGTTAACTAAAATAAATGTCGTCTATCTACCAAACGACGAGAGCTATCCACTCAAGGTTCATTGCAATATACAAGTGTGCCTTCATAAATGGCTTCATTAAAGACTTGCGCGACAATTCCCAAAGTGTTTTCAAAATTTTGTGCTGGCTTATCCAGCTGTCTCCCACCTCCGCGCTGGCTCGCTTGATGTGCTGGCGATGCTCCTGCATGATACTCCCCGGCTTGAAAATGTTTCATGGGATCCTATCCATGAGCTCATGCACAGTCTTTACATGCTTCTGTATCTCTGCTTCAGTCACCCAGCTTGCATCATCCACTGGATGATTCTTCCACTTGACCAGGTACTCATAGTATTCTTTCCGCCTGGTCTTTTTGCTCACTCGCTTGTCTAGTATGCATTCCATCTGTGGCTTTCCTGCAATTGACATCTGCTTCTGCCACTGGAATTCTGGTTGTTCATCACTTCTAGCTCCTAATTCCTCAGCCTTATATGGATATAAGTCTAAGACATTGAATGTCGGAGATATCCTAATGCCATCCGACAATTCAATTTCATATGCATTCTCTACGAATTTCTTCAGGACCTTGCAGGGTCCGATCTTCTTCATTTTCAGTTTGTTGTATGTTCCCCTTGGGAACGTTTCCTTTCTCAAGTGTGCTAGAACTAGATCGCCAACTTCAAACTAAAGTTGTCTCTGATGCTGATCCATTCTGCGCTTATATTCCTGGTTTGATTGCAGCAATCGCTCCTTCACCCTGCTGTGAAGTTCTTTCATCGCCTCTGTGAATTCTTCAGTGCTTGCGCTCTTAGTCATTATCTTCTCTGAATCCCTCAGTTCAGATACTCCTCTTGGATGCCTACCATATACAATATCAAATGGACTTTTGCATGTGCTCCTGTTCATTGAGTCGTTGTATGCAAACTCTGCCTATGGAAACACATTGTCCCAACTACTATCGTGCTCTATCACTAGGCTTCTTAATAAATATCCTAGACTCCTATTGACCACCTTTGTTTGCCCATCTGTATGAGGATGATAGGAAGAAATAAACATCAAGTTAGTTCCCATATTCTTCCAAAGTGTCCTCTAGAAATGTCCAATGAATTTCGTATCATTGTCCGATACTATTCTTCTGGGTAACCCATGAAGTCGAATGACCTCCTTGAAGAACAAATTTGCAATGCGAGTCGCATCGTTTGTCTTCTGGCATGGGATAAAATGTTCCATTTCTGAAAACTTGTCCACCACCAGAAAGATTGAATCAACACCTCTTTGTGTCCTCAGAAAACCCAATACAAAATCCATGCTAATCGTCTCCCATGGTCTTTCTGGTATGAGCAATGGCTGATAAAACCCTGCATTCTGCTTCCTTCCTTTTGAATGCTGGCAAACTCTACATTTGTCAAAAAATCTTTTGACATCTTCTCGCATGCCTAGCCAAAAATATGACTCATTCAGCTTCGTGAACGTTTTTTCGTGGCCAAAATGTTCTGCTAATCCCCCACTGTGCTTCTCTTTCAACAGGTTTTCCCTCATGGAGCAATTCAGAATGCATAGTTGATTTCCTTTGAACAACAATCCATTTTGGATCATATAATCTATCCAAGGGCTTCTGTCTCTGAGAACTAGATTCTCAGCTGCTTCATATGCCTCTCCAAAATCCACATCACCTGCATACATTCCCCTAAGATTTTCAAAACCCAATGTTTTGACTCGGAACTCCTACAGCAACAAACAATTCCTTCTCAAAGCATCAGCCACTTTGTTAGCGGTACCTAAAATGTGATTAATTACAAATGTAAAATTCTGCATATACTCTACCCATTTAGCATGTTTCTGATTCAACTTCTCTTGTTGACTCACAAACTGTAATGCAAGATTATCAATATACAGAACAAATTCTTTCGGGATCAAGTAATGTCTCCACTTCTTCAGTGCATGTATGATAGCATAAAATTCTTTGTCATACGTGGAGTACTTTATGTTTGCCTCATCCAAATTCTCACTGAAATATGCAATTGGTCTATCCTCCTGGCTCAAAACTGCTCCTATGGCAAAGCCACTTGCATAACATTTCACCTGGAACACCTTCGTAAAATCCGGCAACACCAAAACCGGTTGTTCTGTGATCTTCCACTTCAACAGATTGAATCTCTTCTCTGCCTCTTCAGTCCAATGAAAATATTTATGTCTTTTCCTAACTATGTCCATCATTGCTTCACTAATTCCACTGAAATTCCTGATGAATTTTCGGTAGAAACTAGCCAGTCCATGAAAACTTCTCACCTCGAAAATATTCCTCGGTGCTGGCCAATTTTTAATTACCTCTACTTTACTTGGATCCATCTTTAATTCATTCGCCGATATGACAAATCCCAAGTAAATGAGTTATGTCTTCATAAATGAAGATTTCCTCATGTTGATCAACAACTTCTCTTTCTATAACTTCTTCATTACTGCAGCTAAATGCTTCAGATGTTATGCCTTTGTTTTGTTGAAAATCAATATGTCATCCAGATAAACAATGACAAACTTACCAATGAATTCCTTCAACACTTCATTCATCAACCTCATGAAGGTACTCAGTGCATTCGTCAAGCCAAACAGAATGACTAGCCATTCATACAACCCTTCGTTGGTTTTGAAGGCTGTCTTCCACTCATCACCTTCCCTCATGTGAATCTGATGGTATCCTCTTTTCAAATCAACCTTTGAAAAAAATCTGGCTCCACTTAAACAGTCCATCAAGTCATCCATCCGTGGCAATGGAAACTTGTACCTGATGGTTATCTTGTTAATGGCTCTAGAATCAGTGCACATTCTCCAACCTCCATCTTTTTTTGGACTCAATACCGTTGGAACGACACACAGACTTAAACTTTCTCTGATTAGTCCTTTATCCAACAGTTCTTGTACCTACCTTTTAACTTCTTTGTTCTCCTGTGGTGTCAACCTATATGCAGCTTTGTTTGGAAAATTGGCTCCTGGTATGAGGTCTATATGATGACTCACACTCCTCACCAACGGCAACGAATGAGGTAATTCATCTACCACAATGTCAGTGAACTCTTCCAGTAGTTCCTGAATTTATTCCAGCAAATCATTCACTCTTGTGCTGGTCAGAATGATTTTTAGTTTCCTGACCACAAAGAATTATGGATCTTCCTTCTTCTTTACTTCTGCCAGAAGTTCCTTCCCACTCATGAGAAGTATAGTATTTCTCGGTTCTGGTTTTACTTCTTTATCTTTGATTGGAAGTAGCATATGTGTTCTTCCATTCTTCTCCAAAGTGTACGTATTCATATTCCCATCATGAATTACATTCCTATCATATTGCCATGGTCTGCCTAGCAATAAATGACATACATCCATAGGAATAACATCACAGAGTATTTTATCATTGTACCCTCCTATCTTGATGTCAACTAAGAACTGTTTGGTGAAACTTACCTAATGCCCCTTCTATAGCCATGAAACTTTATATGGACTCGGGTGATCAGTTGTCTCTAGCTCTAGTTTCTCCACCATCTTGGTTGAAACGAGATTGTCTGTGCTTCCACTGTCCACAATAACCTTGCATTTCCTGTCTTTGGTCTTGCATGTGGTTCTGAAAAGTCAGTTTCTCTGAGCCGTGTCCTCCACCTCCTTCCCGGGTGTTAAGAGAACCTTACGCATCATTAACAACCTTCCATCTTCAGTTTCTTCTGCTTCAGCAGCTCGCCTCTGTGCCTCGGCATTGTGAGCTTCTCCTCCATCCTTCTTCCTATCTGGACAATCAACTGCCTTGTGTCCATTATTTCCACATGTGAATCATGTGATGACTCCACCTCTACCCCTTCCTCTTCCTCTGGTACGAGGAAATGTGTTATTATCAGTGTATCCTCTACTCTGTTCTGTATGCTACCTTCGTTGTTCACCGTGCTGGCCTCGTTGTGAACTTCCACCTCTTTCTGTTATAGTTTGAGGTTTCTTCCAGTTGTCCTTGGATTTCTGGAGCCTATCTTGGGCAACTGACTTACCTTTTAGATGGATCCTACCTCTACCTCGTTGTGCTGGATTACGGCTTAGCTTTTCCTCAGCTTTCAACGCCATATCATACGCATCCTCCACCATTCTAATGGTTGTCATACTCATCTCATCCTGGATATCATATCTTAAGCCATTCATATACCTGACAACTTTTTCATCATCACTCTCCCGATGACCTGGTCTGATATTCATCTTATAGAATTCCTCAGTATACTCCTTCACTGTCATCAGCTTCTGTCTCAGGTTCTACGTCCTCCTGAATAGTGTGATTTGATAATCCATTGGGATGAATTTTGCCTTCATCTCCGCAATCATTCGATCCCAACTTTTGATCTTTTGTTTTCCTTTGGAACGTCTATCTTCTTGAAGATCACCCCACCATAATGTTGTGTGTCCCTTCAATTTGGTAACATCATGCTTGACCTTCTTATCTTCTTCGATGTCTTCATAATCGAAGTAAGTGTCAAGAGCTAGGATCCAATCCAATAGCTATTCTGCATCCAGACTCCCTTCATAAGTTGGAATGTTCGTCTTTGTTTTTGAAATCATCCGAGCGATAGCTTTTATTAATCGCTCATTGGCTGCATCTTCGGCTGCAACTTCCCCTTGTTGTTCGGCTTCAACTTCGCCTTCAGAGTCACTCAAATCTCCATCACTGGCTATGCGTCTCTGCGCTGCTTCCATATCTTCTAATCTCGCTCGGAGATCACGTATCTGCCTCTCCATATCTGGATTATGTGCTTGTATCCCTCTTCCTCTTTGGTTCCCCCTATCCTCTGGATCGGGTGATTGTATTTCTCTCCTCAGCGGCTTGGTGAAATTTTTCTTTCTTCTCTGCTACAGAAAATAGAGGAATTTTCTCGCTCTAACACCACTTCACATGTATCAGAGTGCTCCTTTTCTCTAGCTCCCTTGCCTGAAATATACAGACAAGATCTTGGCTCTAATACCACTCTGACGCAAATGAACCACCCAAGCATGACCGATCCCACTAGGACCTTCTCTTCCTTCAGCCCGAAGAGCTCAAACACTCTTCAAATCCCTTATCAAGACTTTTCTACCCCCACAGGACTCACCTTATGATCCCCCTTTGCCCTATCGGGAAATCGGACCTCGCGTGATCACAAGTCCTGAACTCACAGGATCGGGTCTCACAAATCCACGAAACCCGATGAGTATCCCCTCACACTTTCCTTGATCTTATCGGGAATGTCATCGTTGGTAAATCGATACTTACGAGGTCGCGAATCACAAGCCTCACGGATCCTCGATTCCTGATTTGCGATGGCACCTGGCGTTAACTCCAGCGAGGGTTGTCCTTCCGACACCTGTCTTCCACTATGAACCTTAACCCTGTCGGGAAATCATGTATCGAAATATCGCGATTCCCCTTGTCAATGTACACAGGACATTCAATTCCCCGAACCCTGATATAAATTGCCACCTGTCCTCTGTCCTAGCACCTGGGCCCACACTCCTGTGGTGATCGGGAAATTGCATTTTGGAGTTTCACGATTTCTCCTCCCGTGATTTCCTCGTCACCGAAAATCCAGAAATGTCGAACCTCGATGCACGTGTGAACTCTCTCTCCTCCATGTCAGCGCTTCCTTCTGCTCTATCGGTTATCGCGAAATCGGGATTTCAGGTGCAACGATTCTGTTGTATGCGGAAACCCTGATGTCTCCAACTCTGACCTTCTGGGATCTCTCGCCATGCGTCCCTGTCATTGGATGACTCAGATCCTATTGGGAAATCGCAGATTGCGATTTCAATATGCTCGAGTCTCCTGTCTCTGGAAACCCCGATGCCTCCAAAATCCATATGACTTCCTAGAATGTTGACACGTGTCCTGCCGAGATCAATGGCTAGGATCCCTTCTCGGGTTTTCAGGACTTTCAAGGTCTCCGATTCTTACTCTATGAAGACCCAATGATGCCAATATCCTGACGTCTCCTTCGGTTTCTTCCTCTGCCCCTTCGGGCTTAAACCATGTGCAACTTCCCAAGATCTAATGGCTGATGGGATTTCGATGTCTTCCCCTGTGAACCCTAACCGTCGATTCCTCCTCCTTGAGGATTTCTTGAGAAGGCTAAATGTTCTTTCTCAGAACTTGTCCTCTGACACCTACACTTGCACCTCCTGCTCAGACTCTCCTTGGCAAAAAACTCTCGTGCTCTTCATTGACGATGTCACGAAAGTGATATACCTCCTAAGATTTTCCACTCTGATTCTTTCAAACAAACTTGCGCGCACTCCTTGTGCTCAACATTCAATAACTTCCCAAGTGTTGAATCCTTCCGACTCTGCGCACTCCTGCAGCAGCAATCTTCGATATCCTTTTGCTCAGATTCACTACTGAGACTTCTTCATCAGCCTGTGCACTCCTTGCATAGCTTCAACAACCCAAATCCACTTCTGGGTGAATGAGAACAAAAGTTAAACTACTGAGCCTTCATCAACGCACTCCTTGCGGATGAATTCAGCTGCACACCTTGTAGGAATCTCTTCGCTCAGATAGAGAAACAATTGAACCTCACTCTCTCTCCCTTTCAGACTTCAGTCTGAAACATGAAATCACATGCATAGCATATACAAAGAAAATGCATAACCAGAAAGCAAACATTCATGAGCACGTAAACAGTATACACACAGAAACAACACCAACCATGAGTTTGAATCAGAACTTTCTTCTATTAATTCAAATGGTTGTACATGGGTGTTCTTCATACACTTATTATATTCTTTCTCTCCTCTTCTTGCTCCTATTTTCAATAATGTTACAATGATACAATGAGGGTGTCTATATCCATTTTCCCTCTTGGAATCTAAAGCTATCAAATCTACAATTAAAATCTACCTACTAGAATTAACTAAAATAAATGTCGTCTATCTACCAAAGGACGAGATCTATCCACTCAAGGTCCATTATAATATATGAGTGTGCCTTCATAAATGGATTCATTAAAGACTTGCACGAAAATTCCCAAAGCGTTTTCAAAATTTCATGCTGGCTTATCCAGCTGTCTCCCACCTCCACGCTGGCTCGCTTGATGTGCTGGTGATGCTCTTGCATCATACTCCCCGGCTTGAAAATGTTTCATAGCCTCCTGTCCATGAGTTCCTCAACAGTCTTTCCATGCTTCTGTATCTCTACTTCAGTCACCCAGCTTGCATCCTCCACTGGATGATTCTTCCACTTGACCAGGTACTCATAGTATTCTTTCCACCTGGTCTTTTTGCTCACTCGCTTGTCTAGTATGCATTCCATCTGTGGCTTTTCTGCAATCAACATCTGCTTCTACCATTGGACTTCTGGTTGTTCATCACTTCCAGCTCCTGCTTCCTCAGCCTTATATGGATATAAGTCTGAGACGTTCAATGTCAGAGATATCCCGATGCCATCCGGCAATTCAATTTCATATGCATTCTCTCCAAATTTCTTCAGGACCTTGCAGGCTCCGATCTTCTTCATTTTCAGTTTGTTCTATGTTCCCCTTGGGAACCTTTCCTTTCTCAAGTGTGCTAGAACTAGATCGCCAACTTCAAACTGAAGTTGTCTCCGATGTTGATCTGCTCTACACTTATATTCCCGATTTGATTCTAGCAATCGCTCCTTCACCCTGCTGTGAATTTCTTTCATCGCCTCTGCGAATTCTTCAGTGCTTGTGCTCTTAGTCATTATTTGCTCTGAATCCCTTAGTTCAAATACTCCTATTGGCTTCCTTCCGTATACAATATCAAATGGACTTTTGCATGTGCTCCTGTTCACTGAGTCGTACGCAAACTCTGCCTGTGGCAACACATTGTCCCAACTGCTGTGGTGCTCTCTCACTAGGCTTCTTAATAAATATCCCAGACTCCTATTTACCACCTCTGTTTTCCCATCCGTGTGAGGATTATAGGCAGAACTAAACATCAAGTTAGTTCCCATCTTCTTCCAGATTGTCCTCCAGAAATGTCCAATGAATTTCGTATCCCTATCCGATACTATTCTTCTGGGTAACCCATGAAGTCGAATGACCTCCTTGAAGAACAAATTTGCGATGTGAGTCACATCGTTGGTCTTCTTGCATGGGATAAAATGTGCCATTTATGAAAACTTGTCCACCACCACAAAGATCGAATCAACACCTCTTTGTGTACTCGACAAACCCAATACAAAATCCATGCTAATCGCCTCCCATGGTCTTTCTGTTATGGGCAATGGCTGATAAAACCCTGCATTCTACTTTCTTCCTTTCGAATGCTGGAAAACTCTTCATTTTTCAACAAATATTTTGACATATGCTCGCATGCCTGGCCAAAAATATGACTCATTCAGCTTCGCGAACATTTTGTCGTGGCCAAAATGTCCTGCTAATCCCCTAGTGTGCTTCTCTTTCAACAGGTTTTCCCTCATGGAGAAATTCAGAATGCACAGTTGATTTCCTCTGAACAACAATCCATTTTGGATCATATAATCTATCCAAGGGCTTCTGTCTCTGAGAACTGGATTCTCAGTTGCTTCATATGCCTTTGCAAAATCCACATCACCTGCATACATGTCCCTAAGATTTTCAAAACCCAATGTTTTGACTCGGAACTCCTGTAGCAACAAACACTTCCTGCTCAAAGAATCATCCACTTTGTTAGCAGTACCTAAAATGTGATTAATTACAAATGTAAAATTTTGCATATACTCTACCCATTTAGCATGTTTCTGATTCAAATTCTCTTGTTGACTCATAAACTTTAATGCATGATTATCACTATACAGAACAAATTCTTTCGGGATCAAGTAATGCCTCCACTTCTTCAGTGCCTGTATGATAGCATAAAATTCTTTGTCATACGTGGAGTACTTTATTTTTGCCTCATCCAAATTCTCACTGAAATATGCAATTGATCTGTCCTTCTGGCTCAAAACTGCTCCTATGGCAAAGCCACTTGCATCACATTTCACCTGGAACACCTTCGTAAAATCCGACAACACCAAAACCGGTTGTTCTATGATCTTCCGCTTCAATAGATTGAAGCTCTTCTCTGCCTCTTTAGTCCAATGAAAATATTTATGTCTTTTCCTGACTGTGTCCATCATTGCTTTGCTAATTCCACTGAAATTCCTAATGAATTTTTGGTAGAAACTAGCCAGTCCATGAAAACTTCTCACCTCGAAAATATTCCTCGGTGATGGCCAATTTTTAATTACCTCCACTTTACTTGGATCCATATTTAATTCATTCGTCGATATGACAAATCCCAAGTAAATGAGTTATGTCTTCATAAATGAAGATTTCCTCATGTTGATCAACAACTTCTCTTGCTGTAACTTCTTCATTACTGCAGCTAAATGATTCAGATGTTCTGCCTTTGTTTTGCTAAAAATCAATATGTCATCCAGATAAACAATGACAAACTTACCAATGAATTCCTTCAACACTTCATTCATCAACCTCATGAAAGTACTCGGTGCATTCATTAAGACAAATGGAATGACTAGCCATTCATACAACCCTTTGTTGGTTTTGAAGGCTGTCTTCCACTCATCGCCTTCCCTCATGCGAATCTAATGGTATCCTCTTTTCAAATCAACCTTTGAAAAAAATCTGGCTCCACTTAAACAGTCCATCAAGTCATCCATCTATGGCAATGGAAACCTGTACCTGATGGTTATCTTGTTAATGGCTCTGGAATCAGTGAACATTCTCCAACCTCCATCTTTGTTTGGACTCAATACCATTGGAACGACACACGGACTTAAAATTTCCCTGATTATTCCTTTATCCAACAGTTCCTATACCTGCCTTTTAACTTCTTCGTTCTCCTGCGGCATCAACCTATATGCAGCTTTGTTTGGCAAACTGGCTCTTGGTATGAGGTCTATATGATGAATCACACTCCTCATCAATGGAAACGAATGAGGTAATTCATCTACCACAATGTCAGCGAACTCTGCCAGAAGTTCATGAATTTCTTCCGGCAAATCATCCACTCTTGTGCTGGTCAGAATGATTTTCGGTTTCCTGACCACAAAGAATTATTTATCTTCGTTCTTCTTTACTTCCGCCAGAAGTTCCTTCCCACTCATGAGAAGTATAGTATTTCTCGGTTCTAGTTTTACTTCTTTATCTTTGATTGGAAGTAGCATATGTGTTCTTCCATTCTTCTCCAAAGTGTACATATTCATCTTCCCATTATGAATTACGTTCCTGTCATATTGCCATGGTCTGCCTAGCAATAAATGACATACATCCATAGGAATAACATCACAGAGTATTTTATCATTGTACCCTCCTATCTTGATGTCAACTAAGCACTGTTTGGTGATGCTTACCTGATGCCCCTTCTGTAGCCATGAAACTTTATATGGACTCGGGTGATCAGTTGTCTCCAGCTCTATTTTCTACACCATCTTGGTTGAAACGAGATTGTCTGTGCCTCCGCTATCCACAATAACCTTGCATTTCCTTTCTTTGGTCTTGCATGTGGTTTTGAAAATTCAGTTTCTTTGAGCCGTGTTCTCCACCTCCTTCCCGGGTGTTAATAGAACCTTACGCATCATCAACGACCTTTCGTGTTCTGTCTCTTCTGCTTCAGTAGGTTGCCTATGTGCCTCGGTGATGTGAGCTTCTCCTCCATCCTTCTTCCTATCTGCACAATCAACTTCCTTGTGTCCATTCTTTCCACACGTGAAGCATGTGATGAGTCCACCTATGCCCCTTCCTCCACCTCTGGTACGAGGAAACGTGTTATTATCAGCGTATCCTCTGCTCTGTTCTGTATGCTGCCTTCGCTATTCAGCGTGTTGGCCTCGTTGTGAACTTCCACCTCTTTCTATTCTAGTCTGAGGTTTCTTCCAGTCATCCTTGGATTTATGGAACCTATCTTGGGCAATTGACTTGCCTTTTGGCTAGCTCCTACCTCTACCTCACTGTGTTTTCTTATGGCTTAGATTTTCCTCAGATTTCAACGCCATCTGATACGCATCCTCCACCATTCTGATGGTTTTCATACACATCTCATCCTAGATATCGTATCTTAAGCCATTCATATACCTGGCAACTTTTTCATCATCGCTCTCCCGATGACCTACTCTGATATTCAGCTTATAGAATTCCTCAGTATACTCCTTCATTGTCATCATCTTCCATCTCAAGTTCTGCATCCTCCTGATCAGTGTGATTTGATCATCCCTTGGGAGGAATTTTTCCTTCATCTTCACGATCATTCGATCCCAGCTTTTGATCTTTTGTTTTCCTTTGGAACGTCTATCTGCTTGAAGCTCATCCCACCATAATGTTGTGTGTCCCTTCAATTTGGTAACAACATGCCTGACCTTCTTATCTTCTTCGATGTCTTCATAATCGAAGTAAGTGTCAAGAGCTCGGATCCAATCCAATAGCTCTTCTGCATTCAGACTCCCTTCATAAGTTGGAATTTCCATCTTTGTTTTTGAACTCATCCAGGCGATAGCTTTTATTAATCGCTCATTGGTTGCATCTTCGGCTACAACTTCCCCTTATTGTTCAGCTTCAACTTCACCTTCGAAGTCACTCAGATCTCCACCACTGGCTATGTGTCTCTACGCTGCTTCCATATCTTCTAATCTCGCTCCGATATCACGTATCTACCTCTCCATATCTGGATTTTGTGCTTGTCTCCCTCTTCCTCTCTGGTTCACCCTATCCTCTGGATCGAGTGATTGTCTTTCTCTCCTCGATGGCATGGTGAAATTTTCCTTTCTTCTCTGCTACAGAAAACATAGGAATTTTCTCGCTCTGATACCACTTGACGTGTATCAGAGTGCACCTTTTCTCTGGCTCCCTTGCCTGAAATATACAGACAAGATCTTCGCTCTGATACCACTCTGACGCAAATGTGCCACCCAAGCACGTACGCTCACACCAGGACCTTCTCTTCCTTCGGCCCAAAGAGCTGGAACACTCTTCAAATCCCTTATCGGGACTTTTCTACCCCCACAAGACTCACTTTATGATCCCCCTTTTCCCTATCGGGAAATCGGACCTCGCGTGATCGCGAGTCCTAAACTCACAGGATCGGGTCTCACAAATCCTCGAAACCCAATGAGTATCCCCTCATGGTTTCCTTTCTCTTATCGAGAATGTCCCTATCAGGAAATTGGTACTTACGAGGTCGCGAATCACTCACCTCACAGATCCCCGATTCTCGATTTGCAATGGCACCTGGCGTTGACTCCAGCGAGGGTTGTCCTTCCGACACCTGTCTTCCACTACGTCTCTTAACCCTATTGGGAAATCATGTATCGGAATATTGTGATTCCCATTGTCAATGTACATAGGACTTTCAATTCCCCAGACCCCGATATAAATTTCCACCTGTCCTCTGTTCAAGCACCTAGGCCCACACTCCTGTGGTGATCGAGAAATCGCATTTCAGAGTTTCGCAATTTCTCCTCCCGTGATTTCCTCATCACCAAAAATCCCGAAATGCCGAACCTCGATGCATGTGTGAACTCTCTCTCCTTGACATCACTGCTTCCTTCCGCTCTATCGGTTATCACAAAATCGCGATTTCAAGTGCAACGATTCTGTTTTATGCGGAAACCCTGATGTCATGAACTCTGACCTTCCAGGATCTCTCGCCACGTGTCCCTGCCGTTGGACAACTTGGATCCTATCAAGAAATCGCAGATCGTGATTTCAATATGCTCGAGTCTCCTATCTCCAGAAACCCCGATGCCTTCCAAGAATGCTGACGCGTGTCCTATCGAGATCAACGTCTCAGATCCCTTCTCGGGTTTTTGGGACTTTCAAGGTCTCCAATTCTTACTCTATGAAGACCCGATGATGAAAATATCCCGACGTCTCCTTCTAGTTCTTCCTCTACTCCTTCGGGCTTAAACCCTACGCAACTTCCCGAGATCTAACGGCTGACGGGATTTCGCTGTCTTCCCCTGCAAACCCTAACCGTTGATTCCTCCTCCTTGAGGATTTCCTGAGAAGGCTAAATGTTCTTTCTCAGAACTTGTCCTCTGACATCTACACTTGCACCTCCTTCTCGAACTCTCCTTGGCACAAAACTCTTGTGCTCTTTGTTGATGATGTCATGAAAGTGCTATACCTCCTGAGCTTTTCCACTCTGATTCTTTCAGAGGAACTTGCACGCACTCCTTGTTCTCAACATTCAACAACTTCCCAAGTGTTGAATCCTTCTGACTTTGTGCACTCCTATAGCAACAGTCTTCGATATCCTTTTTCTCAGATTCACAACTGAGACTTCTTCTTCAGCCTGTGCACTCCTTGCGGATGAATTCAACTGAACACCTTGCGGGAATATCCTAGCTCGGACAGAGAAACAATTGAACCTCACTCTCTCTCCCGTTCAGACTTCAGTCTGAAACATGAAATCACATGCACATCATATACAAAGCAAATGCATAACCAGAAATCAAACATTCATGAGCACATAAACAATATACACAGAAAAACAACACCAACCATGAGTTTGAATCAACACTTTCTTCTATTAATTCAAATGCCTGTACATGGGTGTTCTTCATACACTTATTCTTTGCTTTCTCTCCTCTTCTTGCTCATGTTTTCAATAATGTTACAATGATACAATGAGGGTGTCTATATCCGTTTTCCCTCTTGGACTCTAAAGCTATCAAATCTACAATTAAAATCTACCTACCAGCATTAACTAAAATAAATGTCGTCTATCTACCAAAGGACGAGAGCTATTCTCTCAAGGTCCATTACAATATACAAGTGTGCCTTCATAAATGGCTTCATTAAAGGCTTGCGCGACAATTCCCAAAGTGTTTTCAAAATTTCGTGCTGGCTTATCCAGCTGTCTCCCACCTCCGCGCTGGCTCGCTTGATGTGCTGGCGATGCTCCTACATCATCGATCGTTGACCGTGTAGCAGGATATGTGTCAATGGATCATGAAATCTGGGTGAAAATTCTCTAAAAAATGAAAACGAGAAAGGTTTGATATTGTTGAAGGCCGAAGTCCCAGAGTAGAGGACAATCGTTGGATCGAGGAATGTCATGGGTCATTGATCTAGATTATTTCAGATATCCAAAGTTGGAAGAGTCAGGGTTGGCTTACGTTCAAACACCCGACACGCGAGGGAACTCATTGATCACATCTATTAGATCACATAGGGTTGTGGGTCATTGATCTAGAGCGGGTTTCAAAAAATCAGAAGTGAGGAGAAGGGAGGTGAGTAGTCCTCCAACTTCCTGAAACATGATGTCCTGATGAGATCTAGGTCATCGTATCACAGAGGATCATGGATCGTTGATTTGACACAGAGTATTTTGGATTTCGAGAGTTGGAAGAGTCAAGGTTGGCTCATATTCAAACACCTGACGTGTGAGGCCGTGATTTGACCTCAGTCATTGATGGAAGGAGAGATTTGGTGAGCGGACTTGAGAGGACAGATCTGAACCATCCATTCAAAAGAACCGTCAAGATCATGATATCGACGGTCATGCACCATTGCGGGGCCAGAACATGCTTGGGCCTTAATTTTTCGTAAGCGAGCCACAATCGAAACCATGGTTTTGTAATTTTTAAACCTATGAAGTAAAGAAATACATATAGATTCTTAAGAAAAACATAATTTATTCATTGGATCATTCACATAGTACACAGAGATTTATACCGGAAACACTCAACCGAGAAAACCATTCTTATGTTCATTATATCAAATTTCACCATTCACTATACAATATATATACAATGTTTTTTGGTATTCCATAGATACCAAAACCCTAATCCCTTTATCCAGGATTAATTTACAAAACTGCTAAAAATAGAAAAAACCGCTCAAAAATAAATTTGGGGGTGCTACCCCGAACGTTGTGCGTAACCAGAGGGGGAATACTTGCCCCCCCTTGGGACCCCCCTAGGAAAGTGCTCGACGCACATGACATAGACAGAGCACTAGAATGAGGGATCCTCAGATGAAGTTGTCCTATCTGACGCGCCCACACACACACATGCAAAGAATATAACACATACCCAACATTCTCCCACTTGTTTTTTTCTTTGCATCTAGGGGTCCAAGGGATTATATAGTCAACAATGCAGGGAAACAATGCCAATTGTTACTCTACACCAAGAGAACTTTTATGTGCTCACAGACTTTGCCAATGAATCTGTAACATTCTTCATAGTGTCAACCTTTTCCAGCAACACCTTTTTTTCCTCAACCATGTCTATCACAAAGTGAAATTGAACATCAATATGCTTTGTCTTCAAATGATAAGCTGGGTTCTTTGCCTATAATATTGCACTCTGGTTGTCACAATCTAATCTCACTACTTGTTGTACCAACCCAATACTTGAACACAATATTTGTAACCATACTTCTTCCTTGCTTGTATGAGTGGTTGCCATGTATTCAGCTTCTATAGTTGAGAGTGCCACTACATCCTGTCTTTTTCTCATCTAATCTAGGTGGATATCGGTGGCCACCCACCTTTTTCAAATGGCTCAAAATGGCTTTCTGGCAATTTTGCCAATTTACTATTTTTAGTAGGTTTTAACTTCCGGGGTCATTTTGAGGGCCTAAATGAAGGTTTTTCAAGATCGAGGTTCTTAATGATAGCCAAAGGAATCATTTATCCCCCAAAATGAATCTCCTCGATGATACCTTTCCAACAAGCTATCACACGCCTAAAACGAAGATCGTATGCAAAAGTTACAACCCCGGGAAGTTGATGTACTAACTTACCCAAACGGGGCCCACATGACTTTTGGCGCTTCATCTCCTAGGGTTAGGTTTTTGGATGTCTAGGACTTTTTTCATTCTCTTCTATTGTAAAAAGGCCTTCCGAGCCTCATTGTAATCATCTTCTCATGGATGCGACTAGCCATCACATCTCTTCTCAGAGATAAGCTACCACCATTCTAGTGAGTCTTTCACTCTGTATTTTACACTCTGTACAATTATTTCATTAATATAAATCGTGTATTACTGTATATCTGTGACTCTTTTTATTTACGCTATATCTCTTTTATATTTTTGTCTCTCTTGCAATATCTCTAAATATTCATGTGTTATATCTCCGCTCTCATTTCATGCCGAAAATAATCCGGATCAGTGGTATCAGAGCAGGCTGCTCTTGATCATTTTTTCAGTGCATGTCCCCGATGAGGTCCGAGTATAGAAAATTGGGTCTTGAGATTGTTTCTCTTGAGGAAAATCTCTCTCACACACCCAAGAAACCCTCAATGGCAGAAGAATAGAAAAACGATGGAGCAAGCGATCCTATCAGTCTGTTGCTTGAGTAAGCTCTCACACAACAGAGGGACGAAATGATGGATAATTTTTCCCACATCCTTCAACGCCTGTCGATAGCATCAGGCGCATCTTCATCAAGAGGCCACTTTGGAGGCACCTCACCTTTCAAGGTACAGGTTAATTTTGATATTCCTGTATTTGAAGGTCAAATAGATGCAGATGCCCTAGATAAATGGTTAAATCTGCTAGAAGGTTATTTCTCTGTTCATAATTTTCCAGAAAAGGAAAAGATCACCTTCGCACTCCTTAAGGCTCTCCCTCATGTCAAACATTGGTGGGAAACTTACTAGGAGTAGATTTCCACAGAGGATTCTAGAATATATGGGGCCGAGCCCACTTGGGATTTTTTTGTGGATGCGGTAAAGGAACAATACTACCCTGTTGGCAACTATGAGGACCAGTACATGAGATGGACCACACTGCTGCAAGATAAGGGCCAATCGGTTCCGAAGTTCACCAATAGCTTCCATACCTTGCGCACCAAGCTGGGTATCAAAGACTCTGAACGACATTTGGTTCTGAAATACCGTGGGGCTCTACACAGATACATCCAAATTGAAATGGATTTTCTGGACATATCATCACTCGGTGCTGCATATCGATATGCTATTAAAATCGAGCAGAAATTTAAGCACCATAATAAACGGGAGTTCGAGTCTGCAAATCCACAACAACCAAAGTATGAAAAATACAACCCTAATAAATAGTCTCCCGAAAACCAGTCCAATCCACAGGAAAAGAAGGGTCACGGGAAGACAAAGAATGACACCAGAAAATGGTGTGATTTCCACAAAAGCCCCTGGCACAACAACGATGAATGTCGCTCAAAATAGCCATTGGTGGATGAGATCAAAGACAAGGAGCCGAACCTTGATTCTGAGTCTGATTATGCAAATGCTGGTAAAAGATAGATCATCGACACAGACCCCACTGCTATTGTCACCACCACAACAATTCAACCAAAAGAACCAACAGATCCAGAAGAGGGGGAGCACCTTTTTCATTCACAGATGTGGGTGAAGGGGACCCCGCTGCATTTTATTGTTGATAGCAAAAGCCATAAGAACCTCATCTCAGCAGAGGTCGTCAAACAATTGGGATTGTCGATAACACCACACCCGCAACCATACAACATCGGGTGGCTTCGCCACAGACGAGATCTTCGTGTCAACCAGCAGTATTGATTGTCATACGGCATCCAACCCTTCAAGGATGAGGTATTATGTGATGTTTCCCCACTGGATGTCTGTGATGTTCTCTTGGGCCAACCATATATGTGGAAACGCCATGCTATCTATGAGCCTCGACCCCGTAGTGTCATTATTACTCTGGGGGGTCATCTCTACAGGATACCAGAGGTAGTTCCAACTACTGCCCCACCTAAACAGTGCTGCAAGGTAGTATCTCATACTACAAAATTCATCTTCTCCACAATCTGTTCAAAAGGTAAATAGAAGGATACTGCAACCACCATAGCTTCGACCAAAGCACCTTTTGTCCAATAGAAGCAGGTTGACAAGGTTGCAACAAAGCATGAATATTCCTTCTGCACACAATCATCTCATGTAGCCAGACTGGTTAAAAAGGTCCAACCCTTCCAGGGACAAGTTCGTGAGGACCTTCAACAAACCAAGCAGCGCGACGGTTCCAACAAGGCAAGCAACTCACCAAGATTTAGATTCAACAATCACTTTTCCCTCTCCCCCGGGAACTCAATGCAATGGAGACCATTTCTTCCTAAGGAGGGAGGATTGATCCAGGTGGATATTGGTGGCCACCCACCTTTTCCAAATGGCTCAAAATGGCTTTCTGGCAATTTTGGCAATTTACTATTTTTAGCAGGTTTTAACTTCCGGGGCCATTTTGAGGGCCTAAATGAAGGTTTTTCGAGATCTATGCTCTCAATTATAGTCAAATGCATGATTTATCCCCCAAAATGAATCTCCTTGATGATACCTTTCCAACGAGCTATCACACGCCTAAAATGGAGATCGTATGCAAACGTTACGACCCCGGGAAGTTGATGTACTAACTTACCCAAACGGGGCCCACATGACTTTTGGCGCTTCATCTCCTGGGGTTGGGTTTTTGGATGTCTAGGACTTTTTTCATTCTTGTATATTGTAAAAATGCCTTCCGAGCCTCATTGTAATCATCTTCTCATGGATGCGAGTAGCCGTCACATCTCTTCTCAGAGATAAGCTACCACCATTCTAGTGAGTCTTTCACATTGTATTTTACAGTCTCTGTACATTTATTTCATTAATAGAAATCGTGTATTACTGTATATCTGTGACTCTTGTTATTTCCACTATATCTCTATTATATTTTTTTCTCTCTTGCAATATCTCTAAATATTCATGTGTTATATCTCCGCTCTCATTTCGAGCCGAAAATAATCTGGATCATCATCCAACTGATTGTTCCTCCAAATAGGTTAAACACATACCCACTTGTATATCTTCTGCAATCCAGATCTCCAGCCCAGTCTTCATCAACAAATCCATGTATGTCCAACACTCTGTCCAATCCTGGTCTTCCTTGGTAGCACAATCCATAACTGGTAGTGCCGCGAAGATACTTGAAGACCCTCTTTACTGTTGTCCAATGCTCCTTCCCTAGTTTTGACATATACCTGCTCAAAACTACCACTGCTTGTGCAATGTCTAGTCTAGCACAAGCCATTGGATACATAAAATTGTCAACAGCACTGGCATACGAAACATGGGACATGTCCTCTTCTTCTTCCAGTGTCTTGGGACACTGATCTGCAAATAACTTTAAACCTATAGGAATAGGAACCTTGACTAGTTTACTTCCATGCATATTAAACCTATGCAATATCGTCTCAACATATTTTCTCTGATTCAACCAAATTTTCTTGTTTGCACGATCTCTTCCATCCGCAGAATGAAGTTAGCAGCACTGATATCCTTCATGTCAAATTTGGAGGATAGCTATGATTTCACCTCCTTGATAACATCCATGTTATTTCTTACCAACAACATGTCATCAACATACAACACTACATAAATGAAGTGATTACCAACCTTCTTGGAATATACACAGTGATCAACCCTTCTTCTTACAATTCCCAATCCAAGGATGTATGTGTCAAACTTTTCGTACCACATCCTAGGTGATTGCTTTAGACCATATAGTGACTTATTTAGCTTATATACGAACTCTTTCTTTCCCTTCACTACAAAGCCATATGGTTGCTTCATGTAGATTTCTTCTTCCAGATCCCCATGTAGGAATATTGTCTTCACATCCATCTGTTCCACTTCAAGATCAAAAGAAGTAGCAATGGATTAAAGAAATCTAATAGATGTTTACATGGAAACAAGGGAAAAAATCTCACCAAACTCAGTTCCCTCTACCTGAGAATGACCTTTTGCTACTAACCGGGATTTGTATTTCTCCACTTTACCTTATGCATTAAAATTCTTCTTAAACAATCATTTTCTACAAACATATTTTCTTCCAGCTGGCAACTCAACTATATCCCATGCCTCATTCTTATCCAAGGCATCCATTTCTTCAACCATGGCCTTCTTCCATAGTTTACTATCCTCTGAATTCACTACTTCCCTGACAGTTATGAGATCATCATCAGTAATAGATAAAGAAAAAATGGAATGGTAATCAGGTGAACTATACCTTTCTGTTTTCCTTCTTTCCCTCACCGATCTCCTCAATACTGGGGTATGAGGTTCTTCTTCTTCTTCTTTTGCTTCCTCTTCTTCAGATGATTCAGATTTTGCATCATCCAACTCAAGCTCTATTTTCTCAGGTTTGTCTTGCGTTGGTAGAAATTCCTGTTTGGACACATATTTTACCTCTATGAAAGCAACATCTCGACTGTAAACAATTTTCTTGGTTTTTGGGTTCCAAAGATTATAACCTTTCACACCATATTTATAATACACGTTTCATCCTTTTTATCCAGCTTACTTCTATTTTCCTTTGGAACATGTATATAAGCATCACAACCAAACACTCTAAGATGTTGAAGAGAGGGTTTCTTTCCAGACAATACCTCGTGTGGAGCTTTATCATCCAACATTGATGAAGGCGATCGATTGACCATGTAACATGGTGTACCCACTACCTCTGCCCATAATTCTTGTCTTAACCTGACACCGTTGAGCTTGCTCCTTGCTTTTTCCATCAGTGTCTTGTTCATCCTTTCTGCAACTCCATTCTGCTGAGGAGTGTATGGATTAGTCTTCTACCTTGCTATACTACACTTCTTAGATAATTCTTCAAATTCATTTCTGCAGAATTCTCCACCATTATCTGTTCTCGATACCTTTATTTTCTTCTCTGTCTAATTTTCTACTAGAGTCTTAAACTCTTTAAATTTATCAAATACCTTAGATTTCTTTCTAAGAAAATAAATCCATGTGCTCCTTGAAAAATCATCTATGAATGAAACATAATACACATATTTACCTAGGGGTGGAACAGGAACAGGTCCAAACACATCACTATGTATCAAATCTAAGATCCCCTTTGCTCTTGTAGCACCAGATGAGAATCTTACTCGATTTTGTTTACCATATATGAAATTTTCACATAAATCAAAATCTAGAGTGCAATTAGACATACCTTCAACGATACCTTTACTGTGTAGTGTTCGAAGGCCCTTTTCTCCAATATGTCCCAATCTTTGATGCCACAACATGGTCATCTTTCTAGGGACAATATTGGTCTTGTCTTATTTATTTCTCTGTTCATGGACAACATAACGGTTACACCCATTAGTATAAGTTATTCCCAACAACTTGTACAGAGTTCCACACCAAACTCCCCTCATCAACACCATTTATCCTGGTACCATCTTGCAAGTTTTCTTTCCAAATACAGTATCAACTCCTGCATCATCCATCTTGCTTACAGATATTAGGCTCCTGGATAGTTTTAGAATGTGCAGAACCCCAAGAAGTGTTCTAATCCTTCCATCTTTTAGCAGCAACTTAACCCTTCCACATCCCAAGATTTTTGTTGTCGAGTCATCTCCTAGGAATACATCACCAGCATCATATTTTTCATATTTAGAGAACCACTCCGTGTGAGGAGTCATATGGTATGACACACCTGAGTCAATCAACCATACATCACGGTCTGCATGTGTACTTGTAGGTGCTAGGTAAACATCACCTCCTACTTCAATGGAGGTTTTCGCCTCTGTGGAAGAGGTACTATCGGATCCCTTTGGTTTTTCAACCTTCTTAGACTTGCAATCTTTCTTATAATGCCCTTTTTTACCACACTTCCAACATTTCCTCAAATATTTTCCTAGAGACTTAGATCTACCTATAGATTTAGATATCAACCCCAAGGCTTACTGGGGTTCCTATCTTGGGTACGCCCTCTTACAAATAAAGCATCTGTGTTGTGACCATCCATTCTTTTTCGCCTCATCTCTTCAGATAACAAGGATGAAACTACATCCTCATACTTCAATGTAGATTGAGTGGTACTACCAATTTCTACAACTATATTATCCCAAGAGTCTAGCAAAGAACATAACAAACTAATACACTTATCTTCTTCTGCAATTGTAATATTAACAGAGACAAGTTGACTTACTAGAGTATTAAAGGCATTTAGATGTTCTGTCACAGAATCTCAATCTTCCATCCCAAGATGATACAACTTCTTTCGAAGAAACAACTTGTTTACCAGGGACTTTGATTGATACAAATTCCCCAACTTATCCCATAGTTCCTTGGATGTAGATTCTCTCGAGACATTCAACAAAACCGAATCTACCAGGCAGAGTCGAATAGTACTCCTTTCTCTTCTGTCCAACTTCTCGCAGCCTTCCTTTGACATACCAGTAGTTGGTGTACTAGTAGTTTGTGTACTAGTAGGTTGTGTACCAGTAGCCTGTGTGCTAGCAGACGGTGTACTAGTAGGCTATGTACTAGGATCCACAATGATCCATTGTTCTTTGTCTACAAGAGGGTCCTCCATCTTCAGCTTCCATAGCTCAAAGTTTTTACCATTGAACTTCTCTATCTCGATTCTAGAAGAACTCACCATTCCTCTTTTTGCACTCAAATCACCACTGCAAAAGCTCCCACTAAACCCAGGTTTATCACAAACCCAAGATAAACTTGATCTATGAAGACCGAGCCAAACCCTCAACAACAAAGGCATCTCTCTGAAGCCAAAAACAAGCTCTGATACCACATGTAATTTTTAAACCTATGAAGTAAAGCAATGCATATAGATTCCTAAGAAAAATAGAATTTAATCAATGGCTCATTCACATAGTACACAAAGATTTATACCGGAAACCCTCAATCGGGAAAACCTTTCTTATATTCATTGTATCGAATTTCACCATTCGATATATAATATATATACAATGTTTTTAGGTATTCTGTAGATACCAAAACCCTAATCCCTTAATTCAGGATTAATTTGCAAAACCTCTAAAAATAGAAAAATCCATAGATAGCAAAAAATAGAATAATATGAGGGATCCTCAGACGCAGTTGTCCTACCTGATGTGCCCACACACACACATGTAAAGAATATAACACATACCCAATAGGTTTTGGAGAAAGGATGCGTGGAGGCTCATAGTGAATTGCAGGGAGAAAGGTGAGTTGCCCTCAAACTGATTATGGATGCACTTGCAATCGCATGATCACATGAAGCTCATAGCCCAAGGTCATATCGTGAAACATAGTCAGCCCTCACTAGACATAAATTGGGAAGAACCTTTTGAATAAGCACTTGGTCATCGTCAGTGGTCACGCGAAGGAAGGGGCTTAGAAGCCAAAGAAGTCGTAGTTGATTGGTTGTAACTGACAGAGAAGATGAAGAGTCTCGACTTCTAGAGAAGCTAAGGAATATTAACATAACACCCACTGATGATGAACGCATTCATATAACTTCCAGGGATGATGAAGAGTTTCCATGATGATCAGGCAAAGGACTGGATGTGAGAAAATGATGAAGAATAGAGAGGTGAAGGCATTTTGCTAGTTAGCCATGTAGTCATGAGGAAGAGATGTAGTGAACAAACTGTAGGGAAGAATAGTGACCTAGTGAAGAGAAAGTAGAGGCATAGCGCATAGGATGTAGTTTGTCCATGAAGAATATAAAATAGGAGAAAGAGAAGAGATGTGAGTTGCTTTTGAGATTGATTCATGTGAGCAGAGAGACAATGATGCAAGCCGAGCAAAGAATTGTAGAAGAACAATGATGAGACTGGCAAGCCATAGATAAATGTTGTATCATTGTGATAAAGTTATAAAAATCAAAGATTTATATTTCAGGGTGGTAGGGAGGTGCTAGGGAGGACTGGTGTCCTCATAGTTTCAAGTGGGTGCTTGAACACAGGGAGTTGTAGCTTCCATATGATTGTAGCAAACAAAACTAAGGTGGAGGGGTGGTACAAGGGAGAACTATTGTTCTCTGTTATACAGGTCGGTTCCTGTGTGACTGGAAGTTGGTGCTTCCATCCAATTGGTGTTGGAACACTTAGGGAGTTGGTGCTTCCTTCTAGTGGGTGCTAGAGAAATCAGAGATTTGGTGTTTTCAACAAGTTGTTTTCCGTAAAACAAAGTTTGTAGCCTCAATAAGAGTTGGGGCTCATAATAATGATAATGTATAGAAAATAAAGATTGCTTATCATATCAAGAAGAAGAGGTTTTTCCCTTTATGGTTTTCCTCAGGAAATGTCTCTATCTGTACATTTCATGTGTGTGACTAATGTTGAATATTCTATTTCTTACATACCTGCATTATTTTGATTGTCATTGAGTGTCCTATAAAGAGTTTAAAATGGGCATAATTGTTTAAGCAAATGGATAACTAATTCACCCCCCCCCTCTTAGTTGTCCAACAATTGGTATCAGAGTTGGTTCCTTTTATTTGAAGGTAGATCAGTAAGCTTAAAAATGTCAAGACATGAAGGAACTTCAACCAATAAGGCCCATTTGTTCAATGGAACAAACATTTCCTTATGGAAAGTTAGGATCATAACCTACATAATGGATTTAGGTGTAGATGTCTGGGATGTGGTAGAGACTAGTTATGTGAAGCCATTTGTACTAGCTAATAAGGATTACAAGCTAGAATTCAACTTCAACACTAAGGCTGTGAATTCTATTATGAGTGGGCTTGCAAAAGCAGAATTTGTAAAAGTTATGCACTTAGAAACTGCCAAAGATATGTGGGACAAACACATTAGCAGTTATGAAGGTAATAAGAAGGTAAAGGATGCCAAGCTTCAAACCTACAGAGTACAGTTTGAATAGCTACAAATGAAAGAAGATGAAATTATTGGGAAGTACTTTCTGAGAGTTGAAGAACTAGTAAATGCAATGAAGCTCTTGGTGAAAAAATTGAGGAAGTCTCTTTAGTTCAAAAAAAATTGAGATCTCTACCAAATAGGTTCAACACAAAGGTCTCTACTATATAAGAACTTAATGATCTAAAAAATTTGGCTATTGAAATGAGGATAGGTAAAGATAAATCCAACACTAGAGAAGATTTTTTTAAAGAAGATAAGAATGAGGAATCTGAGCCTAATGAAATTGAAGCAAAATTTGTGGGAAGACTAAAGAAAGGATCAGGAAAGTATCAAGGCAAGTTTCCCTTCAAGTGTTTTATCTGTGGAAAGATAGGTCACTTTGCATCTAAGTGTCCACACAAGAAGAAGGATCAGAATTCTGAAGGTAAAAAGAAGTACAAACCCAAGAGATTTGGTAAAAAGAAAATCTTATGTGTAAACAATGATGACTCTTTAGAAGACACAGATAGTGACTCTTCCTATGAATATAATGATCATGAGTTTATTCTTATGGCCAAAGAGTATTATGATAATAAAAACATAGGAAGTGATGTTAATGATTAAGAAGTTGTGGTTGATATGGAAGGTGAACTAATCAGTTCCTTAGAAGAGATTGACAGACTCAAACTCAAGAAGGGAAAACAAAAACAGTTGTTGATGCAGTTTGAAAAGAATGGTAAAATTCTTTTTGAAGACTTTTCCCTACTAAAATTGGAGTTAGAAGATGCAAAAAAGATAGAGGAAATTGTGAGAAAGTAGTTATCAGAAAAAAAGGCAAGATGTGAAGCCTTGGAATAAGAGGTAGTAAAATCTAGAAAAGAGACGGAGAAGCTTAAAACATTGTATCTCCAAAATATTCCAAGCATTAAAGCCTCAACATAACTAAATGCCATTCTGAACAAACAAAGATCTCCTTTGTTGAAGACTGGTTTAGGCTATGTAAGTGGTTCAAGCAATAAAGAGATAGAAAGCAAAGAGCCAGTAAAGATGATCAAGTTCCAAGTCAGCAGCCAATGAGACCATGAGAGTACTCTGTCACCAAAAGATAATAAAGACAAGATGATCCCTGATAAAACAAAAAAGAGGTCAGAAGATGGAGCAAAAATTTCCAAGAAGAAGGCCACCCTTCAGGTACCAAAATTTCTTCTATGGCTATTGTTTTTACTGTTCTAATTTTGTTCATAAGATTGCAAATTGTCCAATTAAGTTTAGAGACATGCAACTGAGGAGGTAAAGAAATAAACAATCTTTACAACATAGAACTAAGCAGCCAATGAATAGACAATGTAGCACCAATCACTTTGACCTGCTAAACAACGAGATTGAATGTTATAACTGTCATAAATTTTGCCACAAAGATGCAAACTTCCATATGAAGAATTACAAAATAGATACAAAGATAAAACCCTTAGCTAAAAATGTCAGCACATGGAAAAAGAAAGATAGTGAAAATTGTGGTCTAGTAATGTCAGCTCAGAAACAAAAGGACCCTTGGTATATAGACAATGTATGTTCCAAGCACATGAATGGAGACGAGGATAAGTTTATGTCTATAAGTAAAGGAAAAACAAGAAATGTGACCTTTGGAAATGATGAACCAGGTAAAATAAAGGGTAGAGGGATGGTGAGTTTAAGTAACGGAAAAGGAAAATCCCAAGATGTCAGGACAAGTGGTTTCTAAAGGCATAAGGACAGATAATAATGTATATGTGATGAAAGAATATAGAGAATAGTGTCGTTTAAGAAAACATGATCAGAGCTGGTTATGGAATAGGAGACTTGGACATCTAAACTTTGACCACTTAATCAAGCTCAAAAATCTTGGGGTAGTAAAATATCTTCCAAGAAAATCAAAGCCACAAGATTCTTTGTGTAAACCCTGTCAAGTAGGAAAGCTAACTAGGACACAGTTTAAATCCAAGAACTCTACTTCAACAGAGAAACCTCTCCAATTAGTTCATATGGATATATGTGGACCATCAAGACAGGAAGGCACAAGGAAGGAAAACTAATTCATGTTGATCATTGATGATTAGTCCAGACTCACTTGGGTTTATTTCGTCAAAGAAAAAGCTGAAGCATTTGAGAAATTTAAAATATTTAAGGATTAAACTGAGAATCAAACAGGCAAAATATTAAAGGTTGTGAGATCTGACGGAGGAGGATAATTTATGTCAAGTGATTTCAGGGAGTTCTGTGATAAACATGTGATCAAAAGAGAATACACAATCCCAGGAACCCCATAGAAAAATGAAGTAGTTGAGAGACAAAACTGAAAAGTTCAGCAAATGGCCAGGTCAATGATGAATGAGAAGAACATTGGACAAACCTATTGGGTAGAAGCAATACACACAACAATCCATATTCTTAATATATCTCACCTTACACCACACAATGACAAGACACCTGATGAGTTGTGGCATGGAATACCTGCTACAATCAAACACTTCAAAGTATTTGGCAGTAAGTGCTACATAAAGAATAATAATGAGAACCTTGGTAAGTATGATGACAGGGATGA
Source organism: Picea engelmannii (assembly GCA_009831015.1). Classification (NCBI taxonomy): domain Eukaryota; kingdom Viridiplantae; phylum Streptophyta; class Pinopsida; order Pinales; family Pinaceae; genus Picea; species Picea engelmannii. The sequence continues at coordinate 235,580 of ML780299.1, read as the reverse complement.
TGAAGGCATATTATTAGGGTACACTACAAAAAGTAAATGATACAAATGCTATAATAATATGCTACATAAATCGGTTGATTTTATTGACATAAAAGTTGATGAAGGAGTCTCGGTAAGAGAAGTGAAACATACTAAATCAATAAAAGAGGAGATAGGTGAAGTTGAAGCTTAATAGGTCCAAGAATTAGAACAAGAAGGCTCTGAGTCAGATGAAGATGCAAATACTCAGGCAAAATCAAATCAGTAGACAACATCAAATTCTTTCTCCAAAATTACTCAAAAGAATCATCGTTCAAGTCAGATAATTGGTGATAAAGACAAAGGTGTACAAATCAGGAGAAGGATAATAAAAAAACATAGAGAAATCACATATAGCATTTATATCCATGGTGGAACCCAAAAACTTCAATGAATCCAGTGAATATGTAAATTGGTTAAAATTAATGAACGAGGAACTAGATCAGATTGAGAAAAACAATACTTTGGAGCTCGTTCCTAGAATGATAGATAAGAATGTAATTGGCTCCAAATGGGTGTTTAAAAATAAAATGAATGAACAAGGACAAATTGTCAGGAATAAAGCCAGATTGGTCTGTAAATGGTATGCTCAAATAGAAGGACTAGATTTTGATGAAACATCTGCACCCATAGCAAGATTAGAAGCTATTATAATGTTTCTTGCCTATGCTTATCATAATAAGTTTAAATTCTACCAAATGGATGTCATGTCATATTTTCTAAATGGAGATCTAAAAGAAGAAGTCTATATGGAACAACTAGAGGGTTTCCAGCTGTCCGATAACCCTGAATTTCTCTCCAAGATGAAAAAATCCTTATATGGGTTGAAACAAGCTCCTCATGCATGATATCATAGACTGGATATGTATCTACAAGACAAAGTGTTTAAAAGAGG
>ML780299.1:178732-216204 GCA_009831015.1 Picea engelmannii | reverse complement strand
AAGTAATGTGCCCAAAATGCCCTCTTCAGTGATTTTAATTAACTTATAGCTCAAAATAGTCAAAATCATGGAAATCGTCGGAATGGAACGAAACCAAAGCCAACCTGTGCAGAATGGCTCATAATGATGGAATATGATGATAAGTGCCAACTGGCCCTCACAATTCCTCTCAAATACTCCTGTACTCACTATAACATCCATCTGGCTACTCTGGTCATCATAAGTCTCTGCCCTGTGATGATGTCCCAAAGTGGGGACATTACATGTCCGCACTTATCGATTAATACGATAAAAAAATTGGTGACCATACTAGGGACACAAATTTCTTCTGGTTTTTTTCCTCTTATTTTCTTTTAGTCTACCTTCTTTTGGTTAAATTCATTCTTTGATTCTATGGGTGATCCATATGGACTCCCTGGGTCTGAAGGTTCAGTAATATTTTTTGTCTTTATTTCCATTTTCCTTTAGTTACATAGATCATTGCATTATTATATATAGATATGCTGCAAAGATACTCCGACGTCACACTCTATAGGTGCATACCAATGGCACAACATCACATTATACCCTATTAGAAGCATGCGACAACCCTAGATCATCGCACGGTGCTCCACTGCAATCCACGACGATTCCTGTAGGAATTGTTGCAGAGAGACAATTTCTCTTTTTCCACCCATTTTTGCTTCAATTGCATGCGATGAAATTATGATACCATTTATTGATTGATTTATAAGTTTGAATCTTGCATTTGATTGGTTTTTAGAAATTGAAAGTTCTTTTTTGTAAATTTTGCAAGCTTTTCTTTTGATTCTTGTCACAAGGGTATAATATTTGGATCTTGGTCCCGAGTGCTTGTTTGAAAAAATGTATTTGATTTATTTGAGGTTTTGGATTTTTTTTACTTCCTGGATTGTTCATTGATTGAGAGACAATTTTTTTTTGTATTTGACAAAAGCCTTTCCTATCATTTTCATTTTTGTCTATGTTATGGGTTCGATTTGGTAATTGTGTTGAGAGTGTGTAAATTTTCTTGTATTACGCTTTCTTTTCTTCATTACATCTATGATATGATTTGAGAAAGAAAGAACTGAAGTCATTCTTCTTTTTAGTGATCCTTTAAAAGAAAATTATTGCATTTAAACTATTTGTTAAAAGAGAAAATTGGAAAAATTTGTAACTTTTGATTATTTAGGATTGTGTTCATTCAAAAATTGAAGAATTGTGATTCGTACCTTTTGTACTTCAAAAGGAAATACCTTCTCCATATTGTAATTTGTGTTCATTGAATTGAAAATTTGCATAAACATCTCTTCTTGCATTTTATTGAGTCAAGGTCACATACGTCATTAGTTTCATTTCCATTTCCCTTTTGAGTAAAAAACAACTTTTAAAATACAACGTAATTTTAAAATTTATTAGAAGCTTTTATTTTCTAGAAATTCTCTTCACCGACATTAGCTAGGATAGGGATTTGGAATAGGTTGTAAGGCACACTTTCCAAAGCATCAAAACACACAGTAGTATCTTGTGATAAGGAGAGTTCAAATCCACTTGCTACATTTTGTCCTTGGAAGCCCTTCTAACACAAGCATCAATCATGAGGTCGCATTAGGACTGGTAGAGTTACCCTTCTTTGTCAATATTGGTGTAGAGATTGCGTGTATTATTGGGGGTCACTTGAGAGTAAAATCCCGTGGGGACCTTCTCAAGTTGATTTCGGGCTAGATACCCTTCATTTGCACATGGATCAAACTGTCGACTATTTCCTGAGGCATCATTTCCGTAATTGCTAACCTTAGTAGCCTATCTCTTTAAGGTCTTTACATGAGCTGAATGTGGAGGGGAAAGTCTTCACGGTACCTGGAATCGATGTTGGCCAAAATCACTTGGCCTCCTTGGAGGGTATACCCAAGAATATTTGTGGGAGCTTGCACCAGGGTGTAAGTCTATTAAACAAGTCGTCAATGTAACTTTTCCACCCACTTTATCCCAGCCCCTTCTTGTCTTGATTTCATGACGTTGGATTTCATCACCAACTAGTGACTTCGGAATAATAAATTTTGTTTGCTTGGTTTGATTTATAGATTTTATTAGTGAGTTTTGTTTGTTTCTCTAGTTGGTCATAGATTTGTTTTGTTCTTTATTTCATGTGGCCAACATTGGCCTTCGTCCTTCACGTAGGATGCAAGGGATACCTCCAGAATATCTAGAAGATCATGTCCTTTTTCTTCCTAACTCACCAGGGGGATCTCCTGAGAGAGCATTCAATAACGAAGTAGCCTATGAGATTGGAAGTTCGAATTATTTATAGGGATTCATAATTAGATCGAATTCTTTAGAGGTATTCAAACTTCATGTAAATCCATTATTGAGTGTTATACAAGATCCATGTTTTCTATGGATGAACCCATCAGGAGAACTTGTTGCTGACGAAACTATTGAATTACCTACTGGACCTAATGTTGATTATGGAGTAGACGATCCACTTGTTCAGAGTGAGTCATTTATAATCCGAGTTCACACTACTGGAATTTTTAATCCTATGTCTGACCCTGTCCATTCTTTTTGGAGAACTTCTTCGGGACATGATATTTTTGACACACTAGGAACAAGTCCTAATCAACCTATGACATCGCAAATTCCTAAGACGTCTATTACCTATATAGTACCTTTAGATAATTTACTGGAACAACCAGTAATGTCATCATAGTTTTAGACCAATTGTTGATTGGTTATCACTCAATTCTTCCTTTCCAGATTGCCCACTCTATCATGGTCCCACAAGCTATGACTATTTCTACTAGAAATGTGGTTATCACTGAAGCTCCTATTGGAACACCACTTCCTCTTAAGTCAAATTTGTCACTTCCCCCTGGGTATAACACTTTGAATACTTCCATTGATATTCCTACCCAGAATCTATCCAGAGAGCCGATACTTTTTGTTCCTCCTGGATATAATGTTTCTATTCATTTTATTCCTACACCTACCAAGGTTCTCTCTGGGGGGCCTTACGTTCCTCCTCCACCTTTATCTGGGGGATCTAATCATATTGGCCATAGTGGCTCCAATCCATTTGGAGGCACCAGTCATTCTGTCACTTCTTCTTTTCATATTACTATTGGAGGCCAACCTCAAGTTGGGGGGAAACATCAATTTGGGGGGAAACCTCAAACTTGGTGACAACCTCAAGTTTGGGGGAAACCTCAAGTTGGAGGCCCTAACCCATTTTATGGACAAGGTATACCTACCTTACAATATCAACCTTGGAGTCTTCCTTTCCAAGGGAATCAACAACCGTCTTGGGGGAAACATCCTCAAGTTAATTATTTTGTACTCCCTAATTTTGTAAACCATATCCAGGCTCTATGAATCCTACCTGGGGTAAAAAAATTTAGTCCAATGTTCCTTTCTAAGGGAATATACCTAATCAACCAGACCTTGTTAGTTGTTTGACTCAAAATACTCCACAATCGAATATTTCAGGACTATATAACTATCTACAAACTGCTTATGCTTCTATTGCTATACCTACGAGACTTCCTCCTCAAAACTACCAGTTTCCTCAAGTGAACAGACAATTTCCTTTTCTTTCCACTTTGGATTTACCAGATTTATCTAAGATTTTGAATGATCATATTTTTCATTATCCATATTGCATCGTACCATCCAAATTACCATCTAACATTCCTAAGTTTGATGGTCGATCGGGAGAAGACCCGAATAATATTTTCATGAAATTCCATATCTGGTGTTCGTCCAACTCATTGATGGATGAATCTATTATATTACAAATTTTCCAAAGAACTCTTATGGGTTCGGCAGCCAAATGGTATATTGAGTTGCCACGAGGGTTATTTAATGACTTTAACACCTTATCCATGGAATTCTTAACACACTACCAATTTCCAATTCGTTATGAGATATGAACCGAAATTTTGAGTTCTTTTAAACAATCTTCTTCCACTCATATTTATGATCATATTCATGAGTGAAGGAGGAAAAGACACTTAATAAAAGTTCCCCTTCCTGACCAACTATTGGATGAGTATTTTACCAAATCACTTATCGGTTTTATATTCTTTTGATGTTTCCATGGGTGGTGTCGTCACTGAAGAGTAGGAAATTAGTTGTGCTTAATATATAGATCTTGTTTATTCACAAATGGGAACACTCTATGACTTGATCCCTGGTGCTCCTCATCCATCTTCGAATCCTACCCCAACACATCCAGTATCTTCTCATGTTGTTGATGGTGTGATTGGCACTTTTCATGCTGAGACTCAATCTACACAAGACAATCATAACAATCCCAAGTCTACTACTTCTAAAATACAAAATACTACTACTCCATCTCCTTCCTCCAATAAAACTTCTGAAGTTAATTCGGTTCAATCTACACCTACCGGTAAAAATCAAACTAAAAGGAAAGGAAAGGGTAATAATAAGGAGGAGAAAAATAATAATCAACAATATAAGAAACCCAAAACACATCTTGTTGATTACAAAGACAAACATAAGCCACGTTACCCTTTCCTTATCTATGGTGACGATCATTACATGAAATATTGTCCATGACATGCTGAGGTTACTATGTTCCTGCAAGTGACCAGTAAACCTCCTACACCTACCATTTTTTCACAACCTTTTCCTTCTTAGTAGAAGGCCCAATTGGTTATTCATGACCAACCTTCTCCTTATACCACGTCTTATGTCCTTATATGTACTGGTGACTCCAAGAAGAACGAAGTTGCAGTCGCAACTTGAGACAAAGATTATTCTCCTTCAAAAGAGAAAGTTGATGATTTACCACCTTCGTTGGTTCAACCTCCTCCCTCAACTTCACCCCCAAACAGTCCTCTTCATCTCAAATGACTGGGTCTCGATACATTTCTTCATCCTCCTCCAAAGTGTGTTGTTCAAAAGTATTCATTTAATCCTCACGCACGTGCTGCTAAAAACTACAGTATTGTAGAAGACCTAGTGCAAGAATCCTTTGCGATGTCATCTCTCAAAGTCCTTCAAAGTTGTCCTACTGTTACAAGGAAACTCTCTCTATGGCTAGGGTGAACCACAACAGATGGAAATGACTGCAGAAATCAACTCTCTTCTCAAGTATGCTATATAAACAAATATGCTAGCAAGACAAGATAAAATGACTACCTCGTCCAGACATTCGATGAAGTCCACCGTTGAGCACTTTGAACCAAAGAAATATACCTGCAAAAATTTCTCAACAAACAAGCAAAGAAATCATATGGTGGTAATATAAAAGGTTAGCACATTAGATAGCATAATCCATTAATAAACATGAAAAATATGCCCATGGAATAATAATTCAATATATTTGCAAGATATCAATTGGACGAGAAAACAATATTTCTATTAATAAATGATCAACATAAGTGAATGTTGAAATGGGTACTTGACACTGATAGGGGGTGGGGGTGAATCAGTGTCACATAACTATTGGACAATTTTCACTTTTCACACATTAAATGAACACCAAATATTTATTTCATTTTCTCAAACAATATATATAAAAGAATAAATACTTTATTTATTTATTTAACTTGAATGAATACATAAGCTCAATATTTGAATATCATCTTCATACAATTATGACAGACCCAACTCTCTATTACAAGGCCCAACTTGTAGTTCTCAGATCCAACTAAAAAATGAGGAATCCAACCCTCATAACAAGTCCCAGCTTGTTGATCTCAGATCCAACTAAGATGTGAGGAATCCAATCCTCATACAAGACCCAACTTGTAAACAGGAACCAACCTGATAGAAAGAACTTTCATTCAATCCAATATATATAAAATATATATACTTCAACAAATTCAAGTACAACTTCTCACAATTCTTTCTTGTTTATATAGTCTTCCAACTAGTGTGAATTTGAAGCATTATGTATTTTGACCACTTGAACCATTATATATTTTCATTTAAAATGATAATCTTTAATTATTCCATATGTTTTGTTAGATTAATACCTTCAGTTTTCAAACTTTTGATCTCTTCTTTTCTGTTTTCTAGCTGAAATGTTTGTTCATGATTTTCATGGTTAGATTGATCTAACTATTGTAGAAACATCATATCTTTCTGTTGGATTTTCTCCAAATCTTCTAGAGTGCATAGGGTTGTGTTCTCAATACTTTCAAGAGTCTCCACAAGAAATTTAATATTCATATGATTTCCCGATTCCAAACAAATCTCTCCTATAGCAACTGCAACATCAGTTTTAAGTTTATGTAATTTTTCTTTTCTAATTATTGAGGTATGGCTCAATTCCTTTATGAGGTTGTCTTCCTCACTGTTGACTGAGATTTGCATCAAATCTTTTATTTCATTCTGATTATAAATCTTTTTCTCTATATTATGTAGTTCAATCTGATCGCAACTTTCATTTTCTATATCTTCTTCATTATCTTGATAATAATTCTCTTCTTATGAGTTTTGTTCCTTATGCTGACATGAATCCTCTATATTATAGTCTTGTTCTTTATTCTGATAGGAATACTCTATATCCAAGTCTTGTTTCTCACTTTGACTAGACTTCTCTTCTTATTGTGTTTCATTCTGATCAAATCTTTCTAATTAAAGCCATAATTCTTTGGTAGATTTGTAGTGCTTCATATTTTCTTTGATTTGATCTAACAATCCATCTTGTATTTCTTTTAAGGCTACTAAATTGTTTCTCTTTGCTTCCTTATCCATTTTGGATTTTCTCTTTGAAGTAGTTATGTGCAAGGTCTTACTTACTACTGAATCTGAAACTCCATATCCTCTTGACTTCAGATATCTTTTCATATTTTCCCTCCATGATAAATAATTTGTTCCATCAAATAAGGGAGAGTCATTTGTGGAGATACCAATTTGTCCACCCATTTCTTCTGAATCTACCATCAGTGTTTAAACACTGCTAAAGGAACCCGCTCTAATACCAATTATTGAAATCATCGCCCACACTAAGGGGGGGGGTGAATTAGTGTGTGTACTTTTCTAACTTTTCTTCTTACAAGTTAGTAGTTAAAACATAATTGAACATATTAAGAACATTTAAATCATAATCACAATGGGAAAGAGATACCATATGTTTGTATAAGATTTTGTATAATGATATGTATATATATGTGAATAGTGTAATGTGAATTTTCCCAACAACAACTATTATGTATCAACACCAATTGAATTAAGGAGCACCAACTCCTTGGAGAGCACCAACTCTCAAGCAAGACCCAGCTTGCCACAAGTCCCATCTTGTTGATAGAACATGGTCTATCCAACTAGAGTTCATATAGTAATTCAACTCTAGAAACAATGATCCATTATTGAATCAACTATATCTCATGATCAAAGGTATACCAGAAACGCTCATGATCGCACTTCATCTTCTATCTGAAATTCACACCTTCCTCGCTTTATCTTTCCTCATATATATTCATGCCTTATTCACTTCTACATCTCTCTGATATTCGCACGAACCTCAGGTCCAGATCTGCCTCATTCACTTCACAAGCCCGTCTACTCCTTGTTCAAGAACACTATCTAGTTCACCAGTCATGGTTGTATTTACACTTGCTTATGCTCAGAACTTGTTCGAGTTATTGGGATGACTTGTGCAACAAGTTATAACTAAATTGTCCATTTACAAAATTTTGGGACCACCAGAGATGATCATTTCGAGTCTTCAAAGTTACACCTGGCATCCTCTTTAACTTTCATAAATAGATCACATGTATGGATAGATTTCCTTCGTCTCTATGGTTATAGAAACCAACGCTTCCTTCAAACCATGTTCATAATATCATAGGCATAGAACCACATGCTTATCAATTTAAGTGACACATTACATTCTTTCCTTTAAATCTCTTTACCATATGACCAACGGCAGTGACCTCACGTGAGGCAAGATAAGCGCTTGAACGCTTATCAATTCAACGGTCACGATTCAATATCCCGATGAGATGGACGATTGACAAGACTTTGGGTCTTTGCCCTTTGGGTCTTCAAGACTTCCAACCTTTCAAATCTCTCGAATACAATTTCACTGAATAGATCAAATGGTTCACATTTATATCACAAATCTAGATCAATGTCCATATTCGATCCTTACGTCTATCCTTTCATTCCTTAATTCGATGACTAGGACTTAATCAAGAATTGAGATGGATGGCCACCAATTAATTCGATACTTTGTCTACTATGCTTATGATAACCTTCCACTGTATTTTGATCAATGGTTGAGAGTACACATGACATCAGATCGACGGTCAAGATCTCTTTCAGGTCTCTGGACTTTGGAGATCTTAAATATCAACTTTCATTGTAGTATGTGTTAGCACTCTGTAAATTTTTTTCGGCTGAATAGATAAATGACAGAGGTAACTATTTCAACCATATTTAGATATGAGGCACTAGCCTACTCAAATTAGAGAGGGATCTCTCATGTCACTTGATGTTTCTTTAGAAATTAGTGGCTAGATATGGTTTCTTTTGGGGTTTTTTAATAAAGTTGTTGGAAATGAAGGGGAGGAACAGTCAGGGCTATGGAGTCAAAATTCTAAAAGTGAATGAAAACATTGACTGGCCTGTAGAACTCTCTATTGGATAAAGGCTAAATGAGGCAATGAATTTGATTTATAACTTGAATTTAATTAGAGTGGTAAGTGGAAAGAGAAACAAATAACTACATCAGAGCATTACAAAAATGAATTCTGAATTAGCTAAGAAGAAACATACATAGTTTAAATTGCTTAAGACAAGAGCATCAAATGATGAATTTTGAACCTTTAACTCTCCAATTTAAACATAAGAAAAATGTATATGGCATAAAATATCACATGAAACACATACAATGAGGGAAGACAAATCTCATATCACCACCATTAGAATCTTTTCATAGAGACTTCAAAGTTGTTGCACATGTATTCAATTCAACCCTAGAAAATTACAATGAAGTCCATAACAACCATAATTGTGCCCTTACACTTCTTCCCACCATTAATACACTCATAACATATAACACTTATAAAATTCGAGTTCTTTCAGTGTGAAACTAGTTACAATAATTGAAATGAAATGTTTCATCTTCTATAATGATTACAAATGACAGTTTAAAAAAAAAAAATGTTTCATGATCCCTGAAGATTCCTCTGACGCTCTAGCTCCTTCCTCTGCCACGTTCTCTTTGAAATTTCACTCATAACCAATTCAAATTTTAATTGTAAACACATTTACTCGTACCATTTCCCTGTGAAAAACATTTACTGTGTAATGTTTTTCCAATTTACCATTTCACTGTGGAAAAACATTTACCGTGTAATGTTTTTCCAATGCAAAATACCATTTATCTTCTTATTTTACTTTTGTAAAACCTTTGGATAAAAATTATCAAAGTTTTTGTTCATGTGCATCTTCCATTTAATTATTTTCCATGGAAATAAACATCAGTCTCCTTGATTTGTAAAATTTAAATCTTACCTCTATAAAACCTTTTCACCGTGAGGAGAAATCTCATTTATTAGAAATTCCATAATTGTTGTTGAAATGCACTCCTAGAAAAACACATAAAACATATGATAAATGGTGCATTTATTACATCGGGCTTGCGATGGAGTGGTTTAATTCAAAGTGATTTTACTTCCAATGTACTCCACGTAAAAACACGTGTCCACCAAATAAACCATTTCATCGCTTGAAATTTCCATAGATGCAATTTCATAATCCTCATCCATGTCTAGGCCACTTACAATTTGAACAACCACACCATTCATAGGGGAAGAAAAAAAACTTTGAAACACTTTGTCTTGCTGGAAATCTTGTTGAATGTCTTCATCAAGTTCAAGAGAAGGAAAATGTCTTTCAGCAACAATTTCTTGATCAACTTCACCTTCAACCAAAGGAGGGGATACTATTTTTTGTTGGCATGAATATTCATAAATGGATTCTATGATTTCATCATTCATACACTCTTCATCGCCAAAATGTTTTTTAAGGTACTTAATGAAATGTTCACAAAATTCACAACAATCTTCAAACACCAAGAATGAAGGATTAGGTTCTCCATAATGCTTAAAGAATGTTATGTGGAAATTCTTAAGAGAGTATAAGCTACCTGGTGAGTCATTTAATTCTCCTTCTGATCTCCACAATATATCCCTTTAATTGATCTGGCTTGCAAATCCAACAGTCATGATCCTCCAACGTTCCTGAAGCCCATGGCCACTCATATGAACGATGTCCATAATAATATATGATCAACATGGTCAATTTATTGATCGAATGGTTGTTGAGGCTTCTCACTCTGACCAGACAGTTGTTGAGGCTTCTCACTCTAAGCTTACGCTTTTCCTTCTGATCTTTGATATTTTCATTTGCTAACCCTCCCGATCTTTTATCATAGGAACATTGTTGATCCTATCATGATCAACAATAATCATGAATTTCTTCATACTATTCACTTCTTCTACTAACTGATATATTGTTAAATGCACTATTCCTTCTGACATTTTATCTTTATTGACTTATGTACTATTTTTTCCCTTCTGATATTTGATATTCATACTATTTGCTTCTTTTGTTGACCGCTATACTGTTGAAATCAATGACAATCTCATCTATGGTAAATCACAATGATAATTCATCATAACAAAAAATTATCACATCGATTGTTGACATCAATGACAATATGTCCAACAATGAAAATGTTACAGAATTCCGTGTCGGCACACTTTGGAACCGAGAAACTAAGTTCCTTCCAGTTGGGCCTCCACCACTTCAATCCTCCACCAAAGGAAAGCTCACAAGAGAGAAACAATGAGGTTCTCAATCAATAAGGGAATATCTTGGGGGCTGAAAACCATGTTTAGACTTAAAGGACAAAGGGATCTAGACTCAATATGAAGTAAATAATTCCTCCAGAGTAACTTTTCTCTCAAATTTGAATTCTTTTCCCTTTTCCATAGCTCATAATTGGCCTATTTATAGCCTTAAAAATGGAACTGAAGGTCCGAGTTGGAACACTTCCAGTATATGGAAGGCCAAGGATTAGAGATCTCCTGTTGTGACATGGAAACCCACCATTTAATTTTCATTTTATGGCACAAATCCTGATGTATGGGAGTTGTAATGGAGGAGCCTGCGTATACACATGATGTATAGTGTGCAAGGTGCGTACATGTGGAAAACTATTTATTTTTGTCTTTGGATTTTATCAATACGGAAGATAATTCTAGATAAGGAAATGGAATAAGGCCCTCTGTGCAATATTACATAGGGCGAGGCAAATCTTGTTGTAACAAATGCCCCCTAATGTGTGAGGTCAAAGGAGTATCTGCGATGGCCGAAATACATTATAAGAAATCCAGAAGTGGAGTGGTAGGGAACCAACTGGACGGAATAGATGCTCATTACATTATGCACTGACTTTTCATACATGGTTGCGAATAAAATTAAACTGCAGATCCATGTGAAAATACATCGAACAAGTGTTTGTGGCCATGAATAGGAAAAAACAAATGCGGTTACATGCCAATAGTTGTAATAGTCACTAACAAGGCCTAGTAGAACCAGTCTCAAAACCAATCTAAAGATATTTGTATACCATGTAGTATAATCTGATCTCCCATGATCACTGAAGTCATATAGGTACTGATCCAATGAAAGGAAACAACAGTTCAGGAAAGCTACGGCTACATAGTTATTTCTTCAAGTCTTCTACACAATCCACCAAGGGTGCAAGTCTACATCACGTGAATAAAGGATTTGAGGTCAAACACAATGAGACATCATTTGATTATCGGTCATTGATATATACCGTTAAAAAATGCGAGACAACCTACCGATAATGAAAGTACATATCAATGAACCAAGTACATTCTTACAAGTGTGAATAAAGGAGTCAATGTCAAACACCTAACGAATCCATCGATCAGGAAAAATTGATTTATTCCCAATTTTTTATGGCGAGAGAACCTGCCACTGATGACTACAAGCCTCAAGGTACTCATAAGAATCTAGGTCCCATTTCCAGAATAAATGGGCTGAATTTGATGGAAAGATACTCGCTGAAAGGAGAGCATTAAGGCATATCTCATCAGTCAGCATGAGGTACAAATAAGGAGCTTCATGATTTGGTGGAAATCAGATGAAGGACGTGTTCATGAACCAATGACCCTGTGCAACTTTCGTGTGTGCCAAATGCAAGCGGTACACGAAAATGACCCTCTGAATAGAAGACAATGATGAAAACTATTGACAAAGGCAAGTATACCACCAATGAGGATAATGGAATCCAAGACACTGAATGAATTCCAATGTTTTCATAGATGTCTTTTCGTTGAACACAAGGGAAACCACCCAATCAACGACCAATGATGAAATCTCAGTTGTTGGGTTCAAGGTTAGTTGCCAATGATGAAATTAGGGCCAAGGTTCCTGATAGGACTACAATACCATGTGATTCTGAGACAAACTAAGGGTATGTCTGACATGCAAAGTCAAGATTTCTAAGGTGTTGCCAACACAGGTTAATACAATTCCTTCGAACAAGAGCATGATACATATGGAGGACTCCAACAACATATACCCAATGATGAAACCATAATATGAAGGAGGTATCTATGAAATTCTCTATAGGGACTGGAAGAGTAACCATTCGGTAGAGAAGACTCTGTAACAAGCTCACCTCTCTAAGGCCATGCTAATCCCAAAATTATGATGATGAATGGACTCAATAACTTTGTGCTCTATTCAAAGTCGACACGACTGTTGCCAATATAAGATAATACTCCCTTCCCACCCTTCTTTTTTTTTTCATATAAAAATGAATGCTCTGATATAAAGGAGGAAATTATTGTTGCAAGTTAGTAAAACTAGTTCCAACAGTGGAACATACCTATACTCAATGCAGGGGAATGCATGCAGGAGATGGACACTCAGGGGAATGTTCCCTCCTAGGTGTAGGATCTCAAGTTATGAAGGATACAAAAAAGGATCTTCTTGGTTGAGGATGAAAAAATACTGAGGCAAATGGTTTATAACGCAAAGTGAGAACCGACTATAGGATCAATACAGCAAGCAAGGGCATGAGATGCAATCACAACTTAACACCAAAAAATGTCCGTTTCTATGTATTTTAGTCTACTTGGTGTAAAAAAGGGATAAACCTGTGCCAAATAGATGTTTTTTCAAAACCAATTTACGAGTGTGAAAAAGACAAGTTCACTCATCCATATTTTCACTTTTTGATAATGAGTCAGAAAAAATCTTAAGTAAGACTCATGACCTTTCAAGTCCAATTTAACGAGTGTGAAAGAGAAAAATCACTCGACAATATTTTCTCTTTTTAAAGATGAGTTGGAATAGAGATTAACTAAGACTCGTGGATGTTGTTCTAAGCATCATGTAATGTGGGAGGCCAAGGCTCCCGTGCAAGAATTTTTTGAAAGGTCAACAACTTATGAAGAGATGACACAAGCTTGGGAAAACCGAAATCTTTCCAAGTCGAGGAGGATAAAATAATTGCATAGGTTACGTTATCTACAATATATCAAAGAATTCCCCTTATCTATAAGGGTGTAGAACAAGGAATTTGAGGCTCTACAAGATCATTCCAATCAAAGGAAACCAGCCTAGGACTTGGAGGGAGCATACTTGAAGAGAGTGGAATGATTCCTAGTGAAGAAGATATAGAACTAGAAATTCTAAGGACATGGTCGAAGGATGCATCACCCTCCAAAATAAGAGTGGGATTGACCAAAGATTGCATCAGAAATGTCACTTCCTTAGGCTTTTCACTCTCTAAGAGAAGAGTAGGATGGGTCGAATATTGCATCATCACAACCACTTCTTCAACCATTGGTTGAAAAGGATGCAAGACAACAAGGTCAAGAGATGCATCACCCACAAAAATTGGAGTGGTTTCGGTCGAAGATTGCATCGACATGACCGTTGGTTGAATAGGATGTGAGACAACAAGGTCAACGGATGCATCAACCCCTAAAGGAAGAGGGGTGTCCGCTGAATATTGTATTGACATGACTACTATATCAACCAAATAAGGTTAGGAAACCAAAGACGACTCAGAACCCGAAGGGCCCCCAGGAAAGGACCATACTTCTTGTACCACAACAGTAGCAAGGCACAAATGATTAAGGAGATATCCTTTGCAAATCCTACAAAGAAACTTGGGCTTATGTATTACACATCTAGGCTTCTCAATTGTATTAATTCCCCCAGCATGACTTGCAGTGGCTGGTGACATGTTCCCAGCATGACTTGCAGAGGCTAGTAGAAAATCTCCAACATGATTGACAGATATTGGTGATGAATCCTCAACATGACTAGAAGATGTTAGTGATGTATGTGCAGTGTGAGTAGTGATTACTAGACTTGTGCCTCTAGCATGACTTGCAGTGGATCATTGTTCATCTTCAACATAACTAGCAGAGGTTTTCAACCCATATCCAACATGACTAACAGAGGTTGGTGATATAATGTCAGTATGTGGTTGACCCTCATCAAATGCAGTCGAGTAAGGTAGGTTCCAAGGATCGTTAAAATACAAAGTGCGAAAAGAAATGGACCTCCCTATCAAAATGGGCCTACTCTATATAACGTAAACATGGTGACATGGTGCCGGGAATTCAAAATTACCCATAAGGGAAGAATACATTCCAACACTGATATTCTCAATTGTCGGCTGAGAATTGTCAATCATAGGGATTGACGGTCCAACAGAAGTATTAGGACTAGACTACTCAAAGGATAACTGGTTGATCATCATGATATTCCCTTCATGAGGAAAACAAAGAGTATGGAAGATGGACGATATGAAAACGAGCATAGCATAGGTCCAATTGTGACCTAGTAATAGGTTATAATCAAGAGGCACATCAACTATCTCTACCTCCACCTCTACCGCCTTCCTACCTAACTGGACTAGAAATGTAGGGAGAATACTATGAGGGTGGAAGGAATCATCATCAAAATAATTCAACATGTTCGATGACTTGGAAAGAGTCAGAGAACCAAGAGATTTCCAACAGATCAGGGACATCACACACGTAGCAATGCCTTCATCAAAAACCACACATTTGATGGTAAAATTTGAGTACTCCACATGGATTTGGAAATCCACATGGTAAGGAAAGCGAGGCTTCACATTTGTGACATCAAACTTGATAAATTTTGAGCCATTGGGTTGTAGAGCTCCTAAATAAGATGGTAAGGCATTCCTCTATGAAGGACACGTCCAGAGTACCTCCAAAGCTGACATTGCACAAGGGGTTTGACCTAGGTCCTGAACAATATAGTAGTTATGGGTGACTCTAGCATTCAGATGATGGGTAGAGCGCTTGAGTACTCCTTTCGGAATATGAGGTGGTGGCTCTAGTTTTTCAAGACTAGGAATATCTTGTGAAGAGCTATAATCTTGAGATCGAGTGGTTACATTAACTTTCACATCGACCATATTGATACATAAATGGTCACCATATTGCAACTGTTGGTTTTGACTCCCACCAGCTGCATTTCCAACATTTGAGGAGCTCAAGGCTAGGTGTTGATTATGTGGGAATGGATTCATTAGCACGACAGGTGATTGAGATAACAACCTCAAAACTTCTGGAAGTTTGGGGCATAAATGGGTAAGGTGATCATCTGTGAAAATATTATAGGGAAAATTCACCTTACGTCTTTCTCATTTTCCCTCTCCATCATTATTACCCGTCTTATCATTATTACAATTTTCCTTGGGTTTATTACCATTCTTCCCACCCTTACGATTATTACGTCCTTTTTTCTTATTCCCTCCTAGTTGTTGGTTACCATTTGGGTTGGCCGAAAATTGCACAGAGTGTACATCTACAGACTGAGTGGGGTTGGAAGACACAGATGAAGCTGGTCATCTTGTAGAATAGCTTAGAGACAATTCTTTCATATGACTTGTCACCGAGTCTGCAGAATTTACATTGGCGGTATATACTATGCCATCGGCATGAGGTATGGGATTTTTTCTTGGGTCTTAAGTTGACCGTGGTGAGTTAGGAAGAAGGTGATATAACATCCTAGACTGAGAATATATCAAATCTAACTACTGGGATCTAAAGATCGCTTCTTCTGGTAACCTCGAAAGTAGCAACATCCTTCAAGATAGGAGTGTGGAAAGACTTAAGAATCCATTCTAAAAGAAAGGTTGGGGGTATAGGGGTGTTAATCAACCTCTTCCATATATGCCACTCCTAGATATGGTCTGAGATATGAGTGGTGGTATCCTGGCATAAAGTTGACAATAATTCTAGGCCAACATCATAATGAATGGGCAACTGGAAGTGGTTAAGGAATACCAAAACCAACTGACTAAATGCCCCATATTCCCCTCTAGGTAGCTCAATATACCATTTTGTAGCAACTTCGATGAGGGTGCATTTAAATAATCTTAATGTAATATAATCGTCATTAAGGAAATTCGATGAGCACCAAAGGTGAAAGGTAGTGACATGATCACTAGGATCCTCTCCATTGTTACCTTCGAGCTTTGGGATGTTTCAAGGAAGTTTAGTGGGGACGAAGGGCCATGGAGGATCATGACTCACTTGGTCGTTCATTAACTTAGACAAATCTGGCAGATTAAGTGTGGCCAGAAAAGGGAGACGGGGTTGCAACATCTGGCCCCAAGCTCCTGGGAAATTTTTTGTTTGAGGAACTACATGACATTCAGGGTTATGGTAAGAACCATGGGCCTACCCGACATTATAAGGCCCTCCTTTGGGATGATTCATAAAAGGTGGGTTAGGCATCATTCCAATAGGAATGTTCTATTGAAGGTTATAGAAATTTCCCCCAACTGGATTGGATCTGGGTTGGGGGTTGCCCAAAGCATGAAATTGACCTCCTCTGGGTGGAATGATGGAGGATAGAGGTTTATTCATCATGCCAAATGTATTGGTTATAATATGCACCAAGGAGGTAGGGTTGTAGGATGAAAGTTGAGTCGAAGCTTGTCCTCCAGGTTGGTTTTTCCACCCAGAGGAAAGACGGTTGGACCCGGGGTTAAAAGTAGGAATGCCTCCCATATTAGGAGTCGTTTGTGGGATTTAAGAACCACCAAAAAAAAAGGAGTGTAGGGAGGTGTACTACCCTTAGCTTAATGCTAGAATTAGGGCCAGCAGTTGGGATGGAGTTTGAAAACTACGAAGTGAAGTTGGGCATACCATAAGAAAAGTGACTAGAAGCCATAAGGATGGAATGAACATTATAGCATTAACTACAACCATTGAGGTTACAGGAGTCGAAAAGGTGCCATTAACTATAGTAGGTATGGGAGTCGAAGGGCTCCTAGTGTTCTGAAGACTAGGTTCAGTAATCATCCTTGTAGAATCACAAGTCTGAATGGTGGATGTATGTGTACCACGTATAACAACTCTACACCTTTTAGAAGGCAAAGACTAGAAATCCAGTGGTAACTGTAACAATCTAAATTATTAGTGGGGAGGCTGGTCCGACTCCATGATGACTCAAGACTCTAAAGATACAAAACATATCCTAATGCCTACTAGTAATAAAAGAGCACACCAAAATTCAAATGACCAATATACATGAAAATGAGGTAAATTTGTTGAGTGGCCTCCCTTCCTAAAGAAGGTATGTATCACCCGAGAGGGGCCTGAGACTCCCTCCTAAAGATTGGAGGTAAAAAGCTTAGTTATAAGGGCCCTTGTGGGATTAACAACTAGTCGGGCAGATACCCCCGGAGAGGTAATCCCCCATAAAGGTCGTGTGATGCCCGACCCTTATTTGACCCAGGGTACCAGCAAAATAATCTCTGCAAGTAACCTATGAGACATTTAAGTCAAGGAACTAATAAACCACTTTATAACCGATGCACATGTGAGAATTCGTAAGTCAGGTCTACCATATGGGCAGGGTAGCAAAGCCCAAACCCTTGAAAGAACCACCTCTCACAAAGGTAAAGGCAGTATAAAGATCTCCATATACGAATAGATCCCTAGAAATATCTATGACACTAGGAAGGTATCATGGGGATATCCCTTCAATCAACTTCGCGCGACCTCGTGATTAAATCCATTTTGATCGGAGCCTCATGATCTTACCAATTATATAATAGATTTCTCCACTCCTTGTCTCAGACACATATGTTGATTTAATTACCTTGGAGAAGTTTACTCACACAATCCTATTCCAAGGCACTAAATCCTAGGCTAGTTTGTGCACCCTAGAAAGTAAAATCATAGTGTTGATTTTAAATTATAACGTTGAATTTAAATTATAGCGTTGATTTTAATGGTCATGATTACTCAAAAAGGTATGGTAGTGAAACTCATGATGTTATGACTCTGCAAGAAACGTAAATATGAAAATAATGGAAAGTCCTAACTTTAACTTTCAATGAATGATATTCTTCTAAAAACCAATGCAATTTTCAAATTCAACTCTGCTATTCATAAGTAAAAATGAAATCTTTCATTATATGCACTAAGCTAATGAAGAGGACTCAAAAGACAAAAATGCCAAGTCAATGAAAAATGCCTATTTTTTTTGTATTTTCAATATAACAAAAATGAAAATGCATGGACTGAAAAGTAACTTGATATATAACCCTACCATGTATAGAAAATATAACTCAAGAAGGATACCAAGTAGAAAAACACCCAACCCAATATACAAGGACAATAAAAAATGAAAAGATGATGAGAAAGACTTCGCCCAGAAATTCAACCAAAGATGGGTTTCATGTCATCCCACAAGTACTTAATAGACACTATAGAGACCTAAGAAGGCTCAACAAACATCAAATCCTACCCAACGACCACCAAACCTAGGAAACAATCAAAGAATACTAATGTATGCGACTGTTTAGGCAAACATAGTGTATATATGGATCTTGCAGTGAGACAGTATGCATATGTTCACACCTATTCAAGGAAAAGGCACGTATATTCTTCAAAACAAGGCCAGACAAGGGAAAAAGGCTGAGAACTCAAACCCAGAGTGACCAGAAACTATCAAGCAATGATGCGACAAGAAAAACAATAGAAATGAGAGAAATCAAAGGAGAAAAGTACTTCAAACCCTAACAGATAAGATTCAATCCCTGGTACGGTTACCAATTCTTTTACGAGGAAAATCTCTCTATGGCTAGGGTGAACCACAACAGATAGAAATGACTACAGAAGTCAACTCTCTTTTAAATTTTTTTGTATAATAAAATATGCTAGCAAGACAAAATAAAAGGCCTACCTGGTCCAGACGTTTGATGAATTCCATCATTGAGCACTTTAACCCAAAGCAATATACCTACAACAAGTTTTCAACAAATAAACAAAGAAAGCATATGGTAGTAATATAAAAGGTTAGCACATTAGATATCATAATCCATTAATAAACATGACAAATACACCCATGGAATAATAATTCAATATATTTGCAAGATATAAATTGGATGGGAAAAGAGTATTTCTATTAATAAATGATCATTAGAAGTGAAAATATTATAGACTTCCATGTCAGCATGGTTTGGAACCAAGAAACTAATTTCCTTCTAGTTGGGCCTCCACCACTTCAATCCTCCACCAAAGACAAGCTCATAAGAGATAAACAATGAGGTTATCAATCAATAAGGGAAGATATTGGGGTCTAAACACTATGTTCATAATTGAAGGACAAAGGGATGCAGACTCAATATGAAGTAAATAATTCCTCCATAGTAACTTTGCTCTCAAAGTTGAATTCTTTCCCCTTTTCCATAGATCGGAATTGGCCTCTTTATAGCCTTCAAAATGGAACTGAAAGGGTGAGTCAGAATGTTTCTAGTATATGGAAGGCTAAGGATTAGAGATCTCTTGTCATGACATGGAAACCCGATATTTAATTTTCATTTTCTGGCACAAATCCTGATGTACGCGAGCTGTAGTGGAGCAACATGCGTATATACATGTTGTATAGTGTGCAAGATGCCTACATGTGGAAAACTAATTATTTTTGTCTTTGGATTTTTTCAACAGGGAAGATAAGTTTGCATAGGGAAATGGAATAAGGCCCTCTGTGAAAGATTTCATAGGGTAAGGCAAATCTTGTTGTAACACCTACTCAACGGAAGGTGTTGTTAAAGGATATTGGTGGAATTGATCCTATTCATACCAATTTGATAATATTTGACTTGGAAGATCACATTCCAAGGCTTCCTCCTCAGTTAGCATTTCAGATCCAAGTTGTTGTGGAAAATTTGAATATTTGTCCAATTGTTATTGATGAAGGATCCTTGACTTGTGTTATGTCTGTTACTTATTGGAAAGCTATTTCCTCTCCTGCTCTTACCGAGTCTCACAATACTCTCAAGGCTTTTTATTGTACAGTGTTTTAACCTTACAATTTTCTTCCTTCATTGTATATTATGTTAGAATGTAAAGAGGTTAACGTCAAGGTTGAGGTATTTGATGCACCTCTCAATTATAACCTTCTACTTGGTTGGAGTTGGATTGACTCCATTCGTGTAGTTGTTTTTACCCTTTTCCGAGTGTTATGTTTCCGACACCAAGGAAAAGTCATTATTGTTGACCAACTATCCTTCTTTAATTATGATTCACGTACTAGAAACGTACCTTTTATTTTGAAAACACCTCCCAGTTATGAGAATGACGATGTGGGTCTTTTAAAAGATTCAACCTTGATGGGTACTTTTCCTATCCCACCACCCGATATTCCTCCTCCTTTTGTCACCTCGATTAACATGATATCAACCTCTATTCATGGAACCCCTAAATCTTATGACCCATGGATAGTACCTAGCTCTGGTGACTATATTTTTTACGGTGACATAATGCCTTTAAGTCCAGTGGAATCAACTTATCAAGCTATTCGGTAGGCAACTCCGTCTCCTCCTCTTGCTGATACATCTCCTAATCCATTCCACGTGATCTTTCCTACTTATGAGATGACCATGAAAGTCATTTCCATGGAAGATAATCCATGGGACAATGGGCATCATCATTCTATTCTCTTCCTAGAGTGTGAGACCATAGAGAGATACCAACAAGTTTCGACTCTATCTATCATTGTTGTTATATTATTTTGTTCCTGACTCAACACACAATGTTTTGTATGAAGGGAAATTGAGTAATATTTCACCTATCGTTCCTCTTGACATATTGATTAAACTTGGAGTCGTGGAGCATGTTCATATCAGTGCCTCATGTTCTACTGATGAGGTTTGTACTTATAAATCCCTTTTTCCAATATTTTAGTGATGTTTTTTCCTGGAGTTATGAAGAAATGCCTGGTATCGATCCTGATATTGTTGTGCATGATATTAAGACTTACCTGGATGCTAAACCCATTCGGCAGAGACTTCACCCAGTACATCCACATAAAGCTATTTCTATTAAGCTTGAATTTTGAAAAACTTCTAAAAGATGGATTTGTCTATCCTGTGGCGTTGAACAATTGGGTGTTCAATATTGTTTCGGTAAACAAGAAACAAGGAACAATCCATGTTTGTGTATATTATAGGGATATAAATAAATATTGTCCCAAAGACAATTATCCAACCCCTTCCGTTGACCAAATTGTTGACGACTGTGAAAGGAGTGAAATCTTCTCCTTGATGGACAATTTCTTCGGCTATAATAAAATCAATATTTTACATGCGAATCAACATAAGACTGCTTTTATTTTCCCTTGGGGAACCGTTGTGTACCGGAAACTACCTTTTGGTCCAAAAAATGTTGGTGCGAATTTTTAGCGCACTATGTATTATGCTTTTAATGAAATTAAGCACATTGTACAACCCTATCTATACGATCTATCGGTGCATTCCATGCGTCATCCAGATCACCCAACACATTTATGGACCATTTTCATACGCTTATTATCACATACATTTGAATCCACACAAATGCGTTTTTTGTGTGGAATCCAGACGACTTCCTGATTTTCTTGCATCTATACATGGGATTTGAGTAGACCACTTGAAGGTTGATACTATTCTCAATTTACCTCCTCCTTCCATGCTATGTCAAATCCAAAGTTTGAAATGGAAGAAAAACTTTTTACGTTGATTCATTCCAAACTACGCTAAATTAACGAAAGGATTTACTCGGCTCCTCAAGAAAGGCTATAATTTTTTATGGGATGACAAGACCAATAAATCCATTGAATCTTTGAAACTTTCCTTAACTCATACAACATTGTTTCTTCCACTTGACTATAGCCGAGATTATTTCCTGTACTTAGCTTCTTCAGACTCTACCATTGATATGGTTCTAGTCCAAGAGGATGATTCACATGATGAAAATGTTATATACTATTTGATTTGGAGTCTCACAACCATCGAAACCAAATATTTACATGTGGAGAAACTGGCCTTGGTAGTTGTTCAAGTTGTTCAACGTTTTTGTCACTACATCTTATTTCGCAGAACCACAATCATTTCTTATTGAAACCCCATGCAACATATGCCTACTTGACAATTTTTTGGGGGAAAGTACTCTAAATGGATAGTTATTCTCCAGGAGTTTGATTTGGATTTTGAATGCACTAAGTCAAATAAGTATTTGTTTTTTGTTGAATTGATATGTGACCTTCCCTCTACTAAAACATAAACTATGGAAGAGGATTCCTTACCTGATGAATCCCTCTTTCTGATCAGTTATGACAGAATATGGTACAGAGATATTATCATCTATCTCCAAACCCAAACATTCCAACCTGATCTTTCTAGTACATATCATTGTCGTATCTGTTATCAAGCCCGTAAATACATTATCCTTGGTGATACCCTTTACCACTAGGGGATATATTCCATATTTTGTCGATGTCTCACCTACGATGAAGCTGAGAAAGATTTGAATGACTGTCACTCTGGAGCATGTGGTGGTCATATGTCTGGGTATGCCATTTCCCAAAACATTTTACGAGTTGGTTATTTATGACCTTCGTTGTTTAAGGATTTCATTACTGTCATCTAGAAATGCCATGCTTGTCAAACCTACAACAATAAGATATGATCTCACCCTGCTCCTCTCCACCATGTAGTTTTCGTCAGTCATTTTGCTAAATTGGGTATTGACTTCATGACATGTAATCCTCACTCAGTCAGGGGGCATGGATGCATTATTGTAGTTGTGGATTATTTCACTAAATGGGCTGAGGCGATGTCTACATTTGATAATGCCAAGAAAATTGCAACGTTTTTCGTATTCAATCATATCATTACTAGATTTATTTTCCCTCAAGCCATCATTACTGATCACGATAATCATTTTCGCAATTTTATAATGTATGAACTTACTGAAAAGTTAGGTCTTCGACATGAAAACTCAACCCCCTATTATCCACAGGCCAATGGCCAGGTTGAAGCAATAAAAAAAGTTCTCACTACTATGCTTCAACGGATGGTAGGAATTCATAAGTCAAATTGACACAAAATGTTGTTCTTAGCATTGTGGGCCTATCGTACATCCGTGAAGTCTTCCACGAGATACACACATTTCGAATTAGTATATTGTATTGAAGCAATTTTTCCGATTGAATGAGAAATCCCATCTTTGAAACGTGTCGTCAAAATTCTCCCTAACACCTCATATGAAGAGGAACATCTTTTGTATTTGATGCAATTAGAAGAAACCCGTCGTGATACCGCCTTAGTTATTGAAACTCATAAAAAATGTGTCAAAGCACAATATGAAAAGCATGTCAAACCATGTGTTTTTTTTAAGGTGATCGAGTTCTTGTTTATGAGAATGATCGTGATTTACTAGGGGTTGGTACATTTGAGCCAATGTGACGAGGCCCTTATATTATAAAAAAAGTGTTGGAGAAAGGGGCTTATGAGCTAGTAGATTATGATGGAATCTCTTTAAGTGAACCTAGAAATGGTTTTACTTGAAGAAGTACTATGCTTAAATCATTTTTGGCATGAGTGTTGTGTATTTTTAGTGTATTATACTCTTCTGTGATTTTTCGTTGTTTGGTCTCTCGCTTCAGCTGCCTACCTTGCATTGTTCTTGGTTTCCAAATGCAGGTGTCTTCGCTACCCTATAATGGCTTTGATGATGGCGCTATTCACAGTATTCAAAACTTAGCATCTGCTACTTGGGCAATCTATACACCTACGAATGAACTAATCAGTCTACACGGTGTATGCCTTGGTCATGCAAATTATAGTGTTGATTTTAATGGTCATGATTACTCAAAAAGGTATGGTAGTGAAACTCATGATGTTATGACTCTGCAAGAAAAGTAAATATGAAAATAATGCAAAGTCCTAACTTTAACTTTCAATGAATGATATTCTTCTAAAAACCAATGCAATTTTCAAATTCAACTCTGCAATTCATAAGTAAAAATGCAATCTTTCATTATATGCACTAAGCTAATGAAGAGGACTCAAAAGACAAAAATGCCAAGTCAATGCAAAATGCCTATTTTTTTGTATTTTCAATATAAAAAAAATGAAAATGAATGGACTGAAAAGTAACTTGATATATAACCCTTCCATGTATAGAAAAGATAACTCAAGAAGGATACCAAGTAGAAAAACACCCAACCCAATATACAAGGACAATAAAAAATGAAAAGATGATGAGAAAGACTTTGCCCAGAAATTCAACCAAAGATGGCTTTCATGTCATCCCACAAGTACTTAACAAACACTATAGAGACCTAAGAAGGCTCAACAAACATCAAATCCCACCCAACGACCACCAACCCAGCAAACAATAAAAGAATACTAATGTACACAATTGTTTAGGCAAACATAGTGTATATATGGATCTTGCAGTGAGACAGTCTGTAGATGTTCGCACCTATTCAAGGAAAAGGCATGTATATTCTTCAAAACAAGGCCAGACAAGGGAAAAGGCTAAGAACTCAAACCCAGAGTGACCAGAAACTGTCAAGCAATGATGCGACAAGAAAAACAATAGAAACGAGAGAAATCAAAGGAGAAAATTACTTCAAACCCTAACAAATAAGATTCAATCCCTGGTACGGTTTCCAATTCTGTTACGAGGAAAATCTCTCTATGGCTAGGGTAAACCACAATAGACAGAAATGACTACAGAAGTCAACTCTCTTTTAAATTTTTTTGTATAAGAAAATATGCTAGCAAGACAAAATAAAAGGCCTACCTGGTCCAAACGTTCGATGAAGTCCATCGTTGAGCACTTTGACCCAAAGCAATATACCTACAATAAGTTTTCAACAAACAAACAAAGAAAGCATATGGTAGTAATATAAAAGGTTAGCACATTAGATAGCATAATCCATTAATAAACATGACAAATATGCCCATGGAATAATAATTCAATATATTTGCAAGATATAAATTGGATGGGAAAGAGTATTTCTATTAATAAATTATCATTAGAAGTGAAAATGTTACAGACTTCCATGTCAGCATGGTTTGGAACCAAGAAACTAATTTCCTTCTAGTTGGGCCTCCACCACTTCAATCCTCCACCAAAGACAAGATCATAAGAGATAAACAATGAGGTTATCAATCAATAAGGGAAGATCTTGGGGTCTGAACACTGTGTTCATAATTGAAGGACAAAGGGATGCAGACTCAATATAAAGTAAATAATCCCTCCAGAGTAACTTTGCTCTCAAAGTCGAATTCTTTCCCCTTTTCCATAGATCGGAATTGGCCTCTTTATAGCCTTCAAAATGGAACTGAAAGGGTGAGTCAGAATGTTTCTAGTATATTGACGGCTAAGGATCAGAGATCTCTTGTCATGACATGGAAACCCGATATTTAATTTTCATTTTCTGGCACAAATCCTGATGTACCCGAGCTGTAGTGGAGAAACCTGCGTATACACATGTTGTATAGTGTGCAAGATGCCTACATGTGGAAAACTAATTATTTTTGTCTCTGGATTTTTTCAACAGGGAAGATAAGTTTGCATAGGGAAATGGAATAAGGTCCTCTGTGAAAGATTTCATAGGGTGAGGCAAATCTTGCTGTAACACCTACTCAACGGAAGGCGTTGTTAAAGGATATTGGTGGAAATGATCCTACTCATACAAATTTGATAATATTTGACTTGGAAGATCACATTCCAAGGCTTCCTCCTCAGTTAGCATTTCAGATCCAAGTTGTTGTGGAAAATTTGAATATTTTTCCAATTGTTATTGATGAAGGATCCTCGACTTGTGTTATGTTTGTTACTTGTTGGAAAGCTATTGCATCTCCTGCTCTTACCGAGTCTCACAATACTCTCAAGGCTTTTAATGGTACAGTGTTTTAACCTTACAATTTTCTTCCTTCATTGTATATTATGTTAGAACGTAAAGAGGTTAACGTCAAGGTTGAGGTCTTTGATGCACCTCTCAATTATAACCTTCTACTTGGCTAGAGTTGGATTGACTCCATTCGTGTAGTTGTTTTTACCCTTTTCTGAGTGTTATGTTTCCCAAACCAAGGGAAATTCATTATTGTTGACCAACTAGCCTTCTTTAATTATGATTCACGTACTAGAAACATACCTTTTATTTTGAAAACACCTCCCAGCTATGAGAATGAAGATGTGGGTCTTTTAAAAGATTCAACCTTGATGGGTACTTTTCCTATCCCACCACCCAATATTCCTCCTCCTTTTTTCACCTCGATTAACATGATCTCAACCTCTATTCGTGAAACCCCTGAATCTTATGACCCATGGATAGTACCTAGCTTTGGTGACTATATTTGTTATGGTGACATAATTCCTTTAACTCTAGTGGAATCAACTTATCAAGCTATTCGGTAGGCAACTTCGTCTCCTCTTGGTGATACATCTCCTAATCCATTTCATGTGATCTTTCCTACTTATGAGATGATATTGAAAGTCATGTCCATGGAAGATAATCCATGGGACGATGGGCATCATCGTTCTATTCTCTTCGTAGAGTGTGAGACCATAGAGAGATACCAACAAATTTCGACTCTATCTATCATTGTTGTTATATTCTTTTGTTCCTGAGTCAACACATGATGTTTTGTATGAAGGGAAATTGAGTAATATTTCACCTATCGTTCCTCTTGACATATCGATTAAACTTGGAGTCGTGGAGCATGTTCATATCGGTGCCTCATGTTCTACTAATGAGGTTCATACTTATAAATCCCTTTTCCAATATTTTTGTGACGTTTTTTCCTAGAGTTATGAAGAAATGCCTCGTATCGATCCTGATATTATTGTGCATGATATTAAGACTTACCTGGATGCTAAACCCATTTGGCAGAGACTTCACCTAGTACATCCACATAAAGGTATTTCTATTAAGCTTGAAGCTGAAAAAATTCTAAAAGATGGATTTGTCTATCCTGTGGCTTTGAACAATCGGGTGTTCAATATTGTTTCAGTAAACAAGAAACAAGGAAAAATCCACGTTTGTGTAGATTATAGGGATATAAATAAATATTGTCCCAAAGACAATTATCCAACCCCTTTCGTTGACCAAATTGTTGATGACTGTGACAGGAGTGAAATCTTCTCCTTGATGGACAATTTCTTCGGCTATAATAAAATCAATATTTTACATGCGAAACAACATAAGACTGCTTTTATTTTCCATTGGGGAACCATTGTGTACTGGAAACTACCTTTTGGTCTAAAAAATGTAGGTGCGGCTTTTTAGTGCACTATGTATTATGCTTTTAATGACATTAAGAACATTTTACAACCCTATCTAGACGATCTATCGGCGCATTCCATGCGTCATCCAGATCACCCAACACATTTATGGACCATTTCTGTACGCTTATTATCACATACATTTGAATCCACACAAATGTGTTTTTTGTGTGGAATCCAGATGACTTATTGGTTTTCTTGCATCTATACATGGGATTCGGGTAGACCACTTGAAGGTTGATACTATTCTCAATTTACCTCCTCCTTCCACGCTATGTCAACTCCAAAGTTTGAAATGGAAGAAAAACTTTTTACGTTGATTCATTCCAAACTATGTTGAATTAACGAAAGGATTTACTCGGCTCCTCAAGAAAGGCTATGATTTTTTATGGGATGACAAGACCAATAAATCCATTGAATCTTTGAAACTTTCCTTAACTCATACAACATTATTTCTTCCACTTGACTATAGCCGAGATTATTTCCTGTACTTAGCTTCTTCAGACTCTACCATTGATATGGTTCTAGTCCAAGAGGATGATTTGCATGATGAAAATTTTATATACTATTTGATTTAGAGTCTCACAACCATCGAAACCAAATATTTACATGTGGAGAAACTGGCCTTGGTAGTTGTTCAAGTTGTTCAACGTTTTTGTCACTACATCTTATTTCGCAGAACCACAATCATTTCCGATTGCAACCCCATGCAGCATATGCCTACTTGACAATTGTTGGGTGAAAAGTACTCTAAATGGATAGTTATTCTCCAGGAGTTTGATTTGGAGTTTGAATGCACCAAGTCAAATACGTATTTGTTTTCTGTTGAATTGATATGTGACCCTCCCTCTACTAAAACATAAACTATGGAAGAGGATTCCTTACCTGATGAATCCCTCTTTCTGATCAGTTATGACGGCATATGGTACAGAGATATTATCATCTATCTCCAAACCCAAACATTCAAACCTGATCTTTCTATTACATATCATCATCATATCAGGTATCAATCCCGTAAATACATTATCCTTGGTGATACCCTTTACCACTAGGGGATTTAGTCCATATTTTGTCGATGTCTCACCTACAATGAAGATGAGAAAGATTTGAATGACTGTCACTCTGGAGCATGTGGTGGTCATATGTCTGGGTATGCCATTTCCCAAAACATCTTACGAGTTGGTTATTTATGACCTTCGTTGTTTAAGGATTTCATTACTATCGTCTAGAAATGCCATGCTTGTCAAACCTACAACAATAAGATATGATCTTACCCTGCTCCTCTCCACCATGTAGTTTTCGTCAGTCATTTTGCTAAATTGGGTATTGACTTCATGACATGTAATCCTCACTCATTCGGGGGGCATGGATACATTATTGTAGCTGTGTATTATTTCACTAAATGGGCTAAGGTGATGTCTACATTTGACAATACCAAGAAAACTGCAACGTTTTTCATATTCAATCATATCATTACTAGATTTGGTTTCCCTCAAGCCATCATTACTGATCACGATAGTCATTTTCGCAATTTTATAATGTATGAACTTACTGAAAAGTTAGGTCTTCGACATGAAAACTCAACCCCCTATTATCCGCAGGCCAATGGCCAGGTTGAAGCAATCAACAAAGTTCTCACTACTATGCTTCAACGGATGGTAGGAATTCATAAGTCAAATTGACACAAAATGTTGTTCTTAGCATTGTGGGCCTATCGTACATCCATGAAGTCTTCCATGAGATTCACACATTTCGAATTAGTATATGGTATTGAAGCAATTTTTTCGATTGAATGAGAAATCCCATCTTTGAAACGAGTCGTCAAAATTCTCCCTAACACCTCATCTAAAGAGGAACATCTTTTGTATTTGATGCAATTAGAAGAAACCCATCGTGATACCGCCTTAGTTATTGAAACTCATAAAAAATGTGTCAAAGCGCAATATGAAAAGCATGTCAAACCATGTGTTTTTTTTAAGGTGATCTAGTTCGTGTTTATGAGAATGATCGTGATTTACTAGGGGTTGGTACATTTGAGCCCATGTGACGAGAACCGTATATTATAAAACGAGTGTTGGAGAAAGGGGCTTATGAGC
The DNA here is from genome assembly GCA_009831015.1 of Picea engelmannii. Lineage (NCBI taxonomy): Eukaryota > Viridiplantae > Streptophyta > Pinopsida > Pinales > Pinaceae > Picea > Picea engelmannii. The sequence goes on along the minus strand of ML780299.1, from coordinate 186,458 downwards.
TGGTAGATTATGATGGAATCCATTTAAGTGAACCCAGAAATGGGATTTACTTGAAGAAGTATTATGCTTAAATCATTTTTGGCATGAGTGTTGTGTATTTTTAGTGTATTATACTCTTTTGTGATTTTTCGTTGTTTGGTTTCTCGCTTCAACTGCTTACCTTGCGTTGTTCTTGGTTTCCAAATGCAGGTGTCTTCGCTACCCTATAATGGCTTTGATGATGGCGCTATTCACAGTACTCAAAACTTAGCATCTGCTGCTTGGGCAATCTATGCACCTACGAATGAACTAATCAGTCTACACGGTGTATGCCTTGGTCATGCAACTAACATTACCATGGAGTATAGTGCAATTATCGAGTTTTTAACTGACATTGTTTCACTTGTAATCCATCATCATATTGTACAACTTAATTCATAGTTGGTAGTCCTATAGTTGAGTAACGTTTATTCTATCCGGATTCCTACTTTAGGAAGGGTATATTTATGAATTCACCTCTTGGAACATCATTTTTGTTACATTGAATATCAACACATTCATAGATGTCTAAATACATTACCAGATGCATTGGATAATTATGTGTTAGACAAACATTTGAGACATTTATAAACTCCAATCACACTTTGTACATACAACAATTAAGCCAATAAAATCCTCATATTTATATAATGATAAAAGTTTACAAAAAGTATTTTTGTCCGAAGACCAAAATATCAAAAATGTGAAGCTCATAGCTTCATGTACAAAAGCATAACGGATGTTTCTTGCTATAACAAGTGATTTCTTGAGTTACTCTATGGAGCAATTGACCAATGGATGGAGATACACCCTTTGTGTGGCATTGATAATGCCTAGGGAGCTTACCCATAGTGGCATATGGGACATGCATGGTCAACCCCTCCAGGTTCTTCTCTATAACCTCTAGATCTGCAGCAGCTACTCCTTATACAACACCTCTCTCTTTCCCTCTCTATATTGGGGATGAACCTGGAGGATGATAAGGACCCACATCTGCATTATCGAAGAGCACTCGATTAGTCATCAGATAAATAACACAAAAAATATTTTATATCATTAAAAAATAACAAAAACATTACATAAACAAAATTTCCTTCTTACCTATGTCCCCCCACTGGGAACCTTCAGGAATATCTAGCTCAGGATATCCACAGAAATCCACCCCGGCATATGCATAATATTCAACCATGAGCAGTTGAGTCCTCACCCACTAGAAGAAGACATCATCATACCCGACAATATGATCACCTCCATGTTGAGACATGAGATCTACCCACATCTTCATCCTCGTATCCTTTGGAGAGGGTATACCCCACTCCACCTATAAGTGTAGGACAGGGACCCTTTCCAAGAAGAAGGATACCAAAATAGAACCATATCCAAATTGTTTTAACCCACCACTTCTGCACTTGGTAAGTTGTTTCTTCATGTTTTTTAGGACCCCTTCACACTAGTTGAATACCCTGGGCTCCATAGATTCCAATGCATACTGAAAATGGCTCTGCAGAGCCATATTGGGAGCTCCACTCCCTCCCATGCGAGTAATAGTATAAAGGATAGTTTGCAAAGGAAAATCTCAGACATCCCTGATAGCTACCTTACCATTATGTTTCTCGGTACCCGACACACAATGATGGTGGATGTAGTAGTTCATAGGCTCATCGCCACCCCTTCTGCCTGTAAGTTTCACTCGTGAACCATGGTGAGATAATCCTATAAGGAAATAGATATCCTCAATATCTATGGCGAGTGTGTAGGCACCCACATGAAATGCCTGCTCATTCACATCTCACATGTGAACCAAGTACTCCAGTAGTCTCAACTGGGATCTCATGCCCTGAATCTTGAATAATTTTAGTAACCCACACTGCTGAAGGGACATAACTATTACTGGGTCATTCCTGGTGAAGTAATATTCTTATTCATGCTCTTTTTCATGCCATTCCAATATATTGACCAAGGAGGACCTTCCAAGGAACCATAAGATGAGTTTAGAAACATAAATTTCTTTCATGGGGGTTTTCCCTTGTTGGGTTCATATTTATAAATTTTGGGTTGTGGTCATCGTAGGCCTATGCATTTTCACAATGCGACTTTGCCACACCCTACCTATAAGGTCACCTGTGATGATCGTAGATCATCGCAGTTCCCAATATAGGGTACCTGCAATGACCTCAACGCATGGATAACCCCTAAAAAATCAACCCAAAACATAAATTTAACCAATGATAATCAATTTGAAAACCATGAAAAGATGAAGGAGATTACCTCTTTTGTGGAGATGATTTGTAAAATGATCCATCGTAAACTACGCAATCAACAGTTGAAAATTGAGGTGAAAAGGGGCTTTGGAGAAATATTTGAGCAAATTTACAAATGAAATGGTAAAATGTGGTTTGTTACCTATTTTATTGACTTTTATCACTTTTCATTTGCATATTATATTATTTTTATTCTTTATCCAAACCCTAAAGTCCTAACAACTTTACAAGTGGTTGATTTTCGCAGATTGAAAAAGTCTAGAGGTGAGACGTTGGAACAAGGATCTGCTTTTTTGATTTGTTTTTATATATTTGTCGCATGTATATATCCTTTTAAGGTTTTTCAGGAAAAACTCCGAGCAGAGTCTTGGTTCTTTCTCATGCGTGTGAAACCATGATAATGTAATCGAGTAGTCTTTTGTCTTTTTTTTGAACTTGTATTGGTAAACACGAAAAATGAAGATAATGGAGTATCCTTTAAGATCTTTTCACACTCTTTAAAAATGAAAATATTGTCAAGAAACCTTATTATTTTCACACTCGAAAAAGTATTTGAAGAAAACGTCTAATGAGCAGTAGGTTAACTCTTTTTTAGTCTAGTCGGAATAACTTATGAAAAAGGACCTTATGGAGTTCTCTTTAAGTGTTTTTCAGACTCTCTAAAAATGAAAAACCCCTTAGTTTTTTTTCCTTGGACTCATTAAATAAGAATCGAAAGACCCATATAGGATCAAAACACTCCTTCTTAGGGTTCATTAAACATACTCCGAGGGACTCATATGAAGGATGAACTTATATTTACAAGAATATGTTGTCCTCCTCAAGCTTGCATAAAAATAAACATGTACTCGCCATAAATGGTGAGGAAAATTGAGAAAAAAATGAATCGTTGTATTTGTGTTAGTGGCAGTAATAGTCTCTCTTGAATGTTACAACCCCCTTCATCATTGTATCTAGGTTGGGAAATCCATTTGTCTCTTGTTTTACCATCCACAAGTCCTTATGTTGGGTCTTCCTTGAGTCAATGTTGCCAAGACAATTTTTGTGTCGTTCATATATTTAAGAGAATTCCACCCTAAATGAGCCTTCTATCTAGTCAACCATATACAGTTATAAATTTTCTACCATGTCGGCCTTCCCTGTGTCAGTTTTGAATTACTTCATACTCTGATCTACCTCAAATTTGTTACATATTTCATGTCATTGATGGAAGATACATCAAGGCCCTGCTCTGACGAGTCCTTTCTTGTCGACTTCAACACATTATATGAGAACAGGACTTAGAAATCATTCAGTAACTTAGATCCTACATGCCTTAATGGAAGGTTTCTTCGCTTTCAACAATGGGTTCACATCATTAACCCTTGATTTGAAAATTTCGTCGAGTGTTCGACTTCAACTCTTTTATTCACATTTGTTGGATTGTACTAAGGTTCCTTGGGATTCATTGCCATCAATGGTAATTTCCCTCACACTTGTTAATGGTTTTCATTAATGACCGGTAATCAAGTGGTTTCTACCATCTTCGACTTCAACACCTGTAATCACATGGCTAGATTCATAGTTAGAGACAATGAAAATGAAGACCCTGGATCTTATCACTTTGGTCCATGTTGCAGCAGAGTATTCATGATTTGTATTGACACATGGATCCACTTTGTATGTCTCGTGGCTATGTCCTAATTTGAGTTCTTTTACAGTATAGATCCATAGTGTATTCCTGGTGGCTATGTCGAATCATGATGACATGGATCCGCAATGTATGTTTAGTGGCCATGACTCACCTGATACTTATTATTAGAGTCACTTGTAGTTTGAACATTGGAATGCCTACCACAAAAATGGTATGATATTATGTAGATGCTTGTTTTTTCGTAGGTTCCTAATTGCTTGTCTCCTTGTTTTCGACACACACATTCTACAAAGTATTTCAACTGTCACGAGTTCCAGCTTCATACTTTGGGGGAAATTATTTTACACATTATTTTGGTTGCCTCAGTGATCACCTGACAACATGTGTTCATGTTCGCTAAAAATTATTAAAAGATACTTTCTCCATGTGAAAAGTGATTTTCTTTCCTCTGCTAAAAACCATATGAAGGCAATTCGTCGTACCTTGCTATATGCATGGGGTGTGATGATGCCTAATCGTTACACTCTGCACTATATGTGGACTACGACTTTGTCACATGCTTCTTGTGAATAGGGTGCGACGATGCATAAATCATGGGAAAAGTCAAATTTCACGAATGTTATAGAAGTGAATCTCCTAGAATATGAGGTGGCTTTTGATCGGTTTGGATCTTATGCACTTCTATGATTTGGTGGGATCATCCTAATATTCTCATCCATCTCTCTTTCAGACTATATAAGAGGGATTTCCCATGGAAAAGGCTGAGGTTGAATAGGCTAAGATATGTATGGAGAGTTCTACTTCAGATAATGTTTGAGAGATTTTCTTTAGCTCTTCAAGTCAGATTTTGGATATTCTTCATTCAAGGCATTGGAGAAAAGGTGTGTGTGTTGGAGAAAAGAGCCATCGAAAGGGGACCTTGAAACATCAAGGCATGGGATTTATTCTTCACTTTCTATTCACTTAATACAATAATGCATTTCTTCCCTATATAAGCATCTTGTCTTATATTGTATAATTCCTTGATCATATACATAAAATTCATTAGAATGCATATATCTTCGTTTTCCCTCTTTGTTGGTTTCTGATTCTTGGACATGCTTACTATTCTGCAAACCCAAGGAAGAGCTACAAGGATGACACTAGCGAGGATCAATCTTCGTTTAAAATGTATGTCACTTGTACCTCATTAAACTAGTTCATATGATAATGAAGTTTAAGGTGAAGTGTGCATTATGTTCTATTTTGTTCTAGTTTCCCATGGGATCTAGGTAGATTTGTTTGTGTCCGCACTTACAGATTAATCTGAGAACACCCCTCCATATATCTCCCCCAATATCCCCCCTCTCATTCTTTTCCTCTATCTACCCCCCTTACCTCTCTCTCTATACCCCCCCTCTTTGTCTCCCTCTCCCTCACTCTCATATACTCTCTTTGTCTTCCTCTCTCCCCCTCTCACACTCTCTTTCTTCCTCTCTCTCCACCCCCTTATCTATATTTCTCTCTCTAACTCTTACATTCTCATACACTCCCTCTCTACCCCAAATCTATGTATTCATCTCTCTCCCTCTCATACTCTCATAGACTATATCAATTTTGGTACATCGCAAGGAAAGAGATGGCCTTGACCTAGACATGTCAAGACATAGACCTAGACCTAGAAATAGCAAGACCTAGACATGGCAAGGCATGGAAAAAACCAGACCTAGACCTAGACCATAGATCATGAAATATACCTAGAGCTAGAGCTAGACCATGACCTATACCACCAAGTAGACCTAGAGCTAGACCTATACCATGACCATGAACATTACCATAACCTATACCATGACCTAGATCTTGACCTATAGCATGACCTAGACCCCCTAACTCCATCTAGTCCTAAGCATAACCTATACTCTACCATTAACCCCCTCCATGCCCAAGTTCTAAGTGCACTATGCCTATACCTCTTGTTTAACAATGATTTATTTTAGATTTGACCATTCATCTATGGTTTAATAATGATTTCACATCATTGAATGATGATTATGGTCTGTTGATTCTAATTTTTTATTTTAAAATAAGAACAACCCTTTAGTGGATTAGATATTCTTTATATGTAATATTTTTCCTTCTTTGAATTTTTTTCTTAATTTGCTTTAAAATAATTTTATCTTTCACGTTTCTTACCTTTTTGGTCATTTGATTTGATTTAAATGTCAGGTTTTCTCATGTCTCTCTCGGATTTCCCATTGTTTGATTTTATATTATCAAAAATGCATGATTGATATTTTGTAATATAATATTGGCATAGATTATGTATCACTGGAACACTTATTTATTTCTACATTCTTGAAAATAGACTATTGTCGTTGGCCATTTACAACCTGGTAACAAGCGTAAAAGGTTAAATTTACTTGATTTTGTATTTTTTACAATCGCTGTTCGACATGGCATAGATTATGTATGATGGAACACTTATCTATATGTACTCTCACAAAATCTCTCTCTACTCCCCTCATCCCTCTCTCTCTCTCTCCTACATCTACCATCTCTCTCCCACGTCTTTCTCTCTCTATCACCCCTCTTGGTATTCCTCTCCAACCCTCTCACACTCTCAAACAATCCATATCTACCCCATTGTATCTTTACCTCTTTAGTATAACCCTCTCTCTCTCACTCACTATATACCCCTCCCTCTCTCTCCCACTCTCCCCACCTTTCTCTCTTTTCGTCTATATAACCCCACTTTCCTCTCTCGCCCCCCTCCTCTCACTCTCGCTTTCTCTCTCTAACTCTCCTCTCAGTATCTGTAATGATCCCAAGCCAAATTATTTCTTGGAATCACTAACTACTACTAATTTATTGAGTTTTTAAGTGCATACAAGATTCATCAACACATGGAGATCACAATATATTCAAGATGTAGAAGCACAAGTAAAGATCTGACCTTTTTATTATGAGCAATGTAAGATCAATACAATAGATGGCCAATATGGCATAAACCTTAGATGGTCATACAAGCAATAGATATGAGCTTCTACAAAATGCTCCCGACAATACAAAATGAGCCTCCAAAGGCTGGATATACAATGAAGACTAAATCAAGCAGATCTGAGCCGTACTAATACTCAACCTCCAAGCTGGAAACTGCCATGTTCTGATAGAATGTTGAAGCCCTGAATAATTCTTCCCTGCTACCAAAAGTATCCAATCATCCTGAGAAATATGCCAAATGATAGATCGGGCAACTGCAAGGAAAACCCAGATGTCCAAATTCCCAAATCCACTCAAAAACTCAGTAGATCTGAATTCTCCACTGAATGGTGTGCCCCACTAGATGACTAAAACCCTAGCTGGTTTGACCCTGATGAAGGAGATCTCAAAATGATTTGAATCTCTCCAAGAATATAGATCGGGTGATGGTAAGAACAACCCAGGTGCCCGAATCTCCAAGATCCCTCTCAATCGTTGTAGATCTGAAATCTTCACTGAATGGTGCACCCCACTGGATGACTAAAACCCTAGTAGGTTCGGTCGTGATGAAGGAGGCCTCCAAATGCTCTGAAACTCTCCAAGAATATAGATCGGGCTATGAGAATCCAGTGGGAGAAGTTTTGGGCTTAGATCTCAAGCAGATCTCCCTAGATCTAAGTTTTACTGAATCACAGGATGTCCCCTATGGCTCTGAGACGTCCCAATCTGCAGACAAATGTAGAATGATGATAACCCTCTAGAAAATCCCTCAAACTGATGTTCCTGCCCCTTTTGAAGTGCTAGATGGAGATGGGATGAGACTAGAATGGTGTGGAGGAGTCTTTCATCCCCGAGA
>ML780299.1:152501-172858 GCA_009831015.1 Picea engelmannii | reverse complement strand
TGAAACCCTAGCTGGTTTGACCCTGATGAAGGAGATCTCCAAATGATTTGAAACTCTCCAAGAATATAGATCGGGTGATGGTAAGAACAACCCAGGTGCCCGAATCTCCAAGATCCCTCTCAATCGTTGTAGATCTGAAATCTTCACTAAATGGTGCACCCCACTTGATGACTGAAACCCTAGCAGGTTCGACCCTGATGAACGAGGCCTCCAAATGCTCTGAAACTCTCCAAGAATATAGATGGGGCTATGAGAATCCCGTGGGAGAAGTTTCGGGCTTAGATCTCAAGAAGATCTCCCTAGATCTGAGTTTTACTGAATCACAAGATGTCCCCTATGGCTCCGAGACGTCCCAATTTGTAGACAAATGTAGAATGATGATAACCCTCCGGAAAATCCCTCAAACTGATGTTCCTGCCCCTTCTGAAGTGCTAGATGGAGATGGTCTGAGACTAGAATGGTGTGGAGGAGCCTTTCATCCCCGAGACCAAGCTGTGGAACAAGGTGAGTGGATATTTCACCACTGAGTTGGTCACAAGGGTTTGTACAGCAAAACCCCCAAACTAAATGATCAAGAGTAATAGCCAATGCTAATCCAAAACCAAAATCAGTAATAGGTGCACCCCAGCCTCTTACTTATACTTTTCCTTCTAATTCTCTATTGAGTTAGGTTAACTCCCAGGGTTAATCTTCTATTCTTCTATTGAGTTATCTATTACTCCTTTATCCTTTCCCTTTCTTAAGTCAACTTAAAAATATAACTTTTAACTTCTTGACTTTTCCCCCCTTCAGTGTGAGACTATGACCTAGTGGGGGTGCCCAGGCCACTGAGTCTCCTCATCACCTCTCTATGAGGTGGAGGACATTACAGTATCCCTCTCCCCTCACTCTCCATCAATCTCTTTGTCTTCCTCTCTCCCCATATCACAGTCTATTTATTCATGTCTGTCCACCCCCCCTCTCTACATCTCAAGGAAATACATTTACTTGAGCTAGACATGTCAATACCTGGACCTATACAATGACCATGAATTAGACCATGACATAGACCTAGAACTAGACCTAGACCATGACCTAGAGCTAGAGCTAGACCATGACCTATACCATGACATAGAACTAGATCTATACCTAGACCATGAGCTAAAGATGTACGATGACCAAAAACATGACCATGAACTATAACTTGACCTAGACCATTACCTACACTCCAGAGCTCCATCTAATCATAGGAATAATCTATATTCGAACCTTAACCACCTCCACACTCGATCCCTAAGTGCACTATGTTAACGCCCTGTAATTTGCCTAAGGTTGCAGAGGCAATCATCGAGGTAACCTCCAACCACTTGGAGTCTTGGATCTAGCCCTCCAAGACTCAGAGAGGGATCTCTCTTTTCGATTTAACTTGGTTTGTATGGGATGTATTTTAGGCTAGCTATGGAAGTAATGAATGTATGGGGTTGGGGTTTTTAAATGGTTGTTTTGGGACAACAAGGAGGGCCATTGGGCAAATGGGGTCTACACTTAAATGTGTGATTCACTCTCATATCTAGACAAATCTCTTACACAAGGCAAGGTAGCAAAAATGTTGGATCGAATTAAGTTTTGATGGTGTCGATTTGAGGAAGAACTAGGGGAGAAAAGACAATCAAAGGAGCAGCTAAGAATTCTTTAACTGAGCTTTTTAGATGAATAACATTAAGATTATCAAAAGAATAGATGCAGCGTATTTGCCAATAAATTCTGCTCTGTTACTATCTTCTGACAATGAGAAATTGAAAACAAGCAAAATGATAACAGGAAAATGCTTAACAAAGAAGGGAAACGCCACCAACAACTCCGGACAAGAATCCTATAAACAACATGCCCAATTACTGATCAATCATTAAAGATTACAGAAAACGTTTTCTGGCCAAACACAACCCACTGTCCACCAAAAAGGGAAAAAAATTCCTACAGGTCGAACCCCCTCACACAGGTCGAACCAAAGGGAACTTTGCATAGGTTGAACCCTCTCCTACTCAGCCCGAACCTTCTTTTTGTCTTTTACATGTGTATAAATAAGAAAATATATCTCAGTCCTCTCACACTCGAGCTCATAACTCTACTTTCTAAAAATAGAAAAGCAGTTACAACAGTTTCGACACCTGTAGACTGTCTCAAAAACAAACCAAAATGCAAACAAAACGGAAGGTTAAAATTTGTAATTGTTTCCTCGACATCTGGCATACTGGAGGCTGTTTAAGATTTGTTGGCAAACAGATTCTAACAACATAAAAAACCAATGAATGCAGAAGTCGTTGAATGCTTGAGGTTGTTGGAGATTTGTTTCCAGTTGGAGGATCAGTTCTCTAACCTCTGCCATGTGTTCCGTGATCTTTCTTAACCATTGCCTCGAATTCTGGATCATTGATCTTCTCTGGTTGATCTGGTGTTTGACTGCTAGTTGTATTTAAAAATGCCTCAAAACAAGGATACTCTGCCACCTCTGTCTAATTGCTCCACATGGATTGCGCACTGTTCTTTGGCCAATCATGCATTGTTGAGAAATAGAAGCCACAAGTACTAGCACTCTTCAATCATAAAGATAATAAATCCAGTAAAAGGGTGGAAATATAAGCCTTAGCTCCAACGATCCTAGGAAACTGTGATTAAACCACTACATGGAAAGCTATCTTCAGGATGCAAACAAAATTCACTGAAACAAAGTACAAACCTGTCCCAAACTGTGGAAAGTAAATTAAATTTTTGACAGTGAATAGTCCATAACATCCAAAAGAAAATCAGAATCTTCCTTCGTGAAGCACATTGCAGGCTTGATTCTGAAGACATTTCCATACATTCCCCCTTTTCCAACCAACACTCCCAGATCTTTCATCCTCTCAAATGCAAGTGAAGTCTCTCCTTTGGCTGGTGTTTTTGAAGTTCGATCAGTTACAAGCTCAACCCCAACCATTATACCTCTTCCCCTTACATCTCCAATGATTTCATATTTGTCTTGAAGTTCTTTTAAATGATTGATTAGATGAGCACCCACAACAGCACAATGTTCTTGTCATTTTTCTTTGTCTAAAACTTTAGGCACTACATGGCCATCAGCAGTGCAAACTGGATTTCCACCAAAAGTAACACAGTGAGATCGTTGTGTTAACACTTGGGCAATTTCTGGAGTTTTTACAAAAACACCAAGAGGAAGGCCATTCCCAATGTTAGTACATGCATCAACAACTGCAATAGCATCCGGCTTGCAGACACTCAGATCAACAGCCACATGATAGTCTACCATACAAACATTCTGACTAATTGCTACAGTGTCTTTCACATTGCAAGCACTCTCATCAACTGCCACTGGCAACCTAATCTTGAGCTCCCTCTCTTCAACTGCCTCGGAGGACTCAACCTTGCAGGCACTTCAATAACCTTTTAAAGTGTCATTAACAATGCAGACACTCCCATTAACATTTACAGGGACCTCAACCTTTGTCACCAATCTGAGTACTTAAAATAGAGAAGCCAACCTTGTAGACAATCAAATCAACTCTCACAGAGGGTCAACTACAGAAACACTCTTGTCAATAGCCATGGGTTCTTCAACCATGCTGATGCTTTCATCTTTTGATCCAGGTTCATCACCATTGTAGACACTACCATTAACAGCCATAGTAGCATCAACACTGGGGAAGCTTTCATCAACTACCAGATTACAATCCAAATTGCATACACTCTTATCAATTGTAATGGTGTGAGCATTTTGGGCACGGGGATTGCTCATTGTTGTCAATCATGCACATATTTTCTGCCATTTCATCAACAGAATTGGATTTTTCTGTCTCTTTATTCCTCTCCCAATTGTGCCTTGATGAAAGAGTAGATAGCAACACCAACAATAACAATGTGTGTTCCAATAGTAGTTTGAATTGAAATCCTATTACCAAACACAATAATTGAGAAACCAATAACAAACACCCACTTCAAGACATTACCTTAATCACTTCCTGACCAAGGATGCCCCCTATAATTGCACAAACTGGAGGGAGTTGTCTTGTCCTGGCATCAAGAATTCTTTCCCAAGAGAATATCTGGTATTCAAGATTCAGATAACCCTTGTTCTTCACAGAGTTTCTTCTGGAGGATCAACACAGATTCCAAATCTGCAGATGACACATGACCTGGTTGTCGACCCTCAGCCTGCTCAAACTCTTCTATAATTCTTAGAGAAAAATAGAGCTTAGTTGTTTTTCTAGGAAGACTACTCCAGCAAACTAACACGGACTCCTCTAAGCTTGGAAAGAAAATTTGAGAAGAAATAACATATTCCTTCTTTTTCTAAGTGTAATTGTGGTTTTGAAAATCAACAAATATTTCTCCACAGCTACCTCTACAATCCATTAAGTAAAATGCAATTCTTTGTGGCCTTTTGCGACACATCTCATTAACCTTCTTTTTCACAATAACTGAGGCATGCCCAAGAACAACAACATCAATATTGTCTAGAAAGTTGGTAGATATGTCTTTCACACTGCCTTTTTCACCAGAGACATGGACCATAGGATTGAAATCCCTTAATGATTCCCGGTGGACTTCCACAATCGATTTTCCCTTATGATTGGATTCCTCGGCAACAATCAAAAAAATTGTTGATGAAGCTTCTGTTGTGACTGGACTATCATCCATCAATGTCAAATTACCAATACCTGCCAAGACTATGTTTTTGCATAGCGCCGCAACCACCCCAGTCATTCCAATAGCCAAAACATGAGATTTGCTTGGGCTTGGTCTCTAACAATGGACATATGACTTGGCACTTGATGTGCTGGTGCTCCATGTGGCTTTCTTCTGGAGCTTGGGTGCTATACTCGACACATAAACTCTGGTTGACACCTGGGCGCACAGAGTAACTCTGTGTTTTACTTTTAAAGTTTTGGGAATTAATCCCACATGCATGTGGTAACTTGAGCTTTGGGTGTTTATATGAACCAACCGTGATATGGTCTTTCGATGAAGTGAGCCCGAGGCTGTGCTTTGGAGTTTTGCGTTGGTGTTGGCGCTGGCTTGTGTGTTTGTTGATGGTCTGTGAAATGGCACTTATCCTTGGTGTTGAGTATTCTGAGGTTGGCCCTAGGCCAATATAATTTTTTTGGAAAAATATTTGTTAAAATATTTATATTTTGATAAACAAGACTAAAACTCTGCATAAAGGACGAGGGGCCAATTTTGGCTCAATTCACCAAATTTTGGCTAATAAACCAAATTTGTATTTGCCCACAAGAATTAAAATTTTCCATTTCAAACCAATTCACAATTTTTTGCTAAAAATGCACCAAAACTTGCTTTGAAGCTCGCGCGTAGGGACTCATCTTATGCTTGGTCAGTGTCGAGCTCTTTCTTCCACCTTCACTGTCCGTTGTGAGAAAAAGCATAATGCCTGAAATAGATAGATAGAGTTAGAATACTGATTCCCCTATTATATAGGGTTCTAACACACTATACATATACCTCTTTTTAAATGCCCCACAACCCTTCCACCCACATATTGTTGCTCTAATGATTTCTTTATGCTTCAAAACACTTTTAATCCTAAACCCTTAGGTCCTATTTTTCCCCAAACCCCTATACATATTTATTCATAAATATGTTTCGTCTACTATAAATACTATATCCATTTAATTAAGAGCGCACACATGCTATTGTGACTTGAAAACCTTGAGGTTGGGTGCTCATCCCTGCCTAGAAGGAATGGATTCACATTCCTAGAATGTGCACGTGCTTTAGTGCACACGTGTTATAGGAACATGCATGTGCTTTAGTGTACATGCATTATATGAATGCGCATGTGCTCCTGCTGGGAATTTTTATGTGCCAAGCACACTCCTCAACCTAGTATATCTCAAAAAATTGAACAAGACCAACATATGCACATAAAAATAACAGGAACATACATGTTTTTGTTCTTTTTGTATTGTTGTTTAATTCATAGACAATTTTTGTTATTGCAAAACAATTGTGGGAAGAATTGGAAGAAAAATTTGTCCAAGTGGAATTGGAATTGTTGGTTGTGTGCTCTTGTGTAATAGAAGGACAAATTTGTCCAATTGGAATTTTTAGTTGTGTCTTCTTTCATAATACCAAGACAAATTTGCCCAATTGGAATTGTTATTTGTGTCTTCTTGTGTAATGCCAAGACAAATTTGTCCAATTGGAATTAAAATTGTTAGTTGTGTATTCTTGTGTAATATCAAAACAAATTTATCCAATTGGAATTGGAATTGGAATTGTTGGTTGTGTCTTCTTGTGTAATGCCAAGAATTTTTTTTCCAATTTGAATTGGAATTGTTAGTTGTGTCTTCTTTTGTAGTACCAAGACAAATTTGTCCACTTGGAATTGGAATTGTTAGTTGTGTCTTCTTTTGTAATACCAAGAAAAAATTGTGGTGGGGTGCTTGGAAGCCAAATTTTTTTTTTAAACATGGGGAACTGATGGAATTGAGATATAAAGTACCGGAGGAAATAAATATCAATTGAAAAGGTAGAAGAAGAAAGAGAAATTAAAATTTATGTATGTAAAAGAATATTATTTTAGAAGAGGAATATCCAATTTATAGTAGAATAGATGTCATTGTTGTTTCTCCTACATCACCACAAGCAAAGTGCAGGAGTTTAGTAGAGACCAACCCAATCGATATCTCATCAAGACTAGTTGTTGTGGACGACTAGATGATGGGGGATTTTCTTGGAGCTGATTATACAATGAATGAAATTAGAGAGATAGTTGGTGCACAACATTACGGTGAAGAATTTTTTGTGGTGCAACCTCTTTTTGGAGAGTTAGGCGTTCCAGAAACAAGTTATGGTAATTTCCACTCTCCTCCTAGAATTTATCTACCATTGATTGAAGGGGAAAGAAATGCAATGTTGTTAACTCCAGAGTAGGGAGGTCAAGATTTCTAGAATAGGGGTTCATTGTCCCTATCTAGATTGACAAGTTTGTGGTGAATAATTATTAAACACATTCAACTGCATGAAAGTGGTATAAGATTACTTGAAGATACGTTACCTACCCATATTATTCATTATCATTCTTATTAAATCATTAAAGAATATTTTGAACCAAAATATGATGTTACTAAATGTCAAATATTTTTGGCTTTCTTAAAATCTAGAAGTTTAACTACTCTTATGAGAATTTTAGGCATTAGAAAAGTAAAAAAATTAGAAACATGTCATCATATTGTTAAAAACCTTGTGGATTATTTTCAAATAATTGGTAGGAAATCTCGTTTTAAAGACCGTTATGCAGGCCGGTGTGTCTTGTCACAATCAATTTTTAGCAAGATCAAAAGATAACATTTATTTCTCCAAAAAACCTCTCATCGCATGAAATTAAATATCAAAACCATTAGAAAGTATTCTAATAGACGATATAGTTGTTGGATTACTCAGAAGGGGGGTGAATTAGTAATAGATAAATTTAATCCATTTTAAGCATATAATGCAAGTGTTATATCAATGTAGCATTATTATCCAATAATTGCAGAGAAAATAAACAATGAACACATGAGAAATCATACACATACACAATACACCAATGTTTTTACGTGGAAACCCAAAGAGGGACAAAACCACAAAATTATTTTTCTTATATTTCTTGAATAATTACATTCATTGGAAGCACCAACTTCTTTTGTTTTCTAGATGCAACTCAAAGGAGTCTCTAACCCTCTAGTTTCTCAGGCTACAACCTTAGGGAAGTTCCAACTCCCCAATTCTCTGGCTACAACCAGAAGGAGGCTACAACCACCTATCCTTGTCCCGTCCAACCACCCTTAAACATAAATGCAAAAGGTAGACAAATTATGACTTCCATTGTCAACCTGTCACTGTCAACCTGTACCAATAACTTGTAACAACCTGTACCAATCAACCTGCAGTAAACAACCTGTACCAATAACCTGAACCAACATGTACCATGCATCAACCATGCATAAACCTTGAATCATCAAGATGTACCTACATCATCAACTATACACCTCATGTATGTGCCAACACATCAACTACTTGTCTCAACCACGTACCCAACATGTACCTAAACCATATACCAAAGACATACACCAATATAACCATCAAACGTTATCTAACAATTCATTACTCTATCCATAAACCAAATACCATAAACCCTTACATAAAACCATGTGACATAACCTCGTTGTTATGTAGCCTCAAGCTAAACCAACAACTTCAACAACACATCATAACCAAAAGACCAATACCCATATGAAAAATACCAACAACAAAAAACCAACTGTATCCCTCAACAAATATGATATATGCAACAATATTGAACATCCAATACCATAACAAGAGCTAAATCCTAGCTCAAAAAAAATACCTCAAACAAGATGTACCATATATCTCATAAATAGACCCCAACCATGTTCCTGCCGCGATTTTTCTGCCAAACTTTTTCTTCCATGATCTTTTTCCGCACTTTTTCTACCTTACTTTTTCAGCCGTGATTTTTCTCTTATGATTTTTCTGCCATGATTTTCCTGCCACACTTTTTCTACCGCAAATTTTTTGTCGCACTTTTTCTGCCATGATTTTTCTGCCATGATTTTTCTGTCGCACTTCTTCTGATGCACTTTTCTTGGCGCACTTTTTTCTTCCACCCTTTTCTTTCCGCACTTTTTCTACAGCAGTTTCCCTGCCACACTTTTTCTTCCACACTTTTCTTGCCGCAATTTTCTCTATCAATAATGCCTACCCAAATAACCTTTCACAAAATAGATATTCAATGATATTCAATAGTTTCAAGTGTGATTAAATGAGAGAGCCTTACCTCTTATTTATACTTTCATGTAGCATCTCACTTTCTTTATTTTAGGGAGTTCTCCATTAAATTTATTATTTAAATAATTTCATTTGCAGAAACTTTGACTACTTTGACCTTTTGGGGCTTCTAGATGACTCATGAGGGTTCTCCAATTCACATGGCCATAACTCTCTAACTGTGAGGAGTTATGTGACATTCCACATACCACCGAAAATGACATGACATGCATTATCCATATAATATAGTCTTACCTAAAAATATATCAAAATTCATACCATTATCCATCAAACAAACTTGGGTCCATTACCCAAACCTGGGTTCTCCAACTTCTCATGGCCATCAATTATAACCAAGTGAATTAATCAACAATGTCCCCCTTTTACATTGATGGTAACACTCTGATGCAATATTGAAGTCATGTCATGCAATACTTAAGTCATATCACTCATGCTCCCCCTATGACCATTGTTCCCCCTCGAACCATGCCTATGTGTATTTCATATGATAAATATCTCCCCCTTTGTTATCAATGGAAAAGGTATCTTTCCATTCAGGGCTACTCCCCCTAACTAAACTATCCTTGGGGATACTCCCCCTGTTTGAACTCTTCCTGAAACTGATCTCCCAACCTGAACTATCCTCTTTATGGTGCTTCCTCTTGTAAATCTAATACATATAAAAGAAGAATTCAAAATAATTCATTTTGGAGTAGAAATTACTCTGAGTCTCTAGGGAAGATACTCAAAGGCTTCCCATGGAAGAAGTTTTGTAAAGATGTATGCCACTTGTTCTTTTGTTCCCACATATTAAACTCTGATGTTTCTATTTTCAACCTGTTCCTATAGAAAGTGATACTTTATTGGAATGTGCTTCGCCTTGGAGTGCATCACCAGGTTCTTTGAGATATTGATGGCTCTTGTATTATCACAATAGATTGGAATGGGTTCATCATACTCAACCTGTATATCTGTTAGAGTTTGTTTCATCCATAGAACCTGTGTAAAACATGTTGTTGCTACAATATACTCTGCCTCAGATGTACATAAGGATACTGATGATTGTTTCATGCTTAACCATGATACTAAACACTCACCCAAGTAGAACTTTTCTCCACTGGTGCTTCGTCGGTCATCAATGCCACCTTCCCAATTTGCATCTGTGTAGGAAATAAGTGACATATCCTTTTTTTTTTGGATACCATAATGCAAACTCTTATGTTCGTTTGAGATATCTGAAAATCCTCTTCACTACTAATGCATGTGATTCCTTTGGTGTTGCTTGAGATCATGCCACCTTCCCAACTTTCTGCATTACATATGTTCTGGATGATGTCACATACAATAAGCTACCAATCATTGACCTATATTGCCTCTAGTATGTAGAATTTGAATAATCATCTTTTCTCAACTTCCAACTGGTTTTCATAGGGGTGGTAACTGGTTTTCAATCTTCCATTCCGAACCTCTTTATAATTTCTCTGATATACTTAGTTTGAGAAATACAAATTACTTGGTTTCTTTGATGTATCTGAAGACCCAAAAAGAAGGATACTTCTCCAAGTAATGACATTTCAAATTCATTTTGCATATCCTTTGCAAAATTTGGGCTTAACCTATCAGCAGTACTTCCAAAAATAATATCATCAACATAAAATTCAATTAATAAAATATTATCTTGAGTTACCTTGATGTAGAGGTTATTATCTACACTTCCTTTTCTAAACCCTTCCTGTTGTAGATATTTATCCTGTCTAGAGTACCATGCTCTTGGAGCCTATTTTACACCATATAAGACATTCTTCAATTTACACACACAATCTGTGTCCTCTGACAACTGAAATCCTTCTAGTTGTTCAATGTAGACTTCTTCTTCAAGTTCCCCATTCATAAAAGTTGATTTCACGTCCATATGATGCACTTTAATATTCTTGGAGCATGCATAAGCTAGGAGCAATTAGAATGCTTCCATTGTGGCAACTGGAGGAAATGTCTCTTCAAAGTCAATTCATTCAACCTATGTGTATCCCTTACATACCAATCTAGATTTATTTCTTGTAACAGGTCCATCTTCATTCAATTTATTTCTAAATACCCACTTTTTGCCAATTACATTCTTATTCTTTGGTCTTGGAACAAATTCTCAAGTGTCATTATTCTCTATTTGATCCAATTCTTCATCCATGGACTTATTCAAAAATTCATCCTTGTTGCCCTTTTCAAAACTTTTTGGTTCAATCGTAGATGAGAGTGCTAGGTGTGCTTGTTCTGGTGAACAGATTCTTCTTCTAGTCTCAAATCTTACATCTTTGTTTCTGATAATCTCATATGAAGGATGATTCTTTTGTACTTGTTTTCTAGGTGTATTTTGAGGAACTTGTTGAACTTACTCTTCTACTTCTATCTAATCCTCTTCATCTTCCCATTCTAATTCTTCTTCATCTTTTGCTTCTTCTTCATAAATTTGTTCCATTGATTGATTTTCTTCTTCCTTTAATTTGCGTCCACCTTCTTCATCAATTGTTACATTTACGCTTTCCACAACTTTGTTCAACCTTAAATTGTAACACTTGTATGCTTTAATTGTACTTGAGTAACCAACAAGTACTCCTTTGTCCACATGAGAGTCAAAGTTTTCCATTCTTCCATCTTCTCTTTTGATGTAGCATTTGCTTCCAAATACTCTCAAGTGATTCACATTTGTTGGTCTTCCATTCCATAGCTCGTGGGGATTTTTGTCAGTGTTGTTTCTGAGCATTACTATGTTTTGAATATGAACCGTTGTATGCACTTCATGTGTCAGAAATATGTCTGTCAATTTGGAATCCATTAACATTGTTCGAGCCATTTCCTGTACTATATTGTTCTTTCGTTCAACAACTCTATTCCGTTGAGGTGTCCTAACAATGGATAATTTCATTTTTATTCCATGTCTGCTGTAGTAGTACATAAATTCCTTTGAAGTGAACTCTCCTCCATTATCATATATCAAACATTTAATTTTTGAATCCATTTCATTTTCAACCATTTCCTTGTAGACCTTGAAGTTTTCAAAAGCTTATGACTTGTTCCTGAGAAAGAAAACTGCAATCATTCTTGTATAATCATCAACTAATAACATAAAATATGTATCACCTTTTAAACCATTTTCTGTGGTTGGTCCAACTATATTAGTATGCACAATTCCCAATAGTATTGTTATTGAATATTCTTTTGATTTAAAGCTAGTTTTTGTTTGCTTTCCTTGTTGACAATGTTGGCATAAGGTGTTGGTTGGTTTCGTAATCTGGGGAATTTCTCTAATTTCTTCTTTTTTGTTGACTTTGACAAGGTTATCAAATTTTATGTGACTCATTCTTCTGTGCCATAGCCAACTTTCATCTTCTTTTCCCAGACAATACTTTTCATTTCCAATTTCACTTAGTACATATATGTTGCTTGAAGTTCTTGCAGTTGTTGCAATCAATTTTCTTGAACCTTCTTTTCTTATCTCACCCTTTTGTGAATCAAAAGTAACCTTATGAACTTGGTCACACATTTGACTGACACTTAGAATATTATGTTTCATATCTTCTACTAGTAGAACATTTTCTTCCTTGGTATTCTTGTTTCCAATTATAACTATGCCTTTTCCAATGATTTTATTTGAATCATCATTTTCGAAGGACACTAGTCCATCTCTTTCCTTTATTAATGTAAGAAACATGTATTTATAACCTATCATGTGTTTTGAACAACCTCTTTCAACATACCAACCATGTTTCTTCTGTTGATCCTGTAGAGCGAGTGTGCATTCTTCATTTCTATATTGATTCTTCTTTCTTATCCATGTTCTCTTCTAAGATTTTTGACTGTGACTATTGTTATTCTTTTGTGGTTCTCTAGGAGGAACTGCCATTCTGCAATCTTTGGCCATGTGTCCAAAGTTGTTACACTTGTATCATTCAACTTCAATGCTCAATGATTCAAACCTGTTGTAACTTCCTATTTGTGTTTCAATAGCCTTCTTAAATAACCCTCTTGTGTATGACTTTCAATGTTGTTTATGTTCCTACTGTTAGCTCTGCAATTCATAGCTTTATGTCCAAAATTATTACACGCATAAAAAAAACAAAAAAGATAGTTTGATACCTCGGAGTTGAAGATCTTCTAAAAAAAGTTTCTCTTCTGAATCCTTCTTCTTCATGAGGCCTATATGTTGGTTGTTGATTATGAAATCTGAATCTTCTCAGTGGAGGAGTGTCCCTATAATCTTACTTGTAGATCTTCCTATCCTCTTTGATTGATTCTGCATAGCTTTTTGGATATGTTTCTTGCTCTGTTTTTTTGGATCCTGATCCCTTTTCTGTCTGACTATATCCAAGTCTGGACTTGTCATGTTCAGGGTTTTGAATGCTGATAATGTCATCCAAAGCTTTTGAGTTGTTCTGCATATTTTTATTTTGAAGATCATTTCTTAATGTGACAATCTTTGCTTCCAAATTTCCAATGATCATGTCTCTTTATTATAGTTGTTCTTTGAGTGATTTTTCAACTCTTTTATTTTCTTCTATTTGAACCTTCAAATTCACGATTATTTTTTCTATTTCCTGAGTGTATTCTTTCTTGTCTAGTTCCGCTTGTAGCTTCTTGTGTTTATTCTTTTCTCTTCTTATAAATTCTATGGCACACAAAAATTCTTCTCAGTAGTCAACTTATGCCTCTTCATATTCTTCTTCAATGTCTTTTTTTTCAGAGTCTTCTACTTCCATGAATAGAACTCTTTTTTTCTCAATGTCACTGACTTCATCTTCATTTGATGATGAAATGTCTTCTTTGGTGCATATGTTTTTCTTGAAAACTTTCTTTGTGGTTCCTTTTCCTTTATATGTTTGTTTTCTATTTGAGTAATCTTCATCATTCCTCTTCTTTTTCTTATGAGGACATTTGTTAGCAAAATGACCAATACCATCACAATTAAAAAAAATCAAAGGAAAATTACCTTTATATCTATCGTTGGTTCCCTTGTTCAATCTTCTGAAAAAGTTGTCCATTTATTCATCATCTTCCGAGATGTCACTGCTGCTGCTATGTTCTTTTTCCTTTTGCTTTCCCTTTTTCTTTGAAATTTTGGATGCTTTGAAAGATGCTTCTTTTATATCTAGATTTTTCTATTATGTTCTCATTTCATATGTTGTGAAGATTCCATGTAGTTTGTCCATGCTTATTCAGTCTATATATGCTCTTTATTCTAGTGTTGATATCTTTGGATCAAATCTCATAGGGAGAGATCTTAGTACCTTTTTAACAATTACAGATTCTTTAATTTCTTTCCCAATCCTATGATTTCATTTACTGTTTCATCGAATCGTAAGAAGTAAGCTGTAATATCCTCATATTTCTTCATCTTTAGTTGTTTGAACTCACCTATATAAGTTTGAAGCTTTTTTTCTTTGACTTATGAATCTCCTTCATAAATATTTTGAAGCTTTTCCCAAATCTCTTTAGCGGATTTACAATGTATAACTTTGGTGTAAAGTGATTCACAAAGACCATTCAGAAGTGCATTTGTGGCTTTGGAATTATTTTTCCTGATTTGTATTACTCTTTCATTTGTTTACGAAACTACTGGTTCTTTGTATCCATCTACAACTGATTTCCAAATTTCAAATCCATGTGCATGTATATATGTTTTCATCCTTCTGCTCCAAAATGCATAGTTATGTCAATCAAACTATGGTATTCCATTTTTATACATGTTCTTTCTCTCCATGATCTACCTTTCAGTGGTTAAACTGATATCTGAAGGAACCTTCTCTGATACCAATTGTTGGATTACTGAGAGGGGGGGGGGGCAATGAATCAATAATAAAGAAATTTAATCATTTTTAACCATATAATGCAAGTGTTATATCAGTGTAGAATTATCATCCAATAATTGTAGAGTAAATAAACAATGAAAAAATGAATAATCATACACATACATAGTACACCAGTGTTTTTACGTAGAAACCCAATGTGGGAGAAAACCACAGAATGTTTTTTCTTATATGTATTAAAGAATTACATTCATTGGAAGCACCAAATTCCTTTGTTTTCTAGCTGCAACTGGAAAGAGGCTCCAACCCCCTAGTTGCTTGGGCTACAACCTGAGGGAAGTTCCAACTCCCCGGTTCTATGGATACAACCAGAAGGAGACTACAACCCCCTAAGTTCTGTGGCTACAACTAGAAGGTGGCTATAGCCTACAACCACTTATCCTTTCCCCATCCAACCGACCTGAAATATAAATGCCAAATGTAGAAAACATGTCACTTTCACTGAATTAACCACTGCCATTGTCAACCTGTAACAATAACCTATCACAACCTATACCAATCAACCTACAACAAACAACGTGTAGCATGCATCAACCATGAATCAAAATTGACTCATAAATATGTACCAACATCATCAATTATACACCTCATGTATGTGCCAACTCATCAACTATACACCTCATGTATGTGCTAACTAATCAACTACTTGTCTTAACCATGTACCCAACATGTACCTCAACCATATACCAAAGACACACCAATATAACCATCAAAAGTTATCTAACAATTCATCACTCTATCCATAAAAAAAATACCATCAACCCTTACATCAAACCATGTGTCACAACCTCACTTTTATGTAGCCTCAAGCTAAACCAACAACTTCAGCAACACATCACAACCAAAAGACCAATACCCATATTCCAAATACCGACAAACAAATACCAATTCAAGAGATAAAGGCTAGATAACAAAACATACCTCAAACAAGATGTGTCATATCTCTCATAAATAGACCCCAACCATGTTGTTGCCACACTTTTTCTGCCATGAGTTTTCTTCCACACTTTTTCTGCAGCACTTTTTCTTCCGCAATGTTTCTGCTGTGATTTTTCTTCTGCACTTTTTCTGCCGAAATTTTTTCTACCCTGATTTTTCTGTCGCACATTTTCTTCCACGATTTTTATGTTTCACTTTTTCTTCCACAGTTTTCCTACTTCACATTTTCTACCGCACTTTTCCTGCCGTACTTTTTCCGCTGCACTTTTCTTGCCACACTTTTCTCTATCAATAATACCTTCCCAAATAACCTTTCACAAAATAGATATTCAATGATATTCAATAGGTTCAAGTGTGATTAAATGAGATATCCTTGCCTCTTATTTATACTTTCATGTAGCATCACACTTTCCTTATTTTAGGGAGTTCTCCATTAACTTTATTATTTAAATAATTTTGTTTGCAAACACTTTGACTACTTTGACCTTTTGTGGCTTCTAGATGACTCATGAGGGTTCTCCAACTTCACATGGCCATAAATCTCTAACCGTGAGGAGTTATGTGACATTCCAAATACCAACGGAAATGGAATGACATGTACTATCCATATATAATAGTATTACCTACAAATAGATCAAAACTCATACCAGTATCCATCAAACAAAATTGGGTCCATTACCCAAACCTTTGTGCTACCAGAATTCTCTACGAGAATTTCTTCAAGGGTTGACATCAATGAAAACCAACCCAATTAATCAACAATAGCCTCAACATAGGTGGCCCAACAGATATCTAGGCCTTCAATGGTAGGTTACGTTGTTTTGAAACAAAGTTAATTGGAGTAGTTAAGAGACTAGTACAAGATTTCTTGCATGCGAACACTGGGACTTCTTCCAACCAAAAAGATGTACTAAAACCTAGGGACCATGAACCCCATATTAAACACTTTTTTGACATTAGACATACAAAATTGTATGAGATATTCATGATAGTACATAGTGCACTTAACTTGGGCCAAAAATCTTTCCATAAATGAAAGCCTTGGTAAGTCTAAATAAACATAATTTGTAACACATGCTTTTGTAGATATCACATTGAATATCGTTATTATTATCATATATCACATTGAATATGGTTATTATTATCACACACACAAAAATGAATATATATTTCATGTAATTCATAAACACCTTTTGCAAGAATGCTCAGTTATATTTCCACTGCTGCCATCTAAAGATTGTATTCCCAAAATCTTGTGTAGAAGGCTAGAGGGTTGTACATTTAAAAAAAAAAGATTGTTTAGATGGGGCATACCCCAGGTGTGGTGGAATGGAATCAATGAGAAAGTGCATCCATGTAAGCAATGAATATTAATTGGGGTGGAAGGATATTTCCTTACAAAGATTTAAATATGTTGAATTTCATATGTGTAGAAGGCCATAGGGCTGTACATTTTATCAAAAAAGATTTCTTAGATAGGACATGCCCCAAGTACGGTGGAATGAAAATATTGAGAAAGTGCATCCATGTAAGTGATGAATGTGAATTGGGGTGGAAGGATATTTCCTTACAAATCTTTAAATATTTGTCATATGATATTGATGGAGGGAAGGAAAGAAAAAAAATATAATTGGTGACTTCCCAGGTACGAGTATGTGACTTCATGAAGGACTTCATTGAAAATACATGAAAATATGTTCACCATGTCTATGTGGCTCAATGGAAGGAAGAACATTTTATAATATGCAGAGATACATTTCGATCTAAATTTGAAGAAGACTTGAAAAACTTGAAAAATGATTGCAAGTGAAATGTTATGTGTTTAAAGCAATAGGATCAGTTTGAAACACATAAATTAAGGATTAATTATGTAAATTACACATAGAGAGTAGCATAAACATTGAACATAAACACATATGCACAACAATTGATAAAGGAGTTCACCCCTCTTTTGGGCTACATCTCCTGGTCCAGCTTCCAATGGATCATTATTATTAATTGCTCAAAAAGTGCTCAAAAACATGTCTTACAATGCTCAAACTGTCAAATCGACTACTCCAATGGCTTCCCAGCGTCTCAAAACCCCTGTCTGGGCTCTTTTGGCACCTCAATCGGTCTAAAAATGAAGAAGTTAGGCCTCCTGGAAGTCTCCCTCTTCAAGCTTGTTGTCTTTGGTTCTACAATTCGCACCCCCCTCAATGACCCTAGCTCACACACATTTTTAAGCGTATAAACCCAGCACCGGGCACAACTGCACCAACGGTGCAAACTGTAGGACAGTTAAGGGCGTGCCAGCCCCTAACCGCCTCGGCACCTGGGCATATGGCCAAGTGACCTCACACATTGATAAACGTGGTTAAACCGCCATAACCGTTGGAACTCCTGCGCATATTATACCATTGATTATATAACAAAACCCACGGGTTATGTTTCAAACCGCGCTTATACACAACGGTATATACAATACATATATATGGGCATAATACAATGTGTAAAATTTGGTTATATACCTGTGCCACTCGTCGGGCTCTACGGCATGGTCACATAGTATTTCAAACAACCATGGGCCGGGGCTAAGCCTCGGTTTGACCCCCACCGATTCATACATTGAAATGACTTTATAAAATATGCGTTGGGTTATATGTTAATTCACATGTCATGGGTGCATTGGTCAGACGGTTATATAAAGGTTTACATAGTGGGGGAGGTCCCGGGGTCGAACCCCGTGGACTCCCATTACATTTTATATAACAATATAAACCAAACAAATGGGGCACACATGGCACCCATGGATTGGGCCATGTGTCTTCATATTATTTGCCACCAACCAGACACGTGTCAACTTCCTATTCTCCATACAAAAACCAACAAAAACCTGCCATGTCACCATCGTATGGTCGTACGACCCTGCCACGTCATACCGTATAGAATGGTACAGTCAACATCTAACATTTTTGCCTGTTTGGCTTGGCGGACAGATCGCAATATATTCTCCATACAGACTCTGTTTTAGAAATTAAATATATTTACTGTTTTAGAAAGTAAATATATTCCGAACACTTTGAAAATTGAGCAAAATTTGATCCCCTGATCACACCTCCCCAATGGGAAGCTTTTGGACCACCAAAATACTATCTCAGTCTATGTGAAGATGAGGGTATAGTTCCCTCACCCTTCCAACCTCAATCCACTTGGCCTTTCTTGGATTCGTCCCTTTAAGACCAACTCGCAAATACTCCACATTTCCTCGCTTCGAAGTTCACATTCCCCTGTCAAGGATGGTGTCTTCCTACAGTTCTGTTAGATACTCTAGAGAAAAATCATCTATGAAAGGAATTTGAACATGCTCTCCTTGATCATCAATCAATGGAGGCTCATACAACTTCAAATTCTCAACATTAACAATTGCATACATCTGCATATAAGGAGGCAATTCTAAATGAAAAACATTGTTACCAATATTGTCGACAATTCTGAAGGGACCATATCGAATTGGTTTTAACTTTTTACCTTCTCCTTTAAGCATCTCCTTATTGATGTAAAGCCATACTTCATCACCAACTTTGAAACTGTGATCAACAAGATGCTTGTCATGTCTCGCTTTGTACTTGGCCTGACTCTTTTCCAACTGCTCTTGTACCACCTGATGTATCAACTGAATTTGTTCAATGAACTTCTCTGCCCTATCAATATCATATTGCCCATCAACAGAAATATATTTGCCAAAGATAAAATCTAAAGGTGACTTGGGCAAATATCCAAAACATGCCTCAAATGGTGATGTTTGAGTCGAAGAGTGTTTAGCTCGATTGTACACATGTTGAACGTAGTGTAAATGTTCAACCCAAAGCTTAGTATGCTTACTGCAATAAGCACGAAGAAGATGTACCACTGTACGATTCACCACCTCTGTCTGACCATCTATCTGTAGATGAAAATATGTGCTCTTCTTAAGCTTGGTGTCCATGAGTTCCCACAAACTGGACCAAAAACTTCCAACAAATCGAGAATCTGGATCAGAAATAATGGACTTGGGAAAACCAAAATGCACCCAAACATTTTGAAAGAACAAATGTGTCATTTGTTCTGTTGTTACCTGCTTAGTACAAGGCATCAATATACACATATTTCTAAAATGATCAACCACAACAAAAAGATAATCATGACCTCTTCTCGACATAGGTAAACCACCAACAAAATCCATGGAAATACTTTCCCAAGGTCGAGAAGGAATTGGAAGTGGAGTGTACAAACCCAACTTTCAATTACTAGGTTTACTTGTAGCACACAACGAACATCCCCGAACATATCAGGAAACACTTTCATTCATCTTAGGCCAGTAACAATATCTTTGCAAATTTGCCACTATCTTGCCTACACCAAAATGACCAGAAATAAGAGAAAAATGCGCTTCTCTTATGATGTTGATTCTTTCTCCCTGTGGAATACACAACTTGCCAAGATGATACAAGAGATTATTATGCATATGATAATCCAATTCTTCAACATGGTTAGAGTGGCAGAAAGTTTCATACACTTCCTTAAAGTCAGCATCTAAAGCATATTGTTCCACATAACTTTCATGCATTACAGGACTTTGCTTAAGAATAACTGAAGCACTAACAATAGGCCTGGAAAGCATATCAACGACTTTGTTAAAAATTCCCTTCTTATACCTGATAACCAAATGAAACTGTTGAAGAAAACCCATCCATCTGAAGTGCCTAGCTTGTT
>ML780299.1:105640-151287 GCA_009831015.1 Picea engelmannii | reverse complement strand
TCTTTTCGGAGGAAACCCCTTAGGTTCTTTAAACATGTCATCATACTGATTAACAACTTCAAATAGATTTGATTTTAACTTAGTATCACAACCTTGAAATGCTTCATTCTCAACATCATTTTTAGGTTTGATCATTAAGAGAAAATTTTTTTTACTTGCATTAACTAACCTCTTCATTTGCCCTGCATTTATGACTGATAAATTTATCTTCTTAATGTGAGCTCTGACAACATACTCAACCCCATCTTTAAACAAATGATACTTCCCTGAATCAAACAACGTGTCTATCTTAGTATGTTTTGAAACAACCCTTATGTGAAAAAGTTCAATTCTCATTTTCTCTTGTTGAGTTACATCAACATTAGCATTACTTGAAGAGCTAGTACTAGAAACATAATTATTACCTTGGTAACCCATGGCTGCGATCTTTGTCTCATCACCAGAATCTGAACCCAAGTCTTGTAAAACCGTCGCAACAGTCTTTGACTTCCCTTTGTTGTTGTTGCCAAACCTTTTTGGTCTGCGTTTAGGATGAAGCTTCCAACAATGGTCTTCATCATGGCCATCCTTTGAACAATGTTTACATGTGAATTTTTCTCCTTCCTTCTTCACAGAAGCATTCTTCCTGCCATTGCCTTTGAATTTCTTCTTCCCTTTGTCTCCCTGGCTGTATGTCTTCTTGAAACCCTCATGAGTATCGTTCCTTCCCCTTGCTTCCAAATGAGTAGCCTGTACACAAGCTTCATCTAGATTCGTGGGATTAAACATAAGTATAGTATGCCTCAAATAACTATGTAAAGCACCAATATATTTGAGCAATGTTTCCTATGAAGACAAATCAACTCCCAAAACCAAAGCTCTTCTCCTAAATTCCTGAGTAAAACTTTGTACATTTTGTCCTTTTTCTTGTCTAAAATTCTGCCATTCCATGGTTGCCTTTTGTTTATAAGGCAATGGATAATTTTTTTTTTTAATTGCTATAATGAAATCATTCCAAGAAAGCAAAATTTTTCCATTCTTTTTCATTTCTTCCTGTGTCTTAGATTCCAATCAAATAAGTGTTGAACCATCTAATCTTAATGAAGCTAACTGAATTTTGGTTTCATCATCTTGAATCTTTTGTATTCTAGAATAGACTTCAATTTGACGTATCCAGTTATCTAACTTTTCAGCGTTAACTTCTCCATTATAAAGTGGCAACTCAAATTTTATATAAAGCTTTAATGAAGGAATTTACGAAGGAGTTTTACCATGCCCATTGGGAAGATGTTTTGAACTGGTAGAAGAAGAAGAAGAAGAAGAAGATGATGATGATGGAGGAGAGGGTGGTGGAGAAGCACCATTCCCTCCATCTCTGTTTGGAGTCTTGTCACCACCACCTCCCTTATGCATTGAAGGGTTAGAGCCTTCACCCTATGACATCATGTTCCATTACATCATGAACTTTACCATATCTCTCAACTATATGATAGTCTGCCAGAAGTCTTCCTCTTCAGCCGGAACACATTCATGGTCTTCTGCATGAGCCATACTTGGTGAATGTCTCTCTGCAACTTGCGGTGAACAAAACTTCTTCCTCCTTGTCGGATAAGAACTTGGCTCCACAAGTTGACCTTCTCCTCTTGTAAGTTTCAACCTTGTGAGCATCAGAAACAAAACTTGCAAACAATCAAGTCTTCCAAACCAGAGCTCTGATACCAACTTGATCTAAAATTGAAGAAGACTTGAAAAACTTGAAAAAATATTGCAAGTGAAATGTTATGTGTTTAAAGCAACAGGATCAGTTTGCAACACATAAATTAAGGATTATTTATGTAAATTACGCATAGACAACAGCATAAACATTGAACATAAACACATATGCACAAGCCCCGGACCGACCCCCGCCCATTCATACATTGAAATGACTTGATAAAATATGCGTTGTGTTATATGTTAAGTTACATGTCATGGGCACATTGGTCAGACGGTTATATAAAGGTTTACATAGTGGGGGAGGTCCCAGGGTCAAACCCCGTGGACTCCCATTACATTTTATATAACAATATAAACCAAACAAATGGGGGACACGTGGTGCCCATGGATTGGGCCACGTGTCTTCATATTATTTGCCACCAACTGGACACGTGTCAACTTCCTATTCACCATATAGCAACCAACAAAAACCTACCACATCGCCATCGTACGGTCGTACGACCCATATGACCCTGCCACGTCAGACCGTATGGACTGTACGAATTGGTATAGTCAGCATCTAACATTTTTGCCTACTTGGCTTAAAGGAGATCGCGATATCTTCTCCATACGGACTTCGTTTGAGAAAGTAAATATACCACCGGAATCGGGAAGACGAGATAGACGCAATGGCACTGTTTTCGTCACATTCTGAGCACTTTGAAAATTGAGCAAAATTTGATCCCCTGATCACATTTCCCATTGGTAGTGTATTATTAGTGGTTGATTTTGCTGAGAACTACACCCATCAACCATTGTTGGTGTGTAGTTGTAGGACCCTAGGTTAAATTTATATAACCAATAAACTCTGTGGAAACCAAACCTTTCAACATCACCCACATACAAGTGAAGTCTCACCCAAGGTGTCTATTCAGGCTACAGGAACCAAGTTTCTACAGGGATGAGGGGATAGGAGGATATCATCATGTTTATTCTTACTATCTACCCTGTGTGTAGTATTATGTATATGTTTCCCTTGATCAATTAGTAAACTCTAAGTATTCAACATCATCGTGACACATATTTCAACATAAACTATTCACTGTAAAATTCATCTTTACCATGCATCAATCATCTACTACAAAGATCTAGGTCTAGTTATGCATAATTAGAACATGATTGGATAATCACATAAAAATACATTCATACACAGTAATTAACGTGGTTCACCCAAATTTGGGCTACATACAAAATGAATGGATTCTTTATTATTCTTTTTTACATTCACCTGAGGCATGTGCAGTGCACTTATAATAGACACATCATGATGTACTTCTCCATTCTTCCTAGCCTCTCTACAGTGCAAGCCTCTCTCTACAAAACCCTCCCTACACCTTCAAACATAAACTCTCTCTCATTCTTAGTTTATTCTCTCAGTATCAACAACAACCTATTCTACTCAATCGATTACATATTTATACATAGAATTTAGGGATCAAAATCCTACTCGTTTATCCCGCAAAAACATATGACAACTCATGAAAACTCATTGATTGGATGTGATTTTTCCTATCTTTGCACATGCATGTTGATGTTACCTTCCTCACTATTTCTCTTCCTATTTTTGTGCATCTACCTAATTTTTCATGCACCCTCATTATTCGTTCTTCAAACCTCCTATCCAACAGGCCCCCAACACTCACTTGTGGCTCATCTGGAGCCACCTAGGCCTATTTTGTTGCAACCCTCCATGCTTCCATGAAATTTTGGGAGGTTTCCTTTATTGTCGTGACCTTTTTCCTAACTTCTTCTTCTTGCTTCAAAATATTTTATACGACATGTGCAGTCAGGGTTGTAAGTTTTTTCTCCCTCCTTCTTTACCTTTCCCTTTGCAACTGTTAATTCTTCTATTAACCTTAGTGCCTCATCCTGCAGTGACACTAATCGCTACTCAAGGATCTTCTGTTGGTCCATTATCTTTTTTATTTCATTATATGACTACATTTCTGCTAGTATGGCCATCATGCACTCCAATGGTGGTAGTGTACTAATGTTTTACAACTCCTTCTACGCTTTTTCCTGCGCATACCTCAATCTATATTCCACAACCTTCATTTATGGATCCTCCATCAGGTTTTTCTAGATATGCGCACTTTCCTCCCATATATTTGCGCATTCCTCATCAAAATTATTATTATTTTCTACTGCGATCATAATGATTCTTTATCTTTGTTCCTTTTCCTCTAGTAGTGTTCCTGGTATGGTGCACGATTCCAAGTCTTCGATCCTTATGTGGAAGACTTTAATGACTTCCATCATATTTGAGACTTGTTCTTTTAGAGTGGCTTTGACCATCATCATATTTTGTGGAATATCCTTATAACTTTTTTGGATGGCATGTTGTATTCTCTATGCATGATTTTTAGCCTCATCCTTCTCCTTCATTATTCTCTCATCCTTTTCCTCATCTTCACACTTCTCCTTCAACATCATGTCATCATTTTCCTCAGTTGCAGTCTTCTCCTATACAATAGTTTTATACCCTTGTTGAAGCTCTGTCTTCTCTGTGGCTACATTTTCTAGCTTGCTTGATGTTGATTTTTCACGAAACCACATCTCCTGTGGAATGTCGATGTGAAAGACCTATAGTACTATTGTTGGAATTTGTGAGATGATTAATTGTATTTGAATTAGTTGTTGTACCTGCTCTTGCATCTTGGGTGTAGGAAACAAAATCAAATATGGTGAAATATTCACCACTCTGCACCCTATTTCCATATTTCAAAAGTAATAAATGGCTCCTACCTCCCCTTTCAGGCTTGCTGATGGTCCTTTATCAGGTATACACTTTGGTTTTATCCTCATTGATTCCAAGATTTGTTGCAATGTTGTTAATTGTTCCTGCACCTACTAGCACAGTTCTTCTTGTTTGTGTGATGCTTGCTCCACTTCTTCTTCTGTGTCATCCCTGACTTGATAGTCGAATTTGTCGATGTCATCATCTATAAGAGTATAAATGGATGGCTCTTTGTGGGATTTATTCTTCTTGTGCATAGGGGGGGTTAGCCCCTTGCCCTTGTCTTTCCTTTTCTCTCTGAATACTGATTTTGTTTCTTGCACGTGTTTTGTGTCTCTTCCCTATTCATCACCTTGTCCATCACATTGTCCTTCTTCATCGCTATTATGGTTCTTTGACTCTGTTATGTACACTAGAATCTTCCACTCTAGATCCCAATCTTGCATGATCAAGTGGAGATATTATGTCATGATATCATGTTTTGTTTGCACCCATTATTCTTGTAGTTCCTTCTTTTCATGTACATATATATGATTTTGGTCTCCTCTAAACCACGCAATTGGGGTTTATGCATATACCACTTGTTGTGAAATGCGTGGTGTATTCTTGATGCGGTGTTGAATCCTTTCATCAGGCAAGAAGAACTTGAAATTAGTGTCAATCTGTATTCTTTTATTAGTTGTGTACCAGAAGTTATGGTACTTATCCTCCAAGAATGGTTTACCTATGAGTCGCAATAATTGTGCACCCTCCGACTCTTCCCATGTTGCAAACACAATCAGAATTATAAACCATGGATAATGAAAATCCATGCATGTATCATGTTATTTTTAGAAATCGATTCAAGGAATTGGTTCAATAAATAAGGATTCCAGCTCATTGATACCCATTTGACACACTTTTCCACCCATACTATCACTCCCATTGGCACTTGATCTTTTCTGAATTTCCTTAATATCTCTCATTCCAATTCCTTCATTGCAAGCCTTACTATTGGGTCACATATGCTTGACACATATAAATTGCGCAAACCTCTAACTGCATGAAAGTTTTCTCTCATTTCCTCTAACAGAGTCCCATAATTTTTCAGTTCCACAAACAACACCTTTGAATCTTTTCCTTGTGTTGGTAA
The DNA here is from genome assembly GCA_009831015.1 of Picea engelmannii. Lineage (NCBI taxonomy): Eukaryota > Viridiplantae > Streptophyta > Pinopsida > Pinales > Pinaceae > Picea > Picea engelmannii. Next base: position 145,684 of record ML780299.1, on the reverse strand, counting down.
GCATGTGATACTTGTACTAAGGTTTGTATATATATAGATTGGCCTATCCAACCACAAACAACCTCCATGCACACAAGTTGAGAGTAACACAATGCATGCATTTACCTCATTTCTCCAACAAAAATGTGGAATGTCGAACAATTTTAGAATGTCTTCTCACTCCAATCCTCTTTCCCATACTTTTCACACTAGTATGCTTTGGTTCATTGTTGGGTCTGTCCTTAGTTACAGGTAGTGGTGTGGTGCAAGTTCAAGGAACTTTGTCGTTTCTGTAATACCACAGTCCACATATTTGAGTTGTGTTGGAGAGGAGTTTTTGATAAGTTTCGGGATCTGTGGAAAAATGACGTCAAAGGGGTAAAAGGATGCATGAAAGAGAGCATGCAAATTATGTTTAATGGAGTAAAGCGGAGAAGGAGGAAAACGGTTATAAACTGTAGAGCGTGGGGACATTTTTTCCACTTTTGTAAGGGATTTTGTGGGACACTTTGTCCATTGTTTGTAATGGGATTATCCCTATTATTATGTATAAATTTGTAATAGAGGATATATGGGGAGAGAGGTGAGAGTGAGAATGTGATATCATAAATAAGTTGTGATTTCTTTTTGGGTAATGGAGTGTAGAAAGGGAGGAAATTAGTACTATGGCTAAGGAGTAAACTTGTACTGTAGCAAAATAGATAGTTAGGGTTTGGATGATATTACTTTTGCATCATTTGTAGCACAACACATAGTTTTAAGAAGCTATGAATGAATAATACAAGAGTCCAGCCATTGTGGATGCAACCCAAGTTGGGTGAACCACGTAAATCGTTGTGTTATGGTTTGTATATTGTTTCGTGGTTTATGTTTAATGAAGGGCGCATATATAATGTTGTAATGTTGTGCATACATTAAAATTTATGACATGATAATTGCTAACTATGAACGTTGTGAATGTAATTAAAGGGTTTGACTGATTCCTCGGTTCCCTTCAACATTGCAGACCCTTGGTTTGTGTAGCCCCTCTAGATGCCTTGGGTGATAATTCACTTTATTTGAAGGTGATGCCGAAAGGGACAGGTGTCTAAGGGTTCTATTGGTGTTTGATTGATTAACCCCAGGTCTTCCCCCTGTGCACCAAAAAATGGTTTTGTTGTCAAGAACGAGAACCGTAATTAAGGGGAATGTTTTGGAACACAAACAATGAAGAAATTGAAGAATGGTCGGAGAGAAATAACTTAATCTTTTCTAGAGAAAAAAATTGAAACCCTGGGCAGAATAATGAATAGTGGTTATAGAGGTGTGTCTTCACAGATCTACATGAAAATTTCTTTGGTGAATTTCCAATTATTTTGATTGAATGCTTAGGAAGGTTAGTGGAGAATGTTGGGAGATATAGAGTTGAATCCTTGAGAAACTAGACTCTTGAACCAATCCAAGAACTTGATACAATAAGTAATAAGTTTTATTGAGCAATCTATTTATTATTGAAAAATATACCAGGGTGTTATATTATAGAATTTGTAGTATATTGTACATAGTCTTACAACGTCGCGGAGAGGGAACTTTTATAAATATGTTATTGTGTGAAAATAATGTCATGAATATGGAATCTGATAACTAAGCACCTTCGTGCACATAGGGGAACTGGGGGATGACCAAAGGAAGGTTTGAGAGTGAGAAGGATGAGTGGAGGAACTGAGGATTCCAAGAGAATATATTGAATCACACAGAGAGATTGGAGTATTGCGCTATGGGAAAAGGTTTAGATACAACAAGAAGGATATTGTTTCTGGGAAATGAGAGAAGAAAAAATAATTCTAGGGTAGTGACCCTTGCGCAGAACTTCATATCACACCATACAAAGAGAGGAAAAGGAAAAAGAGAGATCCTTAGTTCTACCCAATAGAAAAAATAATTCCATCTCAGATCGAAAACTGCATCAAACCCATGACCCCTTCTACATCATTAATAATTGAGGAAGGAACCATAATCGATTCAAGAGTAATAGTAATAAGTGGAGGAACTCATAGGAATAGTTAGAGTAATGGGAACAAAACAACAAACTAGAGCCAATCATCATCTATGAATACAAATACAACACACAACAAAATGGTAGGTATATATAATACGTTGAGGATGCCTCAATTCCATGGAGTTGGGCCAGACGACCTGAAACAAAATATGTTTGTATGTGAGACTATATGGACTATGAAGAATTTCCAAGATGAAGAAACACATATCACATAGTCCGAAACAATTTTTAGAAATCACACACCTAATATGGCATATGAATTACTAGACAACTACACTAACCGAGAAGTCAAGAAATTTGGAAAAAATCATACAAGCGTTTCTCAACGAATTCAGGAAGTCAAAATATGAATTTCAATATAATAAAAAGTTAAAGGAAATTAAGAAAGTACAGAATGAGATAGTGTGGGATTTTGACCATATATTTAAAGATGCAATGGGCAGGTTAACCTTTCAGATTGTTGATGAAAAACAACAAGAATGGTTTATAGAAGGCCTATTTCCACACATTTGTTTTCCGTTAACAAAATAGAAGGTCACCTGACAACTTGAAGCATTGGAAATCGTGATGCAATTAGAAGCATCTCATGTAGGAGATGGTGCAGGTACAGTCAAAGTTGGTTGTGTTGAGGATTCAATTGTCAGAGATAATGAAGGAGAAGGAGAAACACAAATATGTTTGGTGTATAACATGTAAGACACAAGGCCACAAAAAAAAAAGAGTTTCCAACCTTCATGCAATATATGGCCATAGGAGCACCAAACCCATTAGCAGGAGGAGTAGGGTGTTGTGAGATATGTAAGACATGGGGGAATCATCTGAATACTTGTCCCCTACTACAAAAATATCATAGCACTTTGAGGAATTTATTCTCTAATTTTTGCAAGTTGGTAGGACATGATGAGAAATAATATCGTGCATTCGACATGATGAGAGAGAGCACTTCCGATGCTTACATAATTCAAGAGGAAAAATTCACAGTAGAAGGAGCAATCCCACATTATAAAACTCCAAGAGGATTTAATCAAGGAGGATGTGGAGGTTTCAGTAGAGGTCAAGGATGTGGAGGATTTAGTCGGGGAGGCAGAGAATCGATAATTGGTTACAATTGCAATCAAACATGACAATTAGAAATATATTGCCCAAATCCTTGCATGAAATGCACCTATTTCATGGCCTTGTATCATGAAACATAATACTATCCTTAGTTGATATAAAAGTGGTAGGTGAAAGGGAATCAGAACCAACATAATAATCATAATAAAAAATTGAACTAGAACTTGCAAATGATAGTTGTTGAAGAACACGATGATCAACCAAAAGTAGTAGTTGTTACGCATGGTGGGAAAAGAACTGGACCAAATGCGATAGGGAAGGGAAAAGGAGTAGAAAAATGGATAAGAAAAGAAGTTGAGCCTATGCCATCATTTAATGCATAGGAAGAAAATGAGACTTACCAACAAGAAAGGAAGGAAATACTACGACCAGACTAGATAGCATCAATGTCAAGATGATACAGATTTAGGAGCGGAATGAAATAATTCACATACTAAATACAATAAACACATAGTAATGGAGAACAACACAAATATCCAGTGAACAATATCTTCTATTGAATAAATGAAATAGGATGAAACTGTAAAACTGCAAAACTGAAACAACTTGCTCGAATGGTGGTAGCTATCTCTGAGAAAACATGTGGCTTCTATGCACATCCATCTAACCAGAATGATTACAATGAGGCTCCAGGGGCATTTTTAATATTACTCATGAATTTCAAAACCCTAGACATCCAAAAACCTAACCCTAGGAGGTGAAATAACAAAATTCATGTGGGCCCCTATGGGTACGTTGGTACCCCAAGTTCTTGGGGTCGTAAATTTTCATACGACCTCTGCTTTAAGTGCGTGATAGCCTGTTAAAAAGATATTTTTGAGAACTACACATTACGTCGTCAAACTCTGACTCTGTCTATAGTTTGACTATGGAAAGAAAAAAAAACATTGTTTAGGGCCCCAAAAAGGACCTGGAAGTACATAAAGATGTGCTGACATGGAAACATCCAAAATAAGCCAGTTGGATTAGGTGGGAGGCCACTAGTCTCCTCCTGGAAGATGTGTTGGGATTCAAACAACCACGGAAGTGTAGAACCCACAATTACAAATAAGTACAAAAGAATGTGTTGAACTAAAAATTGTCAAGAGGATCTAGTTGGAATAGATGGATGGCCACCAATATCCACCTAGACTAGTCTGCCCCCCTTAGGAATAAATGGTCTTCATTGTGTTGAGTTCCCCCATTAGGTGAGGAAAGTTTTGTTGTATTTGGACTTGATACACTTGCCTTGGTGTAAGAGTTTCCCTTCCTTGACAACTTGATAAAGTTGGATCCTCTGCTGACAAGCTCCCTTGAACCATGTGTCCACTATATGATTAGTGGATGCCTATTCTATGCATTCAGGGTTGAGTTCTATTGGTGTCAACTATTCTATGATCTCTGAGGTGTCCAATAATGGTGGAAAATATGGTTGAAGGAAGCCCACATTGAGCATTGGGTGCAAGGCAAGGAAGGGTGGAGTGTTGAGCTAAAAATCATTGCTACCCACAGCCTTGGTGATAGTGTAAGGCCCATAGCAAAGTGGGAAGAGATTATAATGGGACCCTGTAAGACGCTCTTTCTACAAATGTAACTAGACCTTGTCTTCAACCTAAAACTAGTGCAGTACCCTGTGTTGATCATGGTGCTACTTGTCCTTAGCATTGGATTTATGAAAAAATATCGTGGACCTATTGTCGGATGTGTTGAATCCACTCAATGAATCTGGTGGCTTTTTCAGTCTCAAATTGAACATGGGAAGAGTTAGTCTATGTGGTTGAAAGAGGTAGTGGAACATCAATGGGACCCAAGGGTTGGAATCCCATCCCCACCTAAAATGGGCTATGGCCATTGGAGTTATAGAGAGCCCTATTGTAACTATGTTGAAAATAGGGGAGACTCTCATCCCATGTACACAGTTACTTAGATCTCTACATGCACAGGATGTGCACAATCATCTAATTTGTGACCTCTATTTAACCATATGTTTGGGGGTTAAAAGGAGTGGATTTATTGAGCTTGGTTTCCAATAGTGACTAGAGACTCGACCAAAATGTGTTGGGGAACCTGTTTTCCCAGTTGAAGATGATGGTATTTGGTATCCCAAAATGGACCCATGGTCGTTCGAAGAAGAGATTGGTAGTATATTCCACTATTATGTTCTTATTGTAGGATGTGAGGATGTCCATATTCAAAAACCAATCAATGACCATAAATACACAATCATTTCCTTTCTTGGTGGACAGAATTCCAGACATGTAATCCATCGAGATGGATTCCCAAGGATTTTCAGTAGTAGGAAGAGGGGTGTAAAATCCATGCTTCTTGATGGATTTCTTGGAAATGGAATAGGCAGTGCAAGATATGATATACTTATTGGTGTCCTGTCAAATTTTTTGCCAATACAAATTTTTATGTAGAACGACCACAGTTTTCACCATGCCAAAATGTCCTTCCATCCAACTGTAGTGGGATTCCCAAATCATATTTGCATTCTCACTTTAATTAACACAAAGATGACCTAGATGGAATATCAATCCATCCTAAATGTGAAAATCGGTGACATTCCCGCCTGTTCCCAAGAGATTATAGGTGGTGGCGAAGTATGAATCTTTCTAATAAAGTTGGGGCCACTTTGATACCTCATGTCCACAAGAATGGATCACAGTAGTGACTGTAACCATGAGAGGTCGACTAAGGCATTCAACAACATGATTTTTGCTCCTTGTCTTATAATTGATGTTGATATGGAACTACTACAACTAGGTGGACCACTTCTGATGGTGGTTGTTACGCAACTTCCCCTGTGTTTGTATGTACTGCAGAGGCTTGTTATTAGTATGGATGGTTGTCTCCTTTCCTAGAATATACTATTTCTATTGACGACCGGCTTATACAATAGAATACATTTCCTTGTCATAGGTCCTGTATTTCTAGACAATATCTGAGAGTGTCTCACTATGGTATGCCACCAGATGATTGCGCTTAGTGAGAATTGTGCCTACAACATAGTTATATGCATCACTCTCAATCTCGAACAGTTGTTGAAGATCAGGCAAGGAGAGTGTTGGATCTGAGCACAAGTGATTCTTCAAATCATCAAATGCTCGTTGTTGTTCCTTATCCTACACAACATTTTCCCTATTGCTACCCTTGTACACTTTTTTGAGGGCCCGTGCAATATGGGATAATACCAACATGAACCGTCAATAGAAGTTGTCCAGTCCCAAGAAGCTCGAAAGCTTGGTTAGTGTGGTCGAGGCTAGCTAGTCATGGATGACATGTATCTTACCTGGATCAACATGTACCACATGATCATAAACAATGTATCCCAAGTATTGTACCTTGTTCATGCCAAAGGATCATTTTTCCAAGTTGGAATATAGCTTGTGTTTCGATAGAGTGCTCGAAACTTGTTGAATATACTCCATGTTCTCCTCCATAGTTCTATTGAAGATGAGGATGTCATCCAAATATACTACCACAAAATATTTGGTGAAGAGGCTCAATACATCATCCATCAACCTCATGAAAGTGGTTGGTGCATTTGTTAAGCCAAAGGGCATGACCATTCATTTGAAGATACCTTCTTTAGATTTGAAATTTGTATTCCATACATCATTTGGTTTGATGGGAACCTCGTGGTAGCCAAACTTTAGGTCAATATTGCTGAAGAAATTTTTCCCCTTAAGTTGGTCAAGAAGGTCATCAATTATGGGAATTGGGTATCAGTTTCTCACTATGAATTTTTTATGATTTGTAATCAATGCAGATTCACCAGGTCTCTTCCTTCTTTTTCACCAACACAATCGGGCTTCCACAAGGGGAGGAGATGGATCTGATGTGCCCCTTTTGAAGAATCTCTTGGATATGATGCTTTATTTCATATTTTTCCATCAACGATTGATGATATACTAGTTCATTAGGTAGAGATGCACTAGGGGTTAGATCAATTTGATGCTTGACTTGGAAGTGCGTCAATACCTCGATGGGTGAGAAGAAGACATATTTGTACTCTTCCACAATCCTATCCACTCTCTTCTGTTGTAAAGAGAGGCTCTGTGTAGAGGCCATAGATGTGGCGACGATATTCTCCTTACTATGAACATGGATCGCAAAGAAGGATAACTTTCAGGTCTGTCAAATGACCTTACTAAATTGCTTAGCAGAGATTAAAGAAATAATGGTAGGAGATGCTACCTCTAGTATCCTATACAATTGTCTACTCAAAGTAATAGTAACACTATGGGGTCTATACTCATACACAGCATGACGCTTCCACAAGTATGGTTGTCCTAAAATAACATCACAAACTTCAAGGGGAGAAAGATCACATAATACCTCGTCTTTGAAAGGCATGATGTCATAGGGTAGATGACATTGTTGGCTAACAAAGAGATATATTCCTTGGAAAATCCATCTGATGGTGTGGGGATGCAGGTGTGGTGTCATTGGCAGGCCAAGTTTCTTGAAAACCTCTTCTAATATCATGTTCTTCTGACTGTCGCTATCGACAATGAAATGAAGTGGAACCCACTTTATCCACATATGTGAGTGAAAGAAGTGTTCCCCTTCTTATGGTTCTTTTGGTTCACTTGGATGGAATTTGGTGGCATCGACAGTGGAACTTGGTTCAACATTGATAATCCAGTTCCCTCCTTATGTATTTGATTCAAAGTCATAATCGGCCTCTAACTCGAAAGCCTTCATCTCAACCACGAATGACTACTTGGATTGACATTATTTGGTGTTGTGCCAAAGGATTTTATGGTATTCACACCAGTCCTTCTTCATCTTCTCATTTCCCTTATTATGTTGCATCTTGGATTGGTTTTCCTAAGAGTGGGAATCTTTGCTCTATCCCTTTTTTTGTGGGTTGGGGCTTCCTTTTCCTTTCTTCGGTTGTGAGGAGTTTGCATATCCAAACTCTCGCCTCTTTTGCTTAAATTTCTTCTTGATATTGATGATATATATATAAGCCATACCTAATGAGGTGATGTACAAAAACTCCATTTATGTTTGAATGTATCTATGAAAATAGTCGTGGTATTTGAGGACCATATTTCTCTTAGATTCTTTGATACCCAATTTGGTGTGCAGGGTATGGAAAATATTGGTGAAATATGGTATTGTCTGGTACCTTTCCTAACAAAGGGTGGTCTATCTAGTCTACTAGTCCTCGTAGCTTCCAAAAGGGTAGTATTGTTCTTTAATGGCATCCCGGAATGAATTCCATGTAGGTGATGTTATCACTCGGTAATTTGTTTGGGATGCATCAAAGAAAGGCCAAGGTAACCTACCAACCAACTTTAGATTGTATTATGACCTATACAACCAGAGAGGGCTCTCTCATATGTCTAATGACTGGTAATGACTCAAATATTTCATCAATAAATGTAGAGAGGTTATATTCTCCAATAGGAAAAGTTTTTTTTTTTTTTTAAATGGATGGTAGGACAAGCAAGAGATAAAGTACCATTGGGCAATGGAGTCAATTTAAGAAAACAATAGAAACAAATGACTTAGTGACTGAACTTGAGAGGTTAAAGGATAAATACACAAAAGTCTTTCAGTTAAAAATCATTGTGTGTGGTGAGAAAAAAACACATGAAGTAACTCGTAGCACTGTTGGGGATGAATTTAGAGTTCACTTAGAAGAAACACGGTCGTCTAAATGACACAAATATAGAGCATCGTAAAGTGAATTCTAGATTCAAAATCACGTTGCAATTTAGACCAAAAATACAAATGTGAATATAAAGAACACATGAAAGCACATATGCAAAGAAATAATACAATATATCAAATTTTTACCGTTAGAATCTTTTCATCAAAGCTTCAGGACCTTTGCATTAAGTTTCAATCAGATCAAAAATACATTGAATAGTCACTATCTACACTATTTTTCCAACCAACCCCTCTCTACTCTCATACCATTAATTATATATCACTATAGGTCCTTTACATCTCACCATTTCTAACTCCAACCCCTTTCCCAAAATAGAAACTGTTACAAACAACAATGACACATTTTAACTGATTTCTTTCTTTTCTTGAGGCGAAATTATGAAAAATAGGCTTCAAAATTCTACTTGTAATTCTCAAACTATAATAGTTGTGCAAACATTGAGAACATTTCTTGTATTTAATATTGTTTTAAATAAAAACCTATCTCGATGTCTTTAAATTCGTCTCCAGTGGTCCGTAATATGTGTCGTAGAACCATGTCTCAGATAGGAAATCATGAAAACTGAAAAATAGGGCTCACAGATTCCTTTGAATATCCCAATCTGTGACACATTTTGAAAATATGAGAGAGGATTTTATTATTTTTTTTGTCCTAGAAAAAAACCTCTCGGGGATTTTCTAAATTTCTCTCTAGTTGGTCATAAATTAATCTTGAATTTTACCACTAAACTAGTCATTTATGCAGCGCGTCATGTAGCCTATGCACAAAAACTTCTTGTGCGTGACAACATCCTGTGAACGAAAACATCTCTTGTGCGACAACATCCTCTGTGTGAAAACATTTTATGCACAATGCCATCTTCTAGGAGGTGACATCTTCTGTGTGACATCATTCTATGTGCGACAACATATTCTACATGACAGAATCCTTGGTATGACAAAACTCTCTATGCAGTGAAGCCCTCTCTACAATGTGTAGAAAATTTTGCAGCGCACAATTGCAAATCAAAATGAAAATAATAAATTATAAGATTCCTTTTGAAACCGACCCTTGGATATGTTAGATGATGCCATGAATAAATAAAAAGAATTATTGGTGCTAAAAAAAATGACTTTGGAAACTAATGTCAAACCTCTAACCTTAGCTATGAAAATCATGGTGCTAACAGCTAGCTCCAACAAAGATTTTATCCTCCCTATGAAGTAGAAAATAAAAGTAGACTAGGTTCCTTATCCATTAGGTTGTTCCCAAACTCAACTTTCCAACTGTAACTTGCAACCTGCTCTCTTGTTGACCTGGAACCAATCACACTAAAATCCAAACCTGAACTGTTCCACCACAAATTTATTTTGTAACTGAACTAAACCCAAAATGAAAATACAAACTAAAAAATGATGAAAGAAATGCTCTCCATGCTGAGCTTATTCACACCTACCTACCCTAAATGTTGAAAAACTACCAATCAAGTGAAATCAAAATGCCAATGCAACCATGCAAGTGTCTTGTACACAGGTTGAATTACTTGTGTATATTTGACAAGTATTGAAAGGGAAAACCCTCTCAATGGAAACTCATCAAATTCAATATTTACCATATTTAAAAACTTAGGTCCATTCGTTGTTTCCAAACATTTTGCAAAAGGATCTTGAAAAGAAAGAAAAATGATTTTAGGAGATTGCAAAAGACTGTCATCTTGTATCATCCCTCCAACTACCTTTCTTCTTCCAAAAATCTCAAATAGCTGGTTGTCATAAAAGGGATGAATATATGTATTAAATTGTTGCAATGAAACTCTTGATGGCAAGATGGTCATGGATGATTTGGGAAATAACTCATCATCTATATTTTCATATTCATCTTTGACCAATGGCTGCAATTTTGAATTGATAAAACCTTCCATGTAACAAGAAGAAGGTTCATCAAACACATGATAAGATTGATGATCCTCTTCATTGATAATACGTTTTTCATGTAAAACAACGTCACTGTGAATGCAGTCAAACTTCATTGCTTCCTTTGTTATCTCATGATTTACACTTAGTAATTCAAAGGAAGAAAAACATAATGGAAGATAATTTTTATTTGCAAGTCCATTTATTTCTTCATATTCAACATCGTGCCTGGAGGATTTCTGATTTGAAACATTATAAAAAACAAATTCAACAATTTGAAAGAAGTGAAACACAATGGAAAAGTTCTTTCACCCGATTCACAACTTTCTTCATTTTCTTCACTGCTATCATATGGACATTTTTTTATTTCTTTGGATTTCTAAAAACAATCATTTTCAGATTCTAAAAGTGCAATTGCTTGTTCTGAAGAGTCGGCCTCATAGTAATCATTGTACTCATCATACCTGGGTTCACAAAAAATATTTGTAATGTCATAAAACATGAAAATTGAGGCAACAAATTGTTCTTCTGCAAGTTGATCTACAAATTCACATTTATGGTTGTCTACAAATGCATACATAAAATAGTCAGTTTCTTGCTCATGATGGCATGGATCCAAATTTAAATTAGTATCAAAGCAATTTAGGAGAGTGTATTATTCTTCAATATGATCATCATTCTTTTCAAACACATCCTCATGACATCCTTCAGGAAAACTTATGACATGATCGGCCTCCTACATATTATGCACAATCTCTGGTTCCTTAGCTTTCAATTTCACATTGAAAATAAGATTTTGCAGCTCCTTACATGCTTGAATATTGTCTACAACTTTCTGAGAATTGTTGAACATCTACTACAAAGACATAAAATTCCTCTCCATTAGAAGAAAAGATAATTCTAATTGAAAGGTTGTTACATAATGGAGCATGGCAGCAACTTTAGGAGGTTGGACTTATTTAGGAAGTTTATAATAGAGACTAGCAAACCTCCTACTGAAATTTGAGATGGTTTCATCTTTAATTCTTCTCATGGCATAAAAATCTGAAAGGAGTAGATCCCATGAATTTCTCTCACCCCAAAATCTACAGAAAGCTTCCCTCAATTCATCCAATGAGATAATCAATTGAGTTTGCAAATGTGTGAACCATGCTTTGGCATCTCCTTGTAAGGACTAAGAAAAGGCCCTCATAGAGACATCATCATTCTGAATCTCAAAAAGTTCTATAAAATGATCAAAGAAACGAATATGTTTTTTAGATGAATGCCCATCAAGCTCTCCATCGAACCTAGGAAGGTACTTATAATGTTTCAGAGGACAGTCATGAAGGATGGAAGGAAATTTAAGAGGACTATATCTTTCTTGAATCTTGGAGGGTGTGGGATTAAGAATAGAAGGTATAATATCATCTTTGGTTTCATTAAGCTCACAAGAATTATCTTGAACATCATATGGCTCAGAGGAAGGAGATTGGTGAATATAGGTTATACAAGAAGGAGGTATACCTACAGTTTTCCATGGAGGATATACAAGGGTAGATATTTGGGCTTCATTTGAATGCATTATGTGAAAAAATATAATTTCAAAAAACTCAGGAAAGGAAAATAATATATTGATAAAACAGAAAAGTACTTCTTGGACTAAACTTAAGCTCGAGTACCTAATTTTTCCATACTTCCCTTCCATATATTTGTCAACAGGTCTCATTCTCTAGTGGAGTCTTTGAATCACATTTGAAGTTTGATTGGAGTCGCCATGAAAACTTTAGCTCTGAATTCTTCTCTCAGTGGAATCACCTTCAACTAGTTTTCTGATGTGTGGAGTCACCAGAGAAGAAATACATTCAATATGTGCCTAAGTTTTTGCTACTCTCAGACCTGAGAACTCAACCATGTTGTTCTTTCCCAGGAAAAAATTCCAATTTCATCCCCGGAAATGATGCCAAAATGTTAGAACTCGGTATTTTCTTTGGGATGAATCAAAGAAAGGCCAAGGTAACCTACAAACCAAATTTAGATTCTATTCTGACCTATACAACCAAAGAGGGCTCTCTCATCTGTCTAATGACTGGTAATGACTCAAATATTTCATCAATAAATGCATAGAGATCAAATTCTACAATAGGACAAGTTTATTTTTGTTTTAAAAGGGATGGTAGGACATGCAAGAGAGAAAGTACCATTGGGAAATGGAGTCAATTTAAGAAAACGATAGAAACAAATGAATTAGTGATTGAACTTGAGAGGATAAAGGATAAATAAGAAATAATTTTTTAGTTAAAAATTGTTTTGTGTGGTGAGAGAAAAACACATGAAGCAACTTGGAGCATCGCTGGGGATGAATTCAGAGATCACTTAGAAGAAACACAATCATCTAAATGGCACAAATCACATTCTGAAATCACGTTCCAATTTAGACAGAAAATACAAATGTGAATAGAAAGAACACAGGAAATCACATATGTAAAGAAATAATACAATACATCAAACTGTCACCATTAGAATCTTTTCATCAAAGCTTCAGGACCTTTGCATTAAGTTTCAATCGGATCAAAAATATATTAGATAGTCATTGTCTACACTATTTTTCCAACCAACCCCTCTCTACTCTCAAACCATGAAATATATATCACTATAGGTTATTTATATCTCACCCTTTCGAAATCCAATCCCTTTCCCAAAATAGAAACCATTACAAACAACAATGACACATTTTAACTGATTTCTTGTATTTTAGGAGGAAATTTTTTGAAAAATAGGCTTCAAAATTCCACTTTTAATTATCAAACTGTAACATTTTTGTAAAATATGAGAATGATTTTTGTACTTAATCTAGGTTTAAATAAAAATCTCTCTCAGTTTCTTGAAATTTGTCTCTAGTTGGCTGTAATACATGTCACCAAAACATGTCTCGGACATGAAATAATGAAAATTGAACAATAGGGCTTAAAGATTCCTTCTAATCCCCCAATCCATGACACAATTTGCAAATATGATAGATTTTTTTATTACTTGGTTTGTCCTTGACAAAAACCTCTAGGGGAATTTCAAAATTCCTCTCTAGTTGGTCAGAAATTGATCTTGAAGTTGACCACTAAACCAGTCATTTACACAGTGTGTCCTGTAGCCTATGCACAAGAAAATCCTCTGTGCAGTAGCATCCTCTACCCGACAACATCCTCTGTGCGAAAACATCCCTTGCACGACAACATCCTCTATGTGACAACATTTTCTGTGCGACGACATCTTATACACGATGATATCTTTTGTGCAACATCGTCCTTTACGTGACAACATTCTCTACGTGACAACATCTTCTGCGCAAACAAATCCTTCATGCGACAAAACTCTATGCACGGTGAAGTACTTTGTGTAGCGCGTAGCAAATTTTTCAGTGCACAATTTCAAATGGAAATGAAAATAATAAATGATAAGATTCCTTTTGAAACTGACCCTTGGATATGTTAGATGATGCTAGGAATACAAAAAAAATATTGGTGCTAACACACATGATTTTGCAAACTTCTGACAAACCTCTACCCTTATCTATGAAAATCATGGTGCTAACAGGGGAAACCAAAAATATTGCATATTCCTATATGTCCCTTTGCTCAGAGTAAGTATCCCACCAGTCCTTAACATGGGGGATGGCCTTGAGGAGTGCAAAAGTAATATTTTCCCTATCGAAAACATTGTGGACTAAAAAAAACCCTTCGAGCAGATTCAACCATTTATCTACATAATCCTTAGCTATCAGTCCTTCAAATAATGTAATATCAAATTTTACCTATACCTTGAAGGGGGTTGCATGGCCACTTGATGAAGATGTTTCTCTCGTGGGTAGTCGTCAAAGGATATGTGCAAAGTTGTCCATCATTTTGTTCCTTTGTTGTGGAAGGGCTTCCTCAAGCAACATTTTAAAAGGATCTCCTACTCCATCATCTTTATTTTCTTCTCCCATGGGTTGTTTTTGGGCTTGGTGTGACCGATATTACAACTTCTTGTACACATATCCTATCGAGGACATGCGCGAAGAAAAATAAATAAAGAGCATATTTCTCTGAAACCACTGATCCATATTTAGGAGTGAAACAAACTGATTAAAAAAATCAATACAATAAACACAAAGATATGGAGAACAACGTAGATATATAGTGAACAATATCTTCTATTGAATAAATGAAATAGGATGAAACTGTAAAACTACAGAACTGAAACAACTTGCTCGAATGGCTCAAATGGTGGTAGCTCTCTCTGAGAAGAGATGTGGCTTCTACACACATCCATATGAGAAGAATGATTAAAATGAGGCTCCAGAGGCGTTTTTAATGAGGCTGCTACACACATCCATATGAGAAGAATGATTACAATGAGGCTCCAGAGGCATTTTTAATATTACTCATGAATTCCAAAACCCTAGACATCTAAAAACCTAACCCTAGGAGGTGAAACACCAAAAGTCATGTGGGGCCCTATGGGTAAGTTGGTACCTCAACTTCTCGGGGTCGTAACATTTGTATATGACCTTTGTTTTAAGCGTGTGATGGCCTGTTGGAAACGTACTTTAGATAGCTACACGTTAAGCCACAAAAATATGAATTCTTCTATAGTTTGACTATGGAAAGACAAAAAAACACTATCTAGGGCCCTAAAACGACCTTGGAAGTACAAAAAGATGTCCTAACATGGAAACATCCAAAATAAGCCGGTTGGATTGGGTGGGATGCCAGCAGTCTCCTCATGGAATATGTGTAGCAATTCAAACAACCTTGAAAGTGTAGAACCCTCAATTACAAATAAGTATAGAAGAATGTGTTGAACTAAAAACTGTCAAGAGGAGCCAATTGGAATAGGTTGGTGGCCACCAATATCCACCTAGATCACAAGGACACCAACCGTATATGATATGTCATCATTATTTGATCACACTATTGTAGACAAACATTCAAGAAGGTAAATACTTTGAAGGAATTTCTAAAAACTTGTTTAGAATTGATGCAGAATGAAGCCGCATTGAATACACTACGCATGATGATTGATCAATGACACTACATAGAGAAATACCTACAATGCAGAAAGAAGTGAACCAAGTTCTGTGAAAGAATAACACAGTAAGAGATTTCATATTAAGTCCGTAGATATGATAATATGAAATGGATAATGTCATATTTAACATAGGATCATACATCAACGTTCTCCCAAGATAGACATGGGAGATGTTGGGGAAACTAAAGCTAGTATGGTTGACTGTCTAGTTGAGGCTGGCTAACCAACATAAGATAATACTAGTTAGGAGAATTGTAGGAGTACCTTTGAACATCGATGGAGTGTGAAATGTAGATTAATTTGAAGTCATAAAGATTGTGGACAACAATCAATCATACCCCACTTTTCTCGGACTAGATTAGGCCTTTGAAAATCATGCGATAATCAATCTAAAAAGAGCATAGATGATTTTTTAAGGAGGAGGATTAAAATTCACTATGCCATTAGACCCCCTAGAGGCAAGACGATATGTGGAACTTGCAAGAGAGGAAGTTGATAAATTATATAATATGACAGTGTGCATGGATGACTATGTCAGTCGCACTACAAATGGTAGGCTTAGTTGGAGAATCATAATATCTTTCACATTATACTTGAAGGAAGGACTTGAACATTGGAAACATTGGTTGCATTAAGTATCGGCTAGAAGGTGTGCACGCATTACCCACTATTTGCGCTGGATGAGAAAAAGGGCATGGCAAGTGAAGGAAATGCAAGGCAAGGAAATCCATGGCATGGAAATAAATGTAAAGAAAAGGCATGGCATGGCATGGAATGGAAAGGAATGGAGTGGCAAGGAAAGGAAATGGAAGGCATGGAATGACAATTAAAGCTAAGGAATGGAAATATGAGAATACCATAACAACCATAAATTGAAGCCAAAATTTCAATAATTTATAAATATAAAAAATATTTATTCAATTATTCATTTTACATATCTATGGTCATTCAATTAGACCATCGATATCACTTCTAATAATGAGCTTCTAGTTTCTTGAATGTCTGACTATCCAATAAAATATTGCACCACATGAGCTTCTTCACCAAAATGTTGTACACCAGTTTCCTCTCTAATTTCATCCATTGTATAATCAACACCAAGAAAATCCTCCATCATTTGGTCATTCACAACAAGCTGTCTTGATGAAATACTTGATGGATTGGAATCCACTGAAATCTTGCACTTTTACTCTAGTGATGGAGGAGAAACAACAATGACATCTATTCTTTTAGAATTTGGATTTCCCTCTTTTTAAAGTCTACGCTTTGACATACATAACTTTTCATTTTCTCTTTCTTCTTCTACCTTTTCGATCGGTTTCTCTTTTCTCGAGGAATTTATTTCTTGAATCCATTGGTTCCTCATGTTTAAAGAGAAAAATTGGCTTCCAGTCACCCCACCAAAAAGTTTCTTGGTATTACAAAAGAAGGCACAACTAGAAATTCCAATTCTAAGTGGACAAATCTGTATTCATATAGAAAAAAAAGACACAACTAATAATTCCCATTCGAATTTGACAATTTTGTCTTGGTATTACACAAGAAGACAACTAACAATTCCAATTCCAATTTGATAATTTTTTATTGGTACTACACAACTAATAATTCCAATTGGACAATTTTTTCTTGGTATTACATAATAAGACAACTAACAATTCCAATTGGACAAATTTGTCTTCTAATTCCAAGAAGACAAAAAAAAAATTCCAACTAGACAAATTTGTCTTCCAATTCCAAGAAGACACAAGAAGACATGAACAACAATTCCAATTCTACTTGGACAAATTTTTCTTCCAATTCTTCTCACAATGGTCTTGCAATAACACAAAATTGTCTATGAATTAAACAACAAGACTAAAATAAGAAAAACCTATCTGTGTGCGTTATTTTTGTGTGCAGATGTTGGGAGTACTTTGTCAATATTGAGATAGATGAAGTAGTGGGGTGTTCTTGGCACAAAAAAATGCATAGCGGAAATTCCTGCATGTTCCTAGAATGCTTGTGCACTAAAGCACATGTGTGTTCTAGGAACACCATGCATTCCTGTTTGGAATACATGAAAGACAATCACAATTATTTCAAGTCACAAGAGTGTGTGCACGCTCTTAATGCAATGGATATAAAATTTAATATAGACAAAATATATTTATGAATAAATATGTATAGGGGTGTGGAGACAACTAGGATCTAAGAGGTTAAGATTGAAAGTGTTTTGAAGCATAGAGAAATGGTTAGAGCACCAAGATGTGGATGATGTGGGTGCAAGGGTTATGGGGCCTTTAACAAGAGGTATATGCATAGTGCACTCAAGGATTGAGTGTGGAGGTGGTTAAGGGTTGAATATAGATTATACCTAGTCTTATATGGAGCTAGGGGGTTCTAGGTCATGGTCTACGTCAAGCTCTAGGTCATGCTCATTGTATAGGAATAGGTCATGGTATAAGTATAGCTCTAGCTCTATGTCATGGTTTAGTTCATGGCCTAGATATAGCTGTAGGTATATGTCATGTTCTACATCATGGTCATTGTATAGGTCTAGGTCATGGTCTAGGTGTTTCCATGTCTATGTCTTTCTATGTCTAGGTCTAGGTATGAGTCTTGACATGTCTAGGTCAAGGCCATTTCTTTCCTTGCGATGTAGGGAGGTGGGGTGTAGAGAGAGTAATAAAGAGAGTGTGAGAGGGGGAGAGGGGAAGACAAATATAGTGTGTAGGATTGAGGGACAGTGAGACAGACAAAGAGAGAGAGAGAGAGAGAGAGAGAGAGAGAGAGAGAGAGAACAAGGGGGTTTAGATATAAGAAAAGGGAGAAAGATGGGGAGAGAGAGTGAGGGTTAGATTCAAGAGGTAAAGAGAGAAGGGGGTAGATATGGATTGTTTGAGAGTGTGAGAGGGTGGGACAATAATACCAAGAGGTGGGGGTAGAGAGATAGAGGTGGAAGAGATATGGTAGATGTAGGAGAGAGAGAGAGGACATATAGTTGTAGGGAGGGGGAGAGAGGGATGGAGGAGGGGGGTAGAGAGAGAGTGAGAGATATTACATAGAGATAAGTGTTCCTTCATACATAATATAGCGCATGTCGAACACTAATTTTGAATAAATAATATTGAATCAACTAAAATATTATCCTCATATTAAAATAAAAAAGGATAATCAACATACCATAATCATCATTAAACCATGTGAAATCATTATTAAACCATAGGTGAACGATCATATCCAAAAAATATCATTATTAAACAAGAGGTATATGCATATTGTACATAGGTATTGAGTGTGGAGGGGGTTAAGGGTAGAATAAAGGTTATTCCTAGGCTTATATGGAGCTAGGGGAGTCTAAGTCATGGTCTAGGTCTAGTTCGTCGTCTAGGTTATGGTCATGTTCATATAAGTACTCGTATAAGTACTCCATTATCAGAAGAATAAAAAATTAATGCTCACCTTAAAGGAGAGGCTACATTTATCTATTTCACATATCATTTATTTGTTGTGAGCCCTACCTCTCCTTTAGATGGACAAAGAGAGAGGGACGTCGAACTAAGGGAAAAGAGAAGGATTTGAGGAGGGAGAGAGAAATAGGGTTGGAGAGATAGTGAGACTGAGACTAACAACATTGAGAGAGAAAAAGAGGTGGTATATGTAGGAGAGAAAGAGAGGATAAATAATGGGAGGGAGGGGGAGAGAGAGAGAGGGAGGAAGTGGGTAGAGAGAGAATGTGTGAGTGTGAGATATGGTGAAGAGAAAGAAAGAGAAGGGGGACGAACAAGGAGTTTTTGAGTGTGTGAGAGGGAGGGAGAGGGAGACAAAGAGAGTGGTAGAGAGAGAGTGAGAGGAAGGGGGGGAGATAGAAGGAAGGGAGGGTACATATAAATAAAGAGAGAAAGGGGAGAGTAGAGGAGAGAGAGGGAGGGCGATACACTGAGCGAGAAATGGAAGGGTATACAAAGTGAGGGGGAGAGATGAGTACATTAAAGAGAAATAGGTGGGGAGAGGGAGATAAAGGGAGGGAGGGAAAGAGACAAAAAGAGTAGAAGAGATATTGATATTGAGATGGGGAGATATAGGGATATGGTAGAGAGAGAGGGGGTAGAGAAAGAAGGGGATGCAGAGAGAGAGATAAGAAGAGTAGAATAGTGGTAAAGAGTGAGATGGAGAGAGATAGAGTGAGATATAGAATGAGAAAGAGAGAAATATAGGTAAATAGAGAGAGAGAGTGATACTAACAACAAGGAGAGAGAGAGAGAGAGAGAGAGAGGGAGGGGTGGAGAGGGAGGGAAAGAGAGGAAGGGAGGAGGGAGTGAAATATATGGAGGGAGGGAAGGAGGGAAAGAGAGAGAGAGAGAGAGGGAGAGAGTAGAAGAGGGGGGGTATAGAGAGGGAGTGGATGCGAGAGTGTGAGGCATGGCGAGGCAAGGTATAGGTCTAGGTCATGCTCTAAGTCTAGGTCTAGGTCTAGGTCTAGGTCTAGGTCTTGAAATTCCTTTTCAGGTCTAGGTCAATGGAATTTATTACCCTACCATTCCTTTCCTTGCAATGTACCACTATTTCTAGTGTGTGAGAGTGTGGGAGGGAGAGAGAGGAAGACAAAGAGGGGAGGTAGAAAGTGAGTGTGTTAGAGTGTGGGAGGGAGAGAGAGGAAGAAATATAGGGGGGATAGAAAGTGTGTGTGCAATTGTGTGGGAGGGAGAGAGAGGAAGAAAAAGAGGGGAGGTAGAGAGTGAGTTTTTTAGAATGTGAGAGGGAGAGATAGGTAGACAACGAGGGGAGGTAGAGAGTGATTGTGTTAGAGTGTGGTAAGTAGGGAGAGGAATACATAAAGGGGGGATAGAAAGTGTGTGTGCAAGAGTGTGGGAGGGAGAGAGAGGTATAAAAAGAGGGGAGGTAGATATTGAGTGTGTTAGAGTGTGGGAGGGAGAGAGATGAATACATAGATGGGGGATATAAAGTGTGTGTATGAGAGTGTCAGAGGGAGAGAGGGGAATACAAAGAGGGGAGGTGGAGAGTGAGTGTGTTAGAGTGTGGAAGGGAGAGAGAGGAATAAATAGAGGGGTATATAAAGTGTGTGTGAAAGAGTGTGGGAGGAAGTAAGAGAAAAGAATATAAGGGAAGTATATAGAGTGTGTGAGAGTGTGAGAGGGAGAGAGGTAAATGCAGGAGAGAGGGGAAGATGTAGGAGAGATAGAGGAGAGATAGTTGGAGGGAGGATGAGAGAGAGAAGGAGGAGGGGGAGAGAGAGAGTCCATGAGAGTGTGAGAGGGGGAGAGAGAAAGAAAAAAAAGGAGGGGTAGAGAGAGAATGTGAGAGGGAGACAGAGAGGGGGGATAGAGAGAGGGATAGTGAGAGGAAGGGAATACGAGACAGAGGCATAGAATGGGGGTAGAGAAATAGTGATATAAAGTGGGGGATATAGAGGGAGATAGAGAGGGGGAATATAGAGAGAAAGAGGGGTTGAGAGAGTGAGACTAAGACTAACAATGATGAGAGATAGAAAGGGTTGAAGAGAGAGGGGAGGGAGGGACAAAGGGGAATAGGGAGAGAGAGAGAGAAAGAGTGGAAGAGGGGGGGATAAAGAGGGAGTGGGTGTGAGAGTCTGAGGCATGTTAAGGCAAGGTCTATGTCTAGGTATTTCCATGCCTTGTGATGTCTAAGTCTTTCCATTTCTAGGTCGTACCATGTATAGTTGTTTGAGGAAGAGAGAGGGAGATAGACATAGGGGTAGAGATGTAGAGTGAGAGAGAGATAGAGAGGGGGCTAGAGAGAGAGAGAGAGAGAGGAATAACATATAAGAGAACGTGCATGTTATGAATAACATGTGTGCATTATTAAGAACATGTGCACGCTCCTAGAGTGTGTGTGCGCTCCTCATAATGTGCACGTGTTCTTTTGAGTTCAAAATTTTTTGGGCAAGATTGACAATATGTGTGTTGACTTGGTTGGCTTGAACTTAGGTTTGGGATGAAAAACCTAATGGTTAGTTCTGAAAATTGATAAAACCTCCATTTTTGTGAATACCCCTCTCTATATTTGTCTTTGACATTATTTTTCTATAGTTTAAACAATTAATTTGTTGATGAAACTATAAACATATATAAAATCAGCTATGCAGATTTCAAATATACAATTTTTCTTTTTAAATTAATATTGTTTACTATTTTTTGTTTTTGTCCTCGTATATATCAAAATCTTATAATACATACATCTCTTATTTGTGCTATAACGTTTTTTCTGCTTAACCATTTCTCAAATGAGTTATATGAGACAATAGAGGAGACCGATATCTACGATCTTAAAAAAAATCAATCATTTTGATCATGTTAAGACACTCTTAACTTTCACGAACAAAAGACATTGTAAGGCATATGTTGACTTTGATCATTTTAAAAATATATTAAATTAATACAAGAATTTCCATAGTTAAGAAACACAACACCGACACAAAAAATATACCTTACATTTTCTTGGAAAAATAAGATACAATTTTTAGAAGAAATCAAATTTGACATTGTTATTCAAAATTTATATGAATAAAATTTGTATATTCTAAAGTTTTAATGATGTTATAATTGTTGTTTTCAAGTTTCTGTGGTGAGGAGTTTCACAAATGTTCTTCGGATAATCCACAGTTTGCATCATTAATATTATTAAGAATACTAATATAAATAATAGTGTTAAAGAAAATCCATAGAATAACACTATTAATAGTAAAATTAGTACTAATGTGTTAGGGTTTGGTAATATTAGTTTAATAATAAAGTAAATCAATATTATTTAATATTTAATAAGTCGTCATCATAATAACGTACTATGTAATAATACTAATAGTGTACTATTTTTTTTTCAAGTTCTTAGGTTATAATTGATGTAATATTTAAAAAGTGCTAATACGAAAAATAGTTTTAAAGAAATAATATTAATAATATTATGTATTTAATTTTAATTTGAAAAAAATCCATCAAATGTAGTGGACTTCATCTTTTTCTAAACTAATGTAAAAATTCTAAACGTAATTTTATGTTTAAAAATTATAAACTTAATTTTATCTTTTTAAATTAGAGTAAAAATTTAATTTAACTTTTTCAAGCTACTTTTAAGATTTGTTATTTTTTTAAAATATTTTATAGCCTTATAATTAATTTGACTTCCTTTCAATAATAGTAAGGATAATATGCTTTTCATTTTAATAATTTAATGTTTTGTTTTTTAAGATTTGTATTTTTTTTTTAATAATTTATAGCGTTATAATTAGTTTTACTTCTTTTCAATAATAATAAGGATAATATCTCAACAATATCGACACTCACGATGGTAATGTGCCTTACATCAAAGTCCGGAGTTAGGTTTTGACAGTCGTAGCGAGCTAGGGTTTGATAGTCACGACCATAGTAGAGAGCAACATGAGCAGTAAGCAGTAAGGGGAGGGGGGGGGGGGCAAGGGGACCCCCTCATACAAACAGGTAGTGGTGGACAAAGGAAAAGGGCCAAGCAACAGAGTTTTCAAGGCACCGATGACAGGAACCTCGAGATCAGACCCAGGGAAGCATCAAGAGAGAAGTCATGAAAAAAATGAGACAATGGAGGAATTTGTTAAAAGGAAGCTGAAAAAGAGGCGCAAGAGACCGCAAAGGCTAACGGTATGGAGGGGCGCAATCCATGCAAGCCCAAAACAACAATGATACCCAAGGTGGTACTGGAGGACCCACAAATGCAACTTTATAGGGACCAGATGAAGACGCATGTGCTCATAGGTCAATTTATGGGGTTATGGCCCACAAAAAGAACTTTGCGTAATTGGATTAAATATCACTAGAAGCCTAATGGAGAAGTGGAGCTCCACCTCGGCTCGAAGGGTTTCTTCACAATAGTCTTTATCAACCTGGAGGAAAAGGACAGAGTCTTCAAGGGAGGTCCATACTTCCATGCCTCAACGGGACACTACATGCAACCCTGGAAAGAAAACTTCTCCCCAGAGAAAGAAACTTTAAAAAAGGTACCATTCTAGCTAAGATTCTATTCCCTACCCCTAGACTACTGGTTGCCCTCTACCTTTGAAGCTATAGGAAACAAATTGGGGAAATATGTGAAGACCTTAGAAGCTATCCTAAAAGGAAGATACACATCATATGCAAGAATTTGCATAGATATGCACATTTCTGGAGCACTCCTAGAATCCATAAGTCTGGACTTCAGGGATGAGGAATGGATCCAAAATATAGATTACGAATAGATCCCCTTTAGATGCAGAAGATGCCATGAACATGGAAATTTGATCCGAGAGTGCCCTCTAAACAAAAATCAGGAAGCGACAAATCCAAAAACTCAGCAAGAGGAGGAAGGGTTTATAACTCTGAACCCCAGGAACAGAGCTAATAAAAATAAAAATAAAACCTCGGTAGGAAATACCCAGGAGACCCAGAATACAATGGAAGGAAGGGACGAAACAAACAAATGGACAATGGAAGACAAGGACTTGGAAAAAGATCAAGAATTCAAAGACCAAGCAACAAAAGAGCCCACCCAACAGCCAAACAATACAACAGCTCAGGGGATTTGCTCAACCCCAATGGACGGAAAAAAAAAATAGAACAACACTACCATGCAAGACAGAGAGGGAGATGCAAAAATGACCTCGAGCAAAGTAGGTATAGAATACCCCAATCTCAGAGACCTGGTGGAAAGGGATGGAATAGACCTTCCACACATATTAGAACAATGGAAAAGGGAGGGAGTCGACAATGTACCAATAGAGAAACTTGACCGCATCCAATACATATTCCTCCTAGGGGAGGAAGCCAAAGACAGAGGACAAAAACGCACACACGGGGAGATAGGACACCTAGGAGTGAAAGTTGACAAGGGATAATCCCAGTTATCACACAAACAAACGAGGAGGAAAAAAAGTAGGAAATCAAGCAGTGTAGCACTGCAGGAGCTGGGAGCGCTACTAATAAATCGGGTATGATCAAGAAACTCTTTCCCCACTCTCCCCCACATGTTTAAATGAAGGTTATAACTTGGAATATAAGAGGCCTAAACAACCCAAGAAAACAAAGAATCCTTAGGAATAAACTAAAGAAAGAGCAATTGGATCTCTCTTTTATTCAAGAGACGAAATGTACTACAAACAAAATGGAATCAATCAGTAAACAACATTGACAGAAGTACAATATGGTAGACATCGAATACCACCAAATGTCAGGTGGCATACTCACGTTGTGGAATGCACAAATCCTAATTTTAATAGCAGTTGAAGCAACCAGGCACACCCTAATGGTGCACATGCAAAATCATAGGAAACACTGAGGAGATTCTCTGTACAAATTTGTATGGGCCCCATGGGAGAGTGGAAAATAAAGGAATGATTCGAGACCTAGAAGATATAAAAGGCCAAGACACCAACTTCCACTAGATCCTTGCAGGGGAGTTCGACATTATCACCTCCCTTGTGGAAAAGAAGGGTGGCATTAGAAGAATGGATCAGGATGCAAAGGAATTTTCAAATTTTATAGATAGAGCGGATATGGTAGATATCCAAACTAAGAATGGCTAGTTCACCTGGAACAATAAACGGAGGAACCAATTTCAGGTAGCTACAAGACTCGACCGATTCTTTATATCAAAATCAATCATTATGTAGGGATTAAATTTAGATTACAACATACTATCCTGGGGTGGATCTGATCAATGTCTAGTGCAACTGGAAGCAGGCTTCCAAAGATCACCTAAGAACAAACCCTTCAGATTGGAGAAATTCTGGATTGATCACCCGACTTTCAAGGAAAAAATCAAACACTAGTGGAGGGAGGAGCAACCAGAGCAAGGGGCTGGGATGTTCAAGATACACAAGAAACTTAAATGCATCAAAAATAAAATCAAGGAATGGAATAAGGATATCTTTGGGAATATAAACACAAAGAAAAACAACATCGAAGAAAAAATCAAAAAAATTCAAGAAACTTGCATGCGGGAAGGCTATACGGAGGACCTGAAAAAGGAAGAGCTCCAAATGACCCAAGAGTGGGAGGTGCGATGCTAGCAGGAGGAAAAACTCTGGTGTCAGAAATCACATATCCATTGGCTAAAGGAAGGAGGGTGGAACACCAAGTTCTTCCATAGAACAACCATGGCCAGAAGATCCCATAACAATATCCCGAAGATCAAGGACCAGGATGGAATTGAGCGTGAGTCACATCAGGAGATCGAAAGTGCTATGGTTAGACGCTTCCATAGGTAGCCCAAGAACCACATCAAGATAGATCATAGGCCATTCAGAGGATAACCTAGAATATACCACACTTGGTTACCAAGGAACAAAAAATCTTCCTGAGCAAACCTATTGCCATGGAAGAGGTGGACCAAGCTCTCCAAGAAATGCCCAGTGTAAAGCACCAATTCCATATGGCTTCACTATCGAATTATTCAAATCCTGCTGGGAAATCGATAGACATGACATCTATAAGGTAGTAGAGGACTCTAGAAGGTCTTCCTCCATCCTTAAGGCACTAAATGCAACCATGATCACCCTAATCCCCAAAGAAAATGAAGCGAAAACCCTGGACCAGTACAAACCCATAGCACTTTGTAATGTGATATACAAGATCATCTCCAAAGTCATAGAAAATAGATTGAAACCCCTCCTACCCTCATTGATCTAGTAAGAACAGGCAGGCTTCGTGGAAGGTAGACAAATAATGGACAACATCATCCAGGCCCATCAGATCATTCACACCTTTAAACTCCGGAAAAAGTGGGGAATGTTAATACAGCTGGACCTAGAAAAATCTTATGAAAAAATTAGCTAGCATTATATGATCAAGACCCTGGAAGCCTTTGGTTTTACCTAGCACTGGATCAGTTGGATTTTCAGTTTAGTATCCACAACAAGCTACTCGCTACTAATCAAAGGATCCCCAGCCAAACCTTTCTGGCCCACGAGAGGGATCAGACAGGGAGATTTTTTGTCTCCTTTCCTCTTCATTCTGATGATGGAAGGCCTCAGCCAGAGCATAAAGAATGCAACAACAACTAGGGAAATAACAGGGCTCAAACCTTTCAAAAATTTCCCTACATCAACTCACCAACAGTTTGTGGATGATACACTACTCCATGGCATACCCATGGTCAAGGAATCCAAATCCTACAAACGAATCCTAGAATATTTTGGGGAAGCCTCGGGCATTGAGATCAACCACTCCAAGTCGATGATCTTTTTCTTTAATACCAATCCAGCTATCCAAAGGAATTTGACCAACAATCTATAATTTCAATGGAAAACACTTCCAACCAAGTATTTGGGGGTTCCTTTGACAAACAAAGTTTATAAGTTGTCAACTTGGGAAAGAGTAGTAAACAGGTTACAGGAGCAGGTAAAAAACTGGACATATAGATCCCTTAACCTAGTTGGCAGACTGATCCTAACCAAGACTATTTTACAAGCCATCCCAACCTTTATGATGTTAGTATTCCACACTCCACAGGGGATCCTACAGAAAATCAAATCCATCCAAAGGGACTTCTTGTGGAAAGGTGTCGAAACAAAGAAAAAATGGGCCCTGGTGGCCTGGGAGAAAGTCTGTAGGCCAAAAGGCAAAGGAGGCTTGGGACTACAAGATCCACAAATGACCAAAAATGCATATGGGGCGAAAATCTGGTGGTGGTGGGTCAAAGAAACTGCAACACTCTAGGTAAAATTATGGAAGGAAAAGTACACACCAGACACCGTGACTAGGACAAAATCCTCTTTGGCTGAACCAGGGAAGGCTCAGCCATTTGGAACCTAGCCTAGTGCAACAAAGCATGGATTCAAACACACAACTTTTAGGAAATCAAGAATGGCAGAACAACCAGATTATGGGAGGACACTTGGCAGCAGGAACCAAATATGGAAAACTAGGACAGAGGGATACTCCAATAGGACCTCATCACACAAGGAAAAAATAATGTTTATCAATACTGGCAGCAGGGAACAAACCACAACAAATGGAAAATATGGGACAAGATTAACCCTTAGAACAATGAGATACCTACAACAACAATAAAAGAGGTGGAGGAGGAACTAGGCAGACAAAAAATAGCAGTCACAGAAGGAGAGGACCAGTTGAGGTGGGGAAAAAAGGACGGAGGGGAATTCAACCTAAAAGAAGTCTGGCACTATATGACAGACCCATACCAAGATGACCTAGTACAACACTGGGATAAGATCTGGAACAACTCCCAATGACCAAAGATTAATATCTTCCAGTGGCTAATATTACATAACCGCATCCTAACTTGGGATAACCTAAGGAAAAGAGGTTTCATCGATTCGTCAAGATGTCATCTTTGTCAAAATTAGGAAGAAACAACCAACCATCTCCTTGACGACTATGCCTACATTGTGGAACTACGGGACAGGGAATCAAGTATCTTCCACCAGTCCAACAGGAACCATGGTAACATAGTCACAACAATCAAGCTCTGAAGAGAAAACTATAGCAATCAAGAAAAGATGAACCTCTGCTCGACCCTCACCCCAGGAATGATCATATGGTCGATATGGAAGGAAAGGAACCAACACATTTTCAGAAACCAAAGCTGGCTAGAAGGGAAGATCAAGGAAATAATAACCTCAATGATATATGAGACGGTGATGAGCCGCAATTGCCAGGAGGGTAGAGCGCAACCCACGGATTAGGACTCTTGAGTCCTAGAGGCTTTCCAACTAATAGGTGGGCACAAACCCAATCCAAACAGACAACATCCACAACTCCAGGTAGGTGAGTGCAACTAGAAACTGCCACCTTTAGGCTCCCTCAAGTTGAATTTAGACGGGATGATGAAAGGTAACCCAGGAAGAATAGGTTTGGGAGGAGTAATCAGGGATAGTAAAGGGAGCATCATACGACTATATGAGGGAAGCCTGGGAAACTCAACCAATAACATCGTAGAATTCGTAGCCCTGGAGACAGGCCTGGAGATTCTCAGTCAGGAGGGGATGACGAGCACCATAGTGGAAGGAGCCTTTGTGCTAGTCATCAACATAGTGAGAAAACTCCAAAACGGTACCAGAATAGGTAAAATCCAGAGGCAATGGTGATTGGCCTACCTACTGAAAAAAATCCAAGAGAAATTGTGGACAGGGATCACTGTGGAGTTGGGCTGGGTGAGGAGGTCAGGAAATGGATTGGAAGACAGAATATCAAATGAGGGGGTCGATAACGAAGTTCCATAAATAGACACAATCTGGCACAACATCCCACAAGGTCAATTCCAGACAGATTGCACCCAACTTGTGGCAAAAGACTGGGACAACAGGAGTAGTACACAAGATCGTGGCAAGAATGGAGATGCAGTAGACAATGAAGGACACGTAGGTGCCATATAGGAGCTGATGGACCACCAAGAAATAAGGTTATAAATTCAAACGTAGATCACACATCAGGCGAAGGTATGGTACCACGGTCCTGTCAATAGAAAGAAGTACAAAAGTTGACCAGTGGAAAGTAGAAGAGATAAATCGCAAGCGGAAAAGTATGAAGGATGACAGGTCACACCAGGGAAAAGTAGGAGCACACCTCACCTAAGTACTGAGATGGAACGGGGAAAGGGATGGAATACAACGAGCAAGGAAAAGCATTGGTGCAGGGATAATGACAAGGTCATCAAGCACACATGCTCTGTAACAAAGGATATTGACGGGGAGTACCACCTTGAAGAGCATGCCATGAATGCAAGGATGGGACCACAACTGGGTTGGCTTCATAAAGGAAGGGACACAAAAACTTACCCCAGATTGAGGAATTACAATTATAGTGGCCACCTTACTTACCAGAAGGAGGTGAATAGGAACAAGGAAAGAACTCAAAATAAGAACCACCACCTGCAAGTGAAGATGGTACGCATGAAGAAAACCAATAGCAAGAGAGGATCCTAGGAGAAGGAACCTCCACAGAGCGCCTGGTGGATGACAAGAATCGAACAGGCAACCAGGGAAGTAAAGAGAACCTTCCTCAAGAAGACAGACACTAAGGGGAGGAAGATCTTTAAAATATGGGAGGGAAAAATCACCAACGCCCGCAGGTGAAAATCCTATTCAACACTAACCTAGGAAGCAGTGGGGATATGAGATCTCAGAGCCACACAACTGAGGTTAACCCTCTACCATAGGACGGTGGAGGAAGCTTGGATAACTAAAATGTTGATAGGAAATATGTGTGTGGATCGGGGGGAGATCAACATGATGGAAACCAAAGACCAAAAGAAAGAGCGGATAGCAATTATGAACTGCCTTAGTAACCTGAATGTGGGGAGAAAAATGCTGGTGGAGAACCATAAAAGACAACAGGAGAAACTGGAAAGGATGTCAGGGAAATTTCATCTCTATCTACGCTACGTTCACCATATAGATATCACTCCATCCAACAGAAATGGAACCCCAACATGCATCAAAAAGTTACGTCTGATGGACCAGAGGGAGGAGGACACGACATGGTAGGAAGGGGATGAAGAGCACCCCATCAACCTAGACTAGCGTAGGACCCGCCTAGATCATGTCTCTCAGAGTAGGAACTAATCCCACTATGTTTAGACTTTTTGATTTCTTTTGATGAAGTTTTTAGACTAGATTATGGTAGCCTGGGTTGGTTTTCCGTGGTGGCGACCTAGGCACTTTTTTTTTATTCTCAAATATTGCATTTCAGGGACCTTGGATCTAGTTTTTGTTCAAGAAGATCTTGGGAGCCCATGCATCAGTTTTGTACTATAACCTTATAACGTAATATAGATTCACCCACTCATTTACAAAAAAAAATAATAATAAGGATAATATGAATTTACTTTTCTTTTTGATAATTGATCTGAAAATAGAAGGCTGACTTGTTATGCTATGCAATCACCCCCTACTTCATTAAATTAAACCTTTCAGGACCTTGCTTCATGTGTTAAAATATGCAAGATGGTTTATGTGTTAAGTTCATGCTTCTTCTTGTCAATGTATATGTGTGAGGAAATGTTCTTTTAAAAGATTAATTATGTCACATAAACCAATACACAACATCATAAAGTGCAACAAATAACACATCAAACTCACAACAATAACAAGATGATAAAGGAGTTCACCCCTCTCTGGGCTACATCTCCTTGAGCCTCCTTCAATGGACTAGGCTCTCTGGGATTAGTTTTTCAATGTTCTTTTACAAGTTGCTGCTCAACTCCAATGGATTTAAAGGCTGTACCATTGGGTTCAGAATACAGAAAAACCCCAAAATTGACTATTAGAACTCTGAAAATGGATCCTGTCTCATCCAGTAATGACCTCTTCTACATGTGGCCTCCAAGCTTCTCTGAGCTTCAATGGGGAAAAAATACCTGCAAAAGTGCTCCAATGGATCTGAAACCTATCCCAATGTGTTTAGAGCACAATAATTAGTCAAAAATGACTATTCAGTCTCAGAAAATAGACATGGGCTCATCTGAGGAATGCCTCAAACAATGAGGGCTTCAAGCTTCCTCAAGCTTCCTCAAACTTCACTGGTTAAAAACCTGCAAAATAAGTCTCCAAATGCCTATGAAAGCTGTGCCAGTGGACTCAGAACGTCCAAAAACCCCTATCTGGGATTTTTCGGCACCTCATTTGGCCAAAAACTCCAAAAGTTAAGCCTCTTGCCATTTTTCCCCTTCAAGCTCTGTTACTGGTTCGCCATTCTGCCCTGTGTGAAAGTGAACCTAGCTCTGGGCATTTTCCCGTGCCTAAACTCAACACACGCGCACCTCTCCACAAAACGTGCCAATTTGTCGAATGGTTAATGGAAATAAAGCCCCCCAAGTTGGAGGTGTTGGGCACATGGGGGGGACCATATGGCCACGTTCCCCGTGCATAAAGGGCTAGGTTGCGACATGTAACAAACGCTTGACAAGTGTCGGTACATAAACGTTCACCGTTTGGAAACCCAAAATAAAACCGCTTAAAAAAAACCAAACCCCATGCGCCATATTAATCGGAGGGTAAGGTCACATGTTTTACCATTAAAACCGTGGGATATACAATAAACAAATCCCCCACGTGCCATTTACCAACCGGCATGGTCACATGTTGAAACGTAATATAATCGTGGCTACCACCATTTCATACCCCGCGCAAATGGCAAAGTAATATGGTCATATATAATGAACCACCCAACCACGGGCTAGCTCCGTGTGTAACACACTCCTGCGCAAATGTAATCCAATCACATGGATCATTACATAGGACCGAGGGCTGGATATGTCAACAATCCCCGCACGTGCCAATTGATACAGGGTATGGACATATGTGTTGGCACGATAAAACCTCAGGTCTAAACCACAACTTTAAAACTCTCGTGCCCATCGTATCGGAGCAGTGGTCATATGAAATATCGCATAGGACCGGGATCGGGGCTAAGCCCTGGCCCGACCCCCGGCCGGTTACAACACTTTGTAAATTCAAATAATTTAAAATTCATACCCAATACAAAAGCCAATGCGTGGCATAGTGGTCGACCGGATAATGTTAAGTCGTTGCCCATGGAAAGAGGTCCGGTGTTTGATTCCAGTAACTAAACGAACTTTTGAACAACCCAATAACCAACGAAGGGGTGCCACGTGATAACCCTTGATTGGGCCACGTGGCACCAAACTATTCGACAATGAACTGCCATGTGTCAACAACACATTCGACCACAGTCAACCAATCAAAGATTGCCACGTCACCTGCCACGTCGACTGCCACATCAGCAGGTGCCAATTCAGCTGCCAAGTCATCGTACCATCATGCCACGTCACTTCCACGTGTGATTCGTACGGACTGTACGGACAGGTACAATCAGCATTCATTTTTTTTTGCCTGTTTGGATCGGTGAACAGATCGTGATATATTCTCCATACAGACTCCATTTGCGAAAGTAAATATACCGCCGGAATTAGGACGACGAGATGGACGCAATGGCACCGTTTTCATCGCATTCCGAGCACTTTGAAAATTGAGCAAATTTTGATCCCCTGGTCTAGATTCTGATCACGCCTTCCCACTGAAAGGATTTTGGACCCACAAAATCTTATGATTATCTATCTGAGCTTCAATAATCTTCTGCTTTCAAGTTCTATCAACTGATTCTACTTGAAAAGTCTTTTCGACAATCATGTGGATACTTTAACATGCCTTGCACTGCAACTGACTATGTCCCTCAACCACTGTTCTCTGGCTGCTACTGACCCACTGTTCTCTCTGTGCTTGGAAGACTGCAAACCTTCCCACTAAGAATCAAGTCCCTCTTGTGAACTCTTTGACATCAACAAACCTCTCTCCAAAGGCTGCACAACTTTCCTACGACATCTTGTCACAAGCCAAGAAAACCATCAATCTTGAAAACAAATTGACACAAGACTGAAAATAATGACAGCAAAGTATTTTTTCTCTTCAAGCAACTGTCGCATCTTGTGCTTCATCAAAGCACATGGTGTTTTCCTCCATCTCAATGTACTCAAAATTGACTTACAAGACATCCAACACAATCGACTAAAACAAGTCGAAAACCATGAACGACACAACATAGTCGTTAAGATAATATCGACACAAGTCGAGACTCATGTGAAACATATCAACTTTCAAAAATGACAAGTCGAAAATCATGATAAACAATCATGCTACAATCATGAGTCATTCATGATGAACTATCATCAAGTTCATTGTTTATGCACTCACAAAACCAAATGTATGTGCATAGCTCTTCAACTCTCCTTCCAGTAGAAACATAGGTACTTAAACCCAAGACATGTGGGTACTAAAGAGCTGAATATGAAAAATGTATATGGCTGTAACAAAATGAACAACATACCCCTCTTTTACATGTTCTTGACGAGGTGGTATAACACAAGTATGCATTCAAAATTAAATACATTCACATGCAAACTTGTATCATGCAATTTATGATAACTGCTGCAACTTGTCAAACTTCAACAAAATGAATAGATAAGGCTGAAATGTGCATCTACAACAGAAAAAATGCAAGCCTTACTTACTCAAGAAATCTAACCATTTCTTACCAAGCCAACTCAATGGTGAATTCTTCTGCTGAAAGTCGTCTTCTTGTGAATCATCTTGACTCACATCAATGATGGAATCTCCTCTTCCATTCTTGTCAATCTTTTTATCCCACTGCTTCTTGTGTTGTGGATGAGAGGTTGGATGCAATGTCCAACATTGCTCAATGAGATGACCCCTCTTCTGACAATGAGTGCAAATCTTTTGCATGTTCTTTTCATGTTGCCTTTGCTTGGAAAGTTTCCTGAAAGTGGACAATCTTTTCCAACATTTTGAAACATGATGGTTATATAAACCACAATATGTACATGGAATTTTTCTTCCATTTTTACATGCAAATTTATCATGCTTAACATAATCAAAAGCAACCGAATTATAGGCAGATTTATACCTTGAACATTCACCTTTATCGCCTCTTTGAGGAGGTGAATTTGAAGAGTTAAAAACTCTCTTTTGAAGACCAACAAATCTGTTCTTGTCCTCATGGCTGTCACAACTCTTTTGCTTCACACATTTGCATTCATCTTGAAAACAAGTTTTGCATGCTGAAGAGATTGAACTTTCAACAAAAGTTCTTGAACTTTCACCTTTAAAGCCTTCTTGAGGAGGTGAACTTGAAACGAAATTTGTTCTTGGAGTTTTTCCATTTTTTTCCTCAACTTTGGGATTTTATCCATCAATTCGTTCATAATGAAGACCACAATACTTAGGTCTCTCTTCAACAACAATAGGCTCAACAATGCCTTGTGCATGCTTGCCTAACCCTTTACCTTCATAGCCCATTTTTAACAATAACTTGGACCCTATTCCTTTTGTGTGATTGTCAAAAACACCAAAGCATTCTTCTTGAGAGGAATTTGAAGACAAACTAACATTACATACCTCATGGTCATGCATGTACTTGGTAAGGGTTTCTTTTGCTTCATGGAGTTGATTCTCCATCTCATGCAACTTTTCAAGAAGTTGTTCTTTCTACTCCTTCATGGCCATCAACTGCTCTTGAAGGACAATGCTCTCTTCTCTATCTTTCCACATCTCTTGTACCATATCTTTCATGGTTAGAAATGCCTTAAACATCTCTTTGTCAAAGAACTTAGATGTGGAAGATGTAGGAGAACTATCAATGTTTGAAGCTTCCTCCATCTTTGCAAGATAGCAAACTTCAAAACAAAACTTGCACAAATACCAATAGCTAAAACTCAAGCTATCATTGGCAAATACATGAGAAAAATAAACTATGCTCTGATACCATCTGATCTGAAAATACAAGGCTGACTTGTTATGCTATGCAAGCACCCCCTACTTCATTAAATTAAACCTTTCAGGACCTTGCTTCATGTGTTAAAATATGCAAGATGGTTTATGTGTTAAGTTCATGCTTCTTCTTGTCAATGTATATGTGTGAGGAAATGTTCGTTTAAAATATTAATTATGTGCCATAAACCAATACATAGCATCATAAAGTGCAACAAATAACACAACAAACTCACAACAATAACAAGATGATAAAGGAGTTCACCCTCTCTGGGCTACATCTCCTTGAGCCTCCTTCAATGGACTAGGCTCTCTGGGATTAGTTTGTCAATGTTCTTTTACAAGCTGTTGCTCAAATCCAATGGATTTATAGGTTGTACCATTGGGTTTAGAATACACAAAAACCCCAAAATTGACTATTAGAACTCTGAAAATGGATCCTGTCTCATCTAGTAATGACCTCTTCTACATGTGGCCTCCAAGCTTCTCTGAGCTTCAATGGGGCAAAAACACCTGCAAAAGTCCTCCAATGGAAATGAAACCTATCCCAATGTGTTCAGAGCACAATAATTAGTCAAAAATAACTATTCGGTCTCAAAAAATAGACATGGGCTCATCTGAGCAATGCCTCAAACAATGAGGGCTTCAAGCTTCCTCAAGCTTCCTCAAACTTCACTGGTTAAAAACCTACAAAAGAAGTCTCCAAATGCCTGTGAAATCTGTGCCAATGGACTCAGAACGTCCAAAAACCCCTAGCTGGGATTTTTCGGCACCTCATTTGGCCAAAAACTCCAAAATTTAGGCCTCCTGCCATTTTCCCCCTTCAAGCTCTGTTACTGGTTCGCCATTCTGCCCTGTGTGAAAGTGAACCTAGCTCTGGGCATTTTCCCGTGCCTAAACTCAGCACACGCGCACCTCTTCACAAAACGTGCCAATTTGTCGAACGATTAATGGAAATAAAGACCCCCAAGTCGGAGGTGTTGGGCGCATGGGGGGGACCATATGGCCACGTTCCCCACACATAAAGGGATAGGTTGCAACATGTAACGAACGCTTGACAAGTGTCGGTACATAAACGTTCACTGTTTGGAAACCCAAAATAAAACCATTTAATAAAAACCAAATCCCGTGCGCCATATTAATCAAAGGGTAAGGTCACATGTTTTACCATTAAAACCGTGGGCTATACAATAAACAAATCCCCCGTGTGCCATTTACCAATCGGCATGGTCACATGTTGAAACGTAATATAACTGTGGCTACCACCATTTCATACCCCGCGCGAATGGCAAAGTAATATGGTCAGATATAATAAACCACCCGACCACGGGCTAGCTCCGTGTGTAACACACTCCCGCGCAAATGTATTCCAGTCACATGCATCATTGCACAGGACCGAGGGCTGGATATGTCAACAATCCCTGTGTGCGCCAATTGATACATGGTATGGACATATGTGTTGGCACGATAAAACCTCAGGTCTAAACCACAAATTTAAAACTCTCGCGCCCATCGTATTGGAGCAGTGGTCATATGAAATATCGCATAGGACCGCGGTCAGGACTAAGCCCTGGCCCGACCCCCGGCCGGTTACAACACTTTGTAAATTCAAATAATTTTAAATTCATACCCAATACAAAAGCCAACGCGTGGCATAGTGGTCGGTCGGATAATGTTAAGTCGTTTCCCGTGGAAAGAGGTCTGGTGTTCGATTCCGGTAACTAAATGAACTTTTGAACAACCCAATAACCAACGAAGGGGTGCCACGTGGCAGCCCTTGATTGGTCCACGTGGCACCAAACTATTCAACAATGAACTACCACATGTCAACAACACATTCGACCACAGTCAACCAATCAAAGATTGCCACGTCAACTGCCACGTCAGCAGGCGCCAATTCAGCTGCCACATCATCATACCATCATGCCACGTCACTGCCACATGTGAGTCGTACGAACTGTACAGACAGGTACAGTCAGCATTCATTTTTTTTTTGCCTGTTTGGCTCGGCGAACAGATCGCGATATCTTCTCCATACAGACTTCGTTTGCGAAAGTAAATATACCGCCAGAATCAGGATGACGAGACGGACGCAATGGCACCATTTTCATCACATTCCGAGCACTTTGAAAATTGAGCAAATTTTGATCCCCTGGTCCAGACTCTGATCAATAATTTAAATGATTTGTTTTAACTTTAGATTTGTAATTGGTAAAAAAAAAAAAAAAGTCCATTTAACTTTTTTTTTTAAATAATTTTAAGATTAGTATTTTTTTAATATTTGATAGCCTTGTATTTAATTCTTTCTTTAATAATACTAAAAATAATATAATTTTCATTTTATTTTTAATTTTATATAAACAAGTCGATCAATATTAAAACTTCCAACCAACTTCATCTATATTTTTAATACTCCCCTTGGATGGGGTGATATCGAATGCAATTGGCGGTTGATCTAGTGATGGGAAATCATGGCAGTTGGCAAGACAAGACGCGAATCAGTTGTGGAAGTGGAGGGAAGATCTTTGCATCTAGATTGCGATTTTAATGTTTTTCGGTGCGTTCAACACTCCAACCTTCATTGGGGGTTATAGTGTATAAATGTTGACACAATGAATCTTAACTCTTGGTACTCTCAACTCATGGTGACATTGACGACCCTCCATACATCATGCACAAGAGATATGATTGTGGAACAGTTCCTAGACTCCATTAAATATGCATCTCACCCTCTCGTTCAACATTGCCTCTTCCGTTGTTGGAGTTGGAAGATATATCAAGTGGTTTCAGTTTGGGTTGAAATGGTTGCTCCAGGTTTCACCATTTGCACCAGAGGGGAGGCTACAAGCATAAAAGGGGTGACCATATTCCTTCTGGGTGTATTCTCATTGGTACTAAAAGCACTAGTTCTTGAAGCAAGTGGAACAAGTTTGAGCATTCTCCATAGGGTTCTACCTCCACTTGTTGGCCTGAAAGTAGGCATACTTTCACCGGGTGGGGATCTAAAATTGAATGGTCCAACCGTCATGGAATTTCTCCATCGTTTTCTCCATACACCTTCCTCAGTTCATCTTCTCCATCCAATGCTCCACAACTGTTAAGCCCTAAATAGTGGCTCATTACCACTTATTTAGGGCATATTATATTAGTAATGTTATTTTATTTATGTGGCTTTAGTCCATTAGTTGTAATTATACCTCCTAGTCTCCTATATATACCAAGAAGAAATTTTCATTTTGAATCATCTTGTAATTGTACATTTATGTGGGCATAAGGAGGTTTCCCCCTCGAAGAGGCTTATTATCTAAGTTTCTCTATTTTTCAAGGCATTGAGTACTTATTCTATAGTTTTTCTATGCTATATTGATATTTGGTTCTTAACATATGGTATCAGAGCTCAAGGTCTTGGAGTTTTGCAGCTACATCTGAGACACCTTGGAATTTTCTCTATAATTTTTTTCCTACAATGTTTTAGAAGGAACGTCTTGGAGGATATTCAGTAAACAAATAAAGGTATGTTGGGTTAAAATTTCATCTCCCGAGGCCTTATAATTTCAGAGATACAACCTGTACAAGATAGGGTTCTGGAATCATCCTGAACTGAGTCATTGTGGAATTTTCTCTATAAACAATTTTCTGTAACGTTTCTGACCCTGAAATCCAAAGTCTATTCACAAAAATTAGTAAGGTACCTATGGTAAGACTTTTAGCTTCTGGTTCATCGTAAATTTGTATATACACCCCGTGGAAGATAAGGTATCTAACGAGTCCTATTGACAAGTCTCAAGAAGATGTTCCAGGTAAAAAAATCATAACTTCTTCCTAGAGTATCCAAATTGCATGGGACTGGTTTCATTGGATAGTGGATAGTCTGTGGTATTTCTGGTATGAGTTTTAGAATTTTATATCATTTATTTTGTGTGGAGCATGCTATACAAGTGAGATCTACCGGAAAGGCCAAAAATTAGCAAGTTGTGGGGAAGTTACTGTAAATTCCACTTGGCACATCCAATTTTGATCCGACTTGTGGCATTGTAGAGAAGAAATATTAGAGAACTGTAAGCAATAAAGTTTCATACCCAGAAGGGCTGAAACTTTAGAGATACAATAGAAGAAAGATTGTCTAGCAGAACCACCTCAAAATCAAGGTTCAAAAGTGATACTTGGCCAACATGCCACCCAAAAAGGGAACTTCTACACCAAATAAGCCTCCAGAAAATCCTAATTGGACTCTTGATGAAGGTGAATAAATGCATAGAGACATAAATGATTTACAAAAGAAGACAATAGAAAAATATGAACTACAAGAGATGGAAGCTAAGTTGGAGGCAATAAATACTAAGATAGATGGTTTAAAAGAGGAGATCATGGAAGGATTGAAACATTTCGTAATAGAGAGGACACTTGAAAGTGAAAATGTATCCCATGAAATTCATGATGAGGAAACAAGGAAGGTGAATCAACAATGGAGAAACTCTAACTTTGGGTTGATGACCAACCACGTTCCTAAGATCGATATGCAAAATTTTGATGGCAAGGACCCTATCACATGGATACTTTAGATGGAGCAATTCTTTGATCTACATAATGTTCCACATACACAAAAGGTTCAAATTGCTTCTTTATATTTAGAACCCAATCAATTTGTATGGTATAGATGGATTTTTTCTCATAAATCACTCGTCACTTGGACAATTTTCATGGAAGAAATGATATCACACTATGAGGATACAAGGAACAATACCTTCTTTAGTGAATTGATAAATCTCAAGCAAAAGGGTTCAGTTATAGAGAACATTGAGAACTTCCAAAGATTGAATATAAAGGTAACAAATATTCCATATGAGCACTTGATTGATGTATTCATTGGAACATTAAGAGATAACATTCAACATGAGGTTCTCCTTTGGGAACCCAAATCATTGGAGAATGCATTTAGGGTGGCAAGAAATGTTGAAAGTAAAAATATGGCTATGGCTACTAGAAGGACCAATCCTAACATCTATAGAGAGAATAA
>ML780299.1:72952-84770 GCA_009831015.1 Picea engelmannii | reverse complement strand
AACTCTGGTTAAATCAGAGAAAATATGTCGAGACAATATTGCAGAGGTTTAATATGCAGGAATGTAAACCGGTCAAGGTTCCTATTCTCGTTGGTGTAAATTTATCTGCGGATCAGTGTCCCAAGACACATGAAGAAGAGGAGTACATGTCTCATTTTCCATATGCGAGTGTAGTTGGAAGTTTGATGTATGTAATGGTCTGTACTAGACTAGACATTGCACATGCAGTGGGAGTTTTGAGCAGGTATATGTCAAAACCAGGGAAGGAGAATTGGACAGCAATAAAAAGGGTTTTCAGGTATTTGCGTGGCACTACTAGCTATGGATTGTGCTATGAAGGAAGACCGGGATTGGACAGAGTGGTTAATATACATGGCTTTGTTGATGCAGACTGGGCTGGAGATTTGGATCGTAGGAGATCCACAAGCAGGTATGTGTTTAACCTGTTTGGAGGAGCAATAAGTTGGATGAGAAAAAGACAGGCTGTAGTGGCACTTTCAACTACATAATCTGAATACATGACATCCACCCATGCAAGTAAGGAAGCAATATGGTTACAAAGATTGTGTTCAGGTATTGGGTTGGTACAAGAAGCTATAAGGATAGTGTGTGACAGTCAGAGTGCAATTTTCTTGGCAAAGAACCCTGCTTATCATTCAAAGACAAAGCACATTGATGTTCAATATCACTTTGTGAGACACATGATTGAAGAAAACAAAGTATCACTGATGAAGGTAGACACTTTGAAGAATGTTGCAAATTCATTAACAAAATCTGTGAGCACTGAGAAGTTCTCTTGGTGTAGAGGATCCATGGGCATTGTTGCCCTGGATTGTTGACTATGTAACTCTGTAACCCCCTGTGTGCAAAGAAAACAACAAGTGGGAGAACGTTGGGTATGTGTTATATTATTTGCATGAGATGGAGTGTCTGAGCGTCTGCACCTGGCGCGCAGGGGGGTTAGAGGGGGGGTGCAAGGGGGCGGAGCCCCCAATTTTTTTTTTTTTTTGGGCCGACATATTTCCACCGGGCCGACATATTTCCGGGACGACATATTTCTGAGACCACATGATATTAGGTGGTTTTTCGGCACATGGTTTTTTTGATGGTTTTCTATTTTCGGTTAAGGAATTAGGGTTTTGGACTAATCTAGGTCATTGGGTTAGGGTTTTGGATGCCGCTGGCTCCTATATGTATATTGTATTGTAAACAATGTAACACAAGGTATCAATATAATATATGTTGGTTTTCCCGGTTTGGGTTTCCAGGTGAAAAATATCTGTGTAATGTTTGTATTTGCCATTGTATCTTTTCTATTCTTTTCTAAATATCAGTTTGCAGTAGATATTGTACAAGGTTAGAATTTACAACAAAAGTCAATCAGGTTAAGGATGTATTTCAAACATGGTTAACAATTGTCAACTATAATTAACCGTATTCAAACATGCTTAGTAAACAATGATCAACTAAAGTCAATTACAATAAAAAATGCACTACCAAAGTCAACCATTATCGACCATAGTGAAACATGGTCAACCACAGTAAACTAGAATCATCCTTCTTCAACCATAGTAAATTAAGATAAAACATGGTTGGTCATAGTCAACGATAGTGAAATGTGGTAAACCATGGTTAATGATAGTCAAACATAATCAACTAAGTCAAATCATCTTTTTCCATAGTCAAACATGGTGAACTATAGTCAACCATTGAAAAACATGCTCAACCATGCTCAAATATCTTTAATCATAGTCAACCATTGTTAAAATTGGCCAGCATAGAAAACATGGTCAACCAAAGTAAACCATGATCAACATTTGTCAACTATAGTAAACCATGGTCAAGCATGATCAACCATATTCAACCATGGTTGGATGGTTTTTACCATGGATGACCACAATTAACCATGGTTGGCTATCATTTATCATGCTCTATATCCTTAAAGAAAATTTGGTCATGGCTCAGAATCACATGAAGAAATAAGAAAATCAGGGCCATTTTGAATGTTAATTTGTTGAAGGGTACTATTTGTTTCTTCATCTACAACCATATAAGAAACCTTTCCTCAAAGATGAACACTATTATAAACTCTCTCCCAATTTTTATGGTCCTTATGAAATTCTCAAGTGAGTGGGGCCCATGTCCTACTAGTTAGCTCTCCCAAGTCGCTCTAAGCTCCATCATGTTTTTCATGTCTCTTTCTTAATGAAAGTGTTTGGAGCTAAGTTCAAAATTCAAACCATTCTCCTTGATTTGGATGAAGAAGGAACCATTTGGCTACATCCCCAAGTAGTACTATCCCATCATGAGCATCATCTTCGTTAGTGCACCATCAAGGAACTTTTAGTTTAGTGGAAGGATACACCACCAGAAGATGCCACATGGGAGTTGGCTACCATTTTACAAAAAATTCCTCATTTGAATCCTTGAGGACAAGGTTGTTTTTCAAGAAGGATGGCATGTTAGGTACCTAGCCTCCCTAACCCCTCAAGTAAGTAGAAGAATATTTTTTCTATGTAATAAGGCCGACATTAGTAAATAAGGACTACAAAATAATGTGAACAATTCTACTGTAAGAATACTTAATAGAAGTTTATGCTTCTAGAAATATATTCCTTTAGAATGTTCTTTATAAGATAGAATTAGTACAAATAAGAGTAGAAGGCATGCACAAGTTTTTGCTTGAGAATTATTTTGTAACTAGGCTCTTCTCTACCGGAGGTTTCCCCCTTGAAGAGGCAAGTGAACTTCACTTTCTATCAATAAATGTATAATTTTTGGTGTCGGTTTTCTCTATATTTTATTGTTTTTGTTCATATTCATCATAATATTCTATTTTTCTTTGCATAATATATCTGGTACCTTACAGTTTCATCATCAGAGTTGTCAATATTTACTCCTTTATATATGGTGGGGATTCATGTCCCTTGCATAATATTTGTTGGGGAGTGATTGGTTTCATCCTCATGGTACAAGACATTACATTCAAGAGAGGGGAAAGTTTTTCGGTTTCCTTCAGGAGAGGGTATAGCTGCATATATTTCCATATGTTCCATGGGACCTTCCTCATTTTTTGGGAGATATGCATCATCTACGTGTAAAATAACAACATAATTGTTATTACTAAATGTGGGGTCACTACCTTTTCTCCCCTTCTCAAATATTGGAGGGGAGTTAAGGATCGGATCTAGGAGGTGATACATGGGTAACGATGGGTTGGGTCTTCCTAGGATGAGACATGGCTACTTATTTGGATGTGGAATGCCTCTTTTTGGGTTGCTTTCATTGATCATTTTTTCTAGTGAGGTTTGTTCAGGTACCAGTTTGGGATAATTTTTTGTGAAGTGCATGTATTCATGCCACACTTTACATTTGAAAGGGAGTTTCTTGTATTCCACTAATTAAAGATATGTCTGGTTGTCTAGAGTTAGCTAAACTAATATTGGTAGGCCCTTCTCCAAATCAACTTCAACACATATACGATCACATTCTTGCATTTCATCACGATGTTCAACTTGATCTATGGACTTCCCAAAATTGTTACCAATGTTTCAAATAGTATCATCATTCCAGCAATGTAAAGACATATATGATAGATGCGCACATACAAGAAAAATATAAGGGATGTAATTTTCAAGGTTGAATTCTAGCATTCATTAGTAGAGATACATCCCACGAGTTCCCATGAAATAAGGCCCGCTATATAAGATTAAGTCCCTATATTCATTTTCCTCAAATAGGAAGGTGAAGAACCCTCACCCACAAAATGAAAGAGAGATTTGACCCTTGATCAAGGGTTTCTAGTTTTTATCAACCCATATTAACATGGCTCATTGGGATGGCTATATCCCCATGAGCTTACCTATTAGTAATTTCTT
Organism: Picea engelmannii; assembly: GCA_009831015.1. Taxonomy (NCBI): domain Eukaryota; kingdom Viridiplantae; phylum Streptophyta; class Pinopsida; order Pinales; family Pinaceae; genus Picea; species Picea engelmannii. Next base: position 80,892 of record ML780299.1, on the reverse strand, counting down.
AGTGAGTCGTAATTCCAAGTTGCAAAAATTCAAAGGATGAACTAGAACTTTTGGGATTTCATCAAGTGTTTTACAAACCTTGAGGATTGGGACTTAGAAGTTTTATTGATGTATGAAACCATAGAATGAAAGGTGGTGATGTCATGAGAGGGAGGTGAGCCACTCTTTGTGGAAGGAAAAACCATGATCTAAACCAAGGTGGAAAAATAGGGTTCACGACAGAGAAAGAGAGTGTTATATCAAATGAAAATATAAAATTTTAAACGTTGAAACATATTTTACTAATAAATGGGTAATATATTTCACCAACACCGATTATTGTTATGATATCATTGCTATATGGTATGAATAATGGAGTAATTTCAAAGCCAAAGATAATAAACCCTTCCCTACTTTAAATTTGAGTTTATCTTATGTGTGGGATACACAATTAATAAGTACATTATATGGTGGAAAATATTCAACTCATATGAAAGTGGTTTGGATTGCAATCATTCATGAAATAATTGAGTGTGGAAATGTTTTCAATGGGTATTTATTTTTCCTAACTCTTTGTAAGAATCCATAAGGAGAGCTTATATTGGTGCAAATGTATACACTCTAGAGTTTTACATGTCATCCTACCTCTTGGATGTAGTTTATACCTCTAATTCATTTACAACATTAGGGTGGTCATGGTCACTAGAGAAACCCCCTTTTCATTTAGATTTCGAGGATTTGTGGAATCATGAGTACGAATATAACATTTCTCTCATTTTTTATTATTTTCTTATGCCTTTGTATGAATTATTTTTTGTGAACCCTAACCAAGAATATCTCTAGAATATATTGAAGTTCTGTAGAATATTGGAGATTGGTACATTGACTAGTGGTCCACTTAGATCAGAATTTATGGGGCAACTTATGCACCTCATAAGGGTTCCAACATATGTTCCTAATATGCTAACTATTCAAGAGAATGGTTAACAAACTATTTTTCACAGTTTCAATGCTCATGTTAGAAAGAACCAAAAGAAATCTTTCCCATCCTAACCATTGTCCATAGGATTGTATGGGATAATTATTCTACCTAGGTTAGGATGGAAGGAGAAAAAATAAACAAATTTCATTTTTGTTTAGAAAGTTACCATATGAATTATCCTTTGTATTTTGTTGGAAGACACATAACTAAAATAAAAATTTATTCCCCCTATCAACATGACAGAAAAAGATATAAAAGAAGAAAAAAGAACGTCATTTATGTATGAAGAATTTATAAATAGACAATAGGTTCTTGTAGAATAAAAAGGAAAGGAAAAGAAAGGAATAAAGTGAAATTTTTTTTGCTAAGAGACTAGCTCTACGATAGAAAATGAAAGAATGGGATAAAGGATACTAGAATCACTTAAAAAATACCAATCATATGTTGAGGCTGAAAAAAAGAAGAAGCAAAGGACAACACCATTAATTGAGCTCACCACAGGTCTACCAAGTCTTTTCTATGTATAGGAAATGCCCGTGCACATGACGCAACAATCTAGAACAACTAATTTTGGGATCGTACTGTGGGAACGAACAGGGAAATTTTCAGTGGTAAAGATGTGCCAAGTAAATCATATCAATGACTATCATCCATTCAGGGATGTAGAATTGCATGAAGTTTAACACCAAGATTCGTCAAAATACCCGAAGCCCAAATTGTCGAAGACCTAAAGAGAATTTGGGTCATTCATCTGTCATGACACATGGTGACATATCGTCTACTTTGACGATTTTTACTTCAGGAGTTTTTAAAGAACAAACATTCGAAACTCCCGAAGAGATAAAGACCCAGAGTCCTGAAGTGAATCGGGACCATATATCAATGGAGACACGTGGAAGCATATCAACCACTTCGGGATTTTTCCTCTGGGATATCTTCACGCTCGACATTTGAAACTCCCGAAGATCCAAGGACCTAAAGTCCCAAATTAAATCTAGACCATCCATCAAATGGGACACATGGTGACATATCAATTATTTCGATGATTCTCCTATGGGAAGTTTCGAAGAACTAACAATTTAAACTCTCGAAGACCGAAGTGTCGAATCACATGGCAACTAGCAGTTGATACATGTGGCACACTCATGAGGCAGGACACATGGTATTCATCTCAGGTCATTTGGTTTTGTCATTCTCCCATTTTCATGTGGCATGTGTCACCTCTCTCTCCTAGACACCTCAATAGCCATGAAATCATACAACATCAAGCCACCACGTCACTTCGACGATTTTCCTCCAGGGGATGTTTCATGTTTCACATTAAAAACACCCGAAGCTCGGATCTCCAAAGAGAATCTGGACCGTTCATCCATCACGACATGCATTAGGGGATCATTCACTTCGGGGATTTTACTCTGGGAGATGTTCGATGTTTTACATTCAAAAAGCCTAAAGCCCAGACTCCAGAAGTAATCACAGACCATTGATCTCAAATCAACATGAACCATTGATCCTTGTTGTAGGTAAAGGTCACCCAGATATAGGATTGTGATCAGATCAATGACTGTAGTTCATTGCAGGGATGCAAACTGCCTGGATGCTAATTTTCCAGGGCAGTCCCACAATTTAAACCATGGTTTTGTTGGAAGGGTACATGGCAAATTCTGGTGAATTGTGGGCCCAAAGGTGGTTTGGATCCAAACCATCCTCAATAAATCCCACAATCACATGCTTGAATGATGTCATATCACCATGTCACCTCACATGTCATCTCCCCTCATCCTACTCACTACTCTCACTCCTATCACCACCCGACACTTGTCCTCCATTAAACCCCACACCGATCTCCATTGGCGGTGGCCCACCTCTTCAGATCAATGGACCTTGTCACAACTCGGAACCCCCGACCATTCTACCTTTAACAATTGGGGAGTGGTCTGAGTAATTCTTTTTTACACCATGAGCCCTACCTAACGTGGTGGATCCTCAAGAACTTGGATCCCCCCCTCTCTAAATTGCTTACCACCTACACCCCCCTCCGAGTTCCTCTCGGGTTGTTTTTCAATACCACCCCTCTCTCCTTTCACCACCTATCTTCCACTGACTTCCCACTCTATATACCCCTCCTCTCTCTATGCACCACCTGTATCCCTCACTACACGTCATCTACCCTTGCGTCCATTCATTCTGTCTCCCAATTGGATGCCCATCTCCACGTCTCCCCTCATGCACGATGAGCCAACAACCATTCCAGTGAAGTTATTTCATAGGTGCATATGGCAGTTGATGGGGTCAATACAGAGTGTGCATGGATTTTGAAATATCATGCATAGACAGAGAGCAAAGTCTCAGTCACAGGTCGGCCTAGATTAGTGCGAGAAACACTTCAACAAACTTGGCTCATGCAACTCATTATCTCCAGTGGCCTCCAACTGCTCACAGACATGCCATCATTCAACAAAGAGCTCTGCTCTATCACTCTGAGGCCTATCTTTGGCCAACTCAATTCCTCTAGCACATGCATTAGTTATCTCGCAGAGACAGTAGTAGTTTTATCTGATTAGGTCCAAAATTTTTGTAGATTAGATGCAAGAGTGGTATTTCGTGTGTGATAAGAAACACTCTTGTTGTTCAATTCTGGTATCTTGGTGAAATTAATATTTTGTTTTATGAACAGTTCCCTATATCGAGGTCTCAGTCCCCTAAGGACGAGAGTCTTTGTGACTATTTTAAATAGTTAGTTTTTGGATATTGTAAGGGTCAAATTTTTTGAGGAAAGGATAGAAATACAACAAACTGGTTGGACCTATTTCTTGCATGGATTAAATCCCTCTACCTGGTGAACATACTCTTGATGACAATGTTTCGTTCAACTCTTCATGTGTTTTATTTCTTATCTTGAATACAGTTTTTGATTTGTGCAACACACATTTCATTTCCTTTTAGCTATTGTATGACTTATTTTTACTGATATGCAACCTGTCAAACAACTAATGCTTTGGTAAAGATTTGTTTTATGCAACTTGTGGGAGTTGTTTTTTTTTATACATGTTTGATGTCTTGAAATGATATTTTAAGTATTGAACTTCTTGCAACAGATTATTCATTGAGTAGTTTGTTGTTTCTCTTTGTTTTCTATTATTTCACTAGTCTGCCTTTAGTGTGCCATCAGCCAAGTAGGGCCCTCATCATATTGTTCTTCAAACCCAACCTTTCCTTTGTCTTGATAGAATAACCCTATGACCAACAAAAAAAAAGTTAAAGAAACAATCATTCTAAACTGATAGGCGGCTTAGCTTTGCCCTTTATCAGTCAAGTGCAAACCTTAGAACCAACATCTTCTGGCGTCATTGCCGGGGAACAGAGTAACAAAATGTATTTCCATGGGAGAACAAAAATTGATAAGATCTGACCTTTGATGGTGAACAAATATCGGACACAGACAGAATGCCATCTTTCACCTGGCAACTTCACTGAGTAAAATTTAAAGAAGAAATACTGGCGCCAAGAAATGGATTCAACAGATCAAAATCTGAAGAAAAAAAAAGCCAAGAAGGTTGATTGTAACCCTGAGAACACCACAGTAGGATCTAAGCTTGAAAGGAAACTAAGTAAATCTATTTTATCTCAAAGATACACTTCCCCCCTCAAGGGAAAAGCTTCACACCAAGAAAATACTTCAAACCATCATCACAAGCAACTTGAATTTTCTAGTCCTAAGAATCATAATTCCAATGGGGCTCAAACATCTCTTATCTCGATTCCACTTCAACATCCAGTCTTGCATCCACTACTGTATCTCCCATAAATATGAAGATTGTTATTGTTCAAACCATGGTTGTTAACATGATGGATGGCATAATTGCTGCCAGATATGCACCCTTAGTGCTACCTATAGTTTTACATGCACTCCCAACCACAGATTACATGAAATACGTGCCAATATATAATGGGGAAGGTGAAATAACTACTGAATAACATCTTGTAGCCTTTTATATCTTTGCAGACAACTTTAACATTGATTATTTAGATGTGTGGATGAGGTTGTTTGTATAGAGTTTGGATGGGGAGGTCAAAAAATGGTTCAGGAGCCTTCCTCCATCCTCCATTGCAGATATTGAGGCATTGGATGAATCTTTTATAAAGAAATGGGGAGATAGGAGAGATTATCTCTATTACATCACTAAATTTGGGGCTCTAAAGAGAAAGAATGGTGAATCTATTTCATAATTGACCAAGAGATTAAAATAAAATGTATGGTAGAATCCCAGATGAAATCAAACCAATTGAAGCCTCTGCCAAGATCACTTATGCTAATAAATTTGATGCATAATTCTCCCTCCTCTTGAGAGAGAGAATATCAACCACACTGCTATCCATGCACGAAGCAACAATTGAAGTTGAATCTAATATTTTGGCATTAGATAGATTAAAGACTAGATCTGATAAAGATAAGAGAAAACATAGAGAGGATGCCCCTACCTCCTCTAACGCAGCTACATATGATCCCAAACTTGAAGATATGACTAAGACTTTGAAGGATTTAACTTCTGAGATAGCTAAGCTAAAATGGGAATCCAAACAACCAATCAAAAATTTTCAAGGGGCTGGTAATAGAAATCAGAACAAATTCAGAAGGCCTAATGATGTTCCTCGGGTAATGTAGAGAGAAAGGAGAAATGATAATGATCAAAGGGTAGTGCCCCCTTTCCAAAACAATCATAATTAGGAGATAGATGTAGAAAATGATGATGTGGAAGATACTGTTGTGATTTTCAATGAGACAAATTATTATACGAATCACTTAACACATCAAGAATATGAGGTAGCACAATTGTCAAATCAATTTGACCATGATATATGGGAAGAGGGAGGTATTCAAGGTCAACCCAGGAATAAATATGATTTGAGGAATGAAATGGCGCTTCCAAGGCCACCACCTCTGATCAAGGAAAACAGGCCGAAGCCCCTCCCAAGCCGAATCCAAATAAAGGTATGCCATCTAAAAATTAGTCATATACACTATCAAAACCTCTTTCCCTTGAAACAAAGGAAGCTGATAAGGCACCAACCTGTTTCAACTTGGAACATGACCTGAGAAAAATCAAGATTCATGTCCCTTTGATAGAATTGTTAAAAAATGAACCTTTCAAGAAATGCATAATGAAAGTTCTGCAACCAACTCCTTCTAGTGTATCTTCTAATGTCATTAGTCTACAGGATGAAAACCCAACCATTATTGTGGTTCTACACATTGAGTATGTCTCTAATGCTTCTTCTCCTTTCTATCTATCCCTGAATCTCCATGATAAGATCCTACACAATTGTTGTATGGACTCAGGAGCCTCTCACAATTTCATGCCCAAAGTTGTTATGGAAGAACTAGGTCTGGATATTACCAAGCCTTAGCAATACCTATACTCCTTTGATTCTAATAAAGTAAAATGCCTAGGGTTGATAAAATATATGGTGGTTTATCTAGCATAATTATCCATGAAGAGTGTAGTGACAAAAATTGTGGTGCCTGACATCCACCCCAAAGTTTGAAATTCTATTATTTAGAACTTGGGCTAAGAAGGTTGGAGGATCATTAGAAATGGACCTCACATATGCCACCATTCCTATGTTTGGTGGTGAGCACAGGAGGCTATATAGAGAGGTAATTTTATCATACATAGTCAGTTATCATAAAAACGCAAGCAATCACACCATTTATGTTGTTGAGGATGGGATGGGTTCATCTGTTTTCCATTTAAATGATGATGAACCTGAAATATTAGTCAGCCAATGCAGAGATCAGCCAATGACTGGTCAACAAAACAAGGTGTGTAAGATGTATTTCGATGTCTCTTCATCGAAAGAAGGAGTTAGTGTAGGTATTCTCCTCATTTCCCCTTTAGAAGAAGTAATAAACCTCCTTTATAAGCTGGAGTTTGAGACTACTAACAATATAAATGAATATGAATCTTTGGTATTGGGATTGAGGGTGGCCAAAGACATGGCCATTGATTGTTTAGCAGTTTTTGGTGATTCTAAGTTGTTCATCAATCAAGTGAGGAATATATATCAAACTAAGCAACAAAGGCTCAAGCAGTACAAAAACAAGGTATGGCACCTGATCGATAATTTCTTTCTATCATTTAACCTCTCTTTCATTCCTAGAGAACATAATCAGAAAGTTGATTCTATGGCCTTAGTTGCCAGCACGTTCAAGCCTCCCATTGGCCCAAATATTAAATATCAGGTGGAAATAAAACATAGAACAACCATACCATACAACATAAAGAACTAGCAAGTCTTCAATGATGATTTAGAGTTGCAGAGATTTCTTCACACCATTGATCAATTCTCCAATGTCTCAATTGATCAAGAAAGTCAAGAAGATGAAAATGAGAAATTAGAGGATCAACAATCTTCTCATCTGCTAAAGATAGTGGTTGGTCATGATATTGTGGAGATGAAAACCAATCACATTCCAAGAGGACTAGTGCCATTGGAAATATTTTTCAACAACAATTATGTTTACAAAGGAACTGCCATGAAGAATCAAGAAGAGGAGGTGGCAAAGTGAAATATTGGGACCACTGAGAACCCCAAGATCATCAAGTTGTCCAAAGCATTGGCTACAGAACAAAAATATATGTATGTTAGCCTCATTAAAAATTTTACCGATACGTTTGCATGGTTCTATGAATATCTGAAGACATTTGATATTGACATCATCTAGCACAAGATACCCCTAAAAACTGGCTCCAAGCCATTCATACATAAGATTAGACAATTTAATCCTATGTTAATGTCCATAATTGAGAAAGAGATAAAAAGAATGTTTGATGCCAATATTATTCTACCATTGAGGTCTTCAAACTGGGTGGCCAAATTAGTGCCTGTGAGGAAGAAGAGTGTGGAGATATGCTTATGTGTTTATTTTAGAAATATAAACAAGTGTTTTTTGAAGGAAAATTACACCCCCCCCCCC
>ML780299.1:35059-57709 GCA_009831015.1 Picea engelmannii | reverse complement strand
CCAAACCTTCTTCTCTAACCACGTGCTCCTGCTCCCAAGTGGCATCCTCAATGGGTAAATCCTTCCACCTGATCAGATACTCCTTGATGCTTCGGTTTCAGAGCCTCTTCTCTCGGACTTCTAACACCTCCTCTGGAATTAAAAAAAGTTGTCCCTCCTCATCCATGGGAGGTAATGCCTCAATAGGCCTAACATGTTGACCGAGGGATTTCTTAAGGCACAAGACATGGAAGACGTTGTGAATTTTTCTACCCTGTGGAAGCTCCAGCTCATAAGCTACTGCCCCTATCCTCCTACTGACTCTGTAAGGTCCAAAGAAACGTGGCTGTAGTTTCTCCACTCCGCTTATTTTAATGGAGGCCTGCCTATATGGTTGCAACCTCGAATAGACTAAATCACCCACCTCAAAGGAATGATAAACTCTGTGCTTGTCTACTTGGACCTTCTGCTGGTTTTGCGCCCTCTATAAATGATCCTTCAATTCCCTAAGAATGTCTTGGATCTGCTATATCCAATCCTATACCATCGGAGCCCTGCTGTCACCAAATGAAATCTCCACAAATGATAAAGGATCATAGCTATATAAATCTCTGAAGGGTGACATGCCAATGGACATATGTTGGGTGGTGTTGTAGCAATATTCTCCCAAATGTAACCATCTGACCCATGCCTTTTGTTGTCCTGCTACATAGTTTCTGAGGTAACCTTCCACCCATTTGTTGACTATCTCAGTCTGACCATCCGTCTAAGGGTGATATCTAGTAATAGGAGTCAATGTTGTACCCACTAATCTGAACAACTCCTGCCAAAACGTACTCATGAATCTGATGTACCTGTCATTGATGATGGTTTTGGGTAGGCCATGTAGTCTGAACACCTCTCTGAAAAATAATTCAGATACCTGTGCTGCATTGAAGTCTGTGGCTATGGGAAAAAAGTGTGAAAACTTCATCAACCTTTCTACCACCACAAAGATGCAATATTTCCCCTATGCTCTGGGCAACCCAGTGATGAAATCCATGGATATACTTTCCCACTTGTGCTCTGGAATAGGTAGGGGCTGCAACAGTCCTGTAGGGTGCATGTTCTCATCCTTGTTTTCTTGGTATGTAGTGCATTCTTTGACATGCTTCATCACATCTTCCTTGAGGCCTTTCCATGCAAAACTTTCTCTCACCTGCCTGTATGTCTTACTAATGCCCTGATGCCCCGCTACTGGTGAGTTATGACATGCATGAAGGATCTTAGCTTTGAGAGCTCATCTAGGAACTAAAAAGATCCAACCTTTGTAATAGATGAGGTCATTTATGACCCTGAAGTTGTCATCTTGTATTTTCCCATCCAACAATTGACAAGTGAACTGATCCTTTGCATATTCCACTATCAAGTGTTCCTTCCAGTCAATTGACATACTGGACATGGAAAAAATGGATGGCCTTCTGGATAATGCATCGGCCACTGAGTTGTTCTTTCCTTTGACGAATTCAATGTCAAAGTCGTAGGCTTGTATTTTTCTTACCCATTTTTGCTGTCTTTCATTCAAATCCTTCTGCTCCAATAGATATTTAAGACTATTATGGTCTGATTTGACCACAAACCTTGCACCTACCAAATATTTCTTGAATTTGGCTAGTGCATGCATGATAGCTAACATTTCTTTGTCGTAAATGTTGTAAAGTAGTTCAGGACCCTTGAGTTTTTGGCTTTCATAGGCAAGGGGGTGCCTATTCTACATCAACACGAACCCTATACCATCCCTCGAGGCATCACCCTCCAAAGTGAAGGGTATGCCAAAATCAGGAAGAGCTAGAACTGGGCAGGTGCTCATGACCTCTTTCATTTTCTCCATCGTGACTTGGGCCTCATCATTCCATTTGAAGGACCCCTTTTTAGTCAGGTCAGTCAAGGGTGCGCACAATTGAGAAAACCCTTTGAAAAATTTCCTATAGTATGTGCATAGGCCCAGGAATCCCCTCAATTCTGTGAGTGTTTTCGGAGTAGGCCATTCCCTAATGGCTGTTATTTTCTCCTGGTGTACCTGTACCCGTTTTTCCCCTATGATGTGTCCCATGTAAAGCACTTCTGTCATTCCAAAATCACACTTGGATTCCATGGCGTATAGTGACTATTCTTCCATGATTGAAAGGATTTGGTCCACATGTCGAAGGTGTTCCTCCTAGGTCTTGCTGTAAATGAGCAAGTCATCAAAGAATACCAACAAGTGTTTCCTCAGTTTTTTTTTGAACACATGGTTCATGCAGGACTGAAATGTGGTTGGGGCATTGGTTAAGCCAAAGGGCATCACCAAAAACTCGTAATGGCCATAGTGACACCTAAAGGCTGTTTTTGAGATGTCCTCCTCCCTCATCTTGATTTGATGGTAGCCCGAGCGAAGATCAATTTTTGTGAAATATATAGCTCCATGCAGCTCATCCAACAACTCATCAATCCTGGGTATGGGGTACCTGTTTTTGATCATCCTTTTATTCAGAGCCCGGAAGTCAATGCACATTCTCATCGTTCCATCCTTCTTCTTCACCAAGACTACTGACGAAGCAAATGGGCTTGAACTTGGTCTGATGTGTCCCATGTCTAGAATATCCTTGATGGCCTTCTCTATCTCATATTTATACTTCTTGGGATGCCTATAGGGTGTGGTGATAATAGGCCTAGCCCCTGCTTCTAGCTCAATGATGTGCTCAAATCCCCTGTCTGGTGGCACACTTAGAGGAATCGACCCAAACACTTTTTGGTGCTTATCAAGGATTCTTTTGATCTCTGGTGTGTAATGCACCTTTCCCTTCTCATCCACCTGTCTTGAGATCTTACATTCCACTGCATATACAATTTCTTCCCTTCTAAAGATGGCTTCCATCCTCTTTGCTGTGACGACTCTGGCAGAGTTACCTATCAGGCCTCTAAGCACAATCTTTCATCCTCCTTCCTCCACAAAGGACATTTCCATGGTCTTGTAATTTGTGGTGATGGGTCCTAGAGTGCCGAGCCACTGCACCCCTAGGATGATGTTGGTATTGGGAAGATCCATCACATACACATCCTGAACTAACTCATGCCTTCCCAAGGTGAGTTTCATACCTGGTATGTATCTGTTACAAGGCATAGTACTACCACTTGCTACCTCCACTTTGAATCCTTCAAACTCTACTGTAGGTATGTGCCTCCTGTTCAGTAATGTTGCATCAATGAAATTGTGGCAAGCTCCTCCATCAATCAAAACTGACACTCTTTGTCCTTGTAAGACCCCTCTCATCCTGAAGGTGTTGAACTTGGGTACCTGCTGATAGATGCCAACGTACCGTTCTCTCGAGCCGCACAGTCTAGTTCTGTAACCTCCTCTTCTGCTGCCTCTAACGTTTCGGCCTCCATGTTTTGTATCTGACCATACTCATCCTCTTCTTCATCATCTGAAGTGACCTCAATGTAATGTACCTTTCCTTGTCGCATGCACTTGTGTGAGGGATTCCATGGCTCCTTGCATGTGAAGCAGAGTTGCTTGCTTCTCAGTTCCCTCCTGGTGTTGTCATCTATTCTTCCATGTCCCTTGTCATAACCCTTAGGGTCATGTCCTCCCTGGTTTATTGGAGGCCATTGATCTCTTCCACCATTGTTAACAGGTGGTCTGGGTATGAATTTTGGTTTCGCAGCTAGACTTAGATCCCTCGCCTTCCAAATGGCTTCCTGTAGGTTGGTAGGCTTGAAGGCCTTAACCCAACCCTTCAAGGGTTCCATCAATCCTTCTGTAAAGAGAATCATGAGCCTTGTTGGGAACATATCTTGCACCATCACTACCAATCTCTGGAACTCATCAATGTATGCCTCAGTTGTACCTATTTGCTTGAGTTGGGTGAGCTCTCGGAAGTGTAACTCAGGATCTCCTAGATCAAATCTATCAATGAGCCTCTGAGTGAATTTTGTATAGGATACAATCTGGTTGTGGCCGAGTGTGGTGAGCCCATGGTACCACCATTCATGGGCCTTGCCATCCAAGTACATAGTGGCAAACTTGATGGCCTCCATCTCTCTCATGGGGTTAAGATGCAGGTAGGTATCCAACTTTTTCACCCATGCTTGTGTTGTCATCTTAGTTGTACCATCAAAGTATGGAATCTCTATCCTCCTTGCCCTTCGCTCAAACTCAAAGTTGCCCCTGTGGTTCATCCTAGGTTGGTTTCTGAACTTGAGTTGACAATACTGGTCTAGGGACATATGTCTTTGAACTTTCATATCCAAGTTGTAGTATTCCATGGTACTCCTGGCTAATTGTGCCACAAAATCTTCAACATGTTCATGCTGCTCTTGCTCATCTATAAATGTGGGCATGTATGGTCTGGGGTTAGCTCTGATACCACTGTAATGATCCCAAGCCAAATTATTTCTTGGAATCACTAACTACTACTAATTTATTGAGTTATTAAGTGCATACAAGATTCATCAACACATGGAGATCACAATATATTCAAGATGTAGAAGCACATGCAAAGATCTGACCTTTTTATTATGAGCAATGTAAGATCAATACAATAGATGACCGATATGGAATAAGCTATAGATGGCCATACAAGCAATAGATATGAGCTGGTACAAAATGCTCCCGCTAATACAAAATAATGCCTCCAAAGGCTGAATAAGAAATGAAGATCAATACAAGTAGATCTGAATGCCAAACTCTCCAGCTGAAGAATGCCACGCTCCAATAGAAGGCTGAAACCCTCAATAACTCGACCCTGCTGCCAAAAGTGTCCAATCACCCTAAGACATATTGCAATTGATAGATTGATTGATGGTAAGAATAACCCAGGTGCCTAAATCTCCAAGATCCCTCTCAATCTCCATAGATCTAAATTTCCCACTGAATGGGGTGCCCCACTGGATGACTGAAACCCTAGCTGGTTTGGCCCTGATGAAGGACGCCTCCAAATGCTCTGAAACTCTCCCATAATATATATTGGTAAATGGTAAAAATAACCCAGGTGCCTGAATCTCCAAGATCCCTCTCAATCTCCGTAGATCTGAATTTCCCACTGAATTGGGTGCGCCACTAGATGACTGAAACCGTAGTTGGTTCGGCTCTGATGAAGGAGGCCTCAAAATGCTCTGAAAATCTCCAAAAATATAGATCCGGCTATGATAATCCCATGGGAGAAGTTTCGATCTCAGATCTCAAGTAGATCTCCCTAGATCTGAGTTTTATTGAATCACAGGATGTCCCCTATGGCTCCACGATGTCCCAATTTGCAGACAAATATAGAATGATGATAACCCTCCAGAAAATCCCTGAAAATTATGGTCATGCCCCTGCAAACAAAGCCCAACTGTCGGAATGGCCCTAGGCCCTCAGGATAACCTGGATCGAACCTCCCTCGATAAACTGGCCCTAAGACTAGAATGGTGTGGAGGAGTCTTTCATCCCCGAGACCAAGTTGTGGAACAAGGTGAGTGGATATTTCACCACTGAGTTTCTCCCAAGGGTTTGTACAGCAAAACCCCCAAACTGAATGCTCAAGAGCAATAGGAAATGCTAATCCAAAACCAAAATGAGTAATAGGTGCACCCCAGTCTCTTACTTATACTTTTCCTTCTAATTCTCTGTTGAGTTAGTTTAACTCCCACGATTAATCTTATATTCTTATGTTGAGTTATCTTTTACTCCTTTATCCTTTTCCTTTCTTAAGTCAACTTAAAAATATAACTTTTAACTTCTTGACTTTCCCCCCTTCAGTGTGAGACTATGACCTAGTGGGGGTGCCAAGGCCACTGAGTCTCCTCATCACCTCTCTAAGAGGCGGGGGACATTACATACCAGAGAAAGATCAAATCAACCTTTGATAAGAAAACCAAGAAGGAGGTTTTTCAGGAAGGTGACCTGGTTTTGAGATGGGATGCTAGAAGGGATGACAAGTCTAAGCACAATAAATTCGACAGCCTCTGGTTTGGCCCTTTTAACATGGTTGAAGTTTTGAACAACAACACATTCATCCTACACAATCTAGATTATACATATATCTTTAGAGGCCCAATAAATGGGCGTTTCCTGAAACACTATTTTGTTTGAGGATGGGGGGAAGGTCCCTCTTGTACCATATATGCTTTCCTTTATTGTTTCCTTTTGATTAGTTAGTTTTGTGTGAACAAAGACTCCATAGCCCAACAAGGCACTAGGGTGTGGTTTCTTTTTAATTCAATAAAATGCATGGATGAGGGACAATAACATATACGTAGGGCTCAAAGATAGAAATGAGGATACATGATGAAAGGTAAGAGCTATTATCTAATATCAAGGCACTGGTCTACAGTTATTAGCACCTCATAGGGATGGGCTATCCCTAGTTGGAGCCAATGTTGTAACCTAGGTTTGCATTCCCTGCCTCTCCTCTCTTTTTCCCTACACCTTCATCAAGTTTTTCCTTTTTCTAGTTGGTTAAATCAGTTTCCCACTACTGAGTGTCTTGGCCCTTATTCATTTTTTAAGTCTTCGAGTGTTTCTTTTCTGTTTTTCTTGAAAGGATGAAATATATGTTGGATTTGGTTCAAATTACTTGTCATCACATGCACCATTGATTGAGCTCACCGTAGGTCTACCAAGTCTTTTCTATGTACAGGAAATGCCTGTGCACACAATGCAATAATCCAGAATGACAAATTTTGGGCTCAGACTGTGGGAATGAACAGGGAAATTTTTAGTGGTAAATATCCACCAAGTAAATCATATCAATGACTGTCGTCCATTTGGGAACACAGAATTGCATGGAGTTTAACACTAAGAGTCGTCAGAAGACCCAAAGCTTGAACTACCAAAGACCCCAAGAGAATATGGGTCGTTCATCTGTCATGACACGCAGTGAAAAATCATCTACTTCAGAGATTTTCAATTTAGGAGTTTTCCAAGAACAAACATTCAAAACTCCCCAAGAGCCAAATACCTAAAGTCCCAAAGTGAATCATGACCATACATCAACGGAGACACATGGAAGAAGATTGTCCACTTCAAGAGTTTTCTTCTTGGAGATCTTCACGCTTGACATTTGAAACTCTCGAAAATCCAAGGACCCGAAGTCCCAAAGTAAATCTATACCATCCATAAAATGAGACATGTGGTGACAGATCAGTTATTTCAGCGATTCTCCTCCGAGAAATTTTGAAGCACTAACAATTTAAACTCTCGAAGCCCGAAGTGCCGAAGCATGTGGAAACCAACAGTTGAGACATGTGGCAAACTCATAAGGTTGAACACGTGGCATTCATCTCAGGTCATTTGGTTGTGTCATTCATCCATTTCCAAGTGACACGTGTCACCTCTCTTTCCTAGACACCTCAGTAGTCATGAAATCATACAACATCAGGCCACCATGTCACTTCGACGATTTTCCTTTGGGAGATGTTTCATGTTTCACATTCAAAACACTCAACGCCCGTATCTCCGAAGAGAATATGGATAGTTCATCCATCATGACACACGTCAGCAGATCATTCGCTTCGGGGATTTTCCTCCAGGAGATGTTCCATGTTTCACATTCAAAATGCCCTAAGCCCTGAATCCCAAAGTAAGTGCAGACTGTTGATCTCAAATCAGCCTGAACCATTAATCCTTTTCATGGGTACAAGTTACCCAGATCTGTATCGTGATTAGATTGATGAATGTAGATCATTGTGAGGATGTAAAATTCTCGAACATTAATTTTCCAGTGCAGTCCCGCAATTTAAACCATGGTTTTGTTGGAAGGGTATGTGGCAGCTTTTGGTGAATTATGGGCCCAAAGGTGGTATGGATCCAAACCACCCTCAACAACTCCCGTAATCACATGCTTGAATGATTTTAGATCACCGCGTCACCTCACATGTCATCTCCCCTCATCTGACTCACTACTCTCACTCCTCTCACCACCCGACACTTGTCCTTCACTAAACCCCAAGTTGATCTCCATCGGCGGTGGCCCACCTCCTCAGATCAATGGTCCTTGTCGCAATTCAGACCCCCCCGACTATTCTACCTTTAACGATGGGGGAGGGGTCAGAGTAATTAGTTTTTCCACTGTGGGACCGACCTAATGTGGCGGCTGCTCAACAACTCGGACCCCACCCTCTCTAATCCGGTTACCGCCTACACCCCCTCCTATTCCCTCTTAGGTTTTTTTTCAATACCACTCGCTCTTATCTTTCAACACATGTCTTTCACTCACTTCCCAATCTATCTACCCCTCCTCTCCCTATGCGCCACTTGTATCCCTCACTACACATCATCTACCCTCGCGCCCATTCATTCTATCTCCTAATTGGATGCTCGTCTCCATGTCTTCCCTCATGTCTGATGGGCCGAAAACCATTCCAGTGAAGCTATTTCACAGGCATAGATGGAAGATAATGGGGTAAATACAAAGTGCGCTTGGATTTTGAAAGCTCAGGCATAGACAAAGAGCTAAGTCTCAGTCACAGGGCATTGTAGATTAGTTCCAGAAACACTTCAACAAACTCAGCTCATGCAGCTGGTTATCTCTAGTGGCCTCCAACACCTCACATACATGCCATCATTCAACATAGAGCTCTTCTCTATCACTCTGAGGTGTATCTTCAGCCAACTCAGTGCCTCGAGCACATGCATCAGTTCTGTTGTAGAGACAATAGTAGTTTCATTTGATTAAGTCGAGCATTTTCCTAAATTAGATGCAAGAGTGGTCTTCTGTGTGTGATAAGAACCATTCTTTCTTTTCAATTCTAGTATATTAGTGAAATTGATATTTTGTTTTACGAACAGTTCCCTATATCAAAGTCTCATTCCCCTAAGGATGAGAGCCTCTGTGACTCTTTTAAATAGTTAGTTTTTGGATATTGTAAGAGTCAACGTTTTTGAGGAAAGGATAGAAATACAGCAGACTGGTTGGACTCATTTTATGCATGGATTAAAGCCCTTTACCTAGTGAACATACTCTTGATGACAATGTTTCATTCAACTCTTCATGTGTTTTATTTCTTATCTTGAATACAAATTTTGATTTGTGCAACGTACATTTCATTTCCTTTCAGCTATTGTATGACTTATTTTTACTGATATGCAACCTGTCAAACAACTAATGCTTTGGTAAATATTTTTTTTTTGCAACCTGTGGGAGTTATTGTGTTTTGATACATGTTTGACGTCTTAAAATGATATTTTAATTATTGAACTTCTTGCAGTAGATTATTCATTGAGTAGTTTGTTGTTTCTCTATGTTTTCTATTATTTCACTGGTTTGTCTTTACTGTGCTATCATCCAAGTATGGACCTCATCCATATCATTCTGCAAACCCAACCTTGCATTTGTATTGATACAATAACCCTATGACCAACCAACAAAAAGTTAAAGAAACAATCATTCTAAACTGATAGGTGGCCTAGCTTTGCCCTTTAGTAGTTAGGTGCAGACCTTAGGACCAACACTCTAAATGGATTCAACATGAAACAACAAAATGTTCCACATTGTAGAAAATTACAAAAAACATGGATAGCACTTTCCATATTCCTTCTTTTGGGGAAAAGGAAAATTTATTTCCACAATCTCAAGTATCCAAGGCATTGGAAGATTGCATTAGTAAAAATAATCAAAGTACTCAATCTCTTCCAAATATTGATCAGATAGTTATTAAGAGATATGTAAAAGAATCTGCTAGAGAAATCACTTTAATCGATATGATATTTGCCAAGCTTAATTTTTTTGAAAAGATGATGAGTCAAAGTATTGCATTCTATTAGGAACCTTTTAAGCAACATTGCTTCCCTAAAAGTGATTCTCTTAATCAAACTTTTGAAGCTTGGAGAATATTTTTGGAAAATTATAGAAAATAAAAGGAGAAACCATCTTCCATCCATGTAGGGGAGATCAACAGTTAGGGGAATTGAAGTGTTTTTCCATCCTCTTTTTATTGTATAAATAGATATAGAAACTATGAAAAAAATGATTTTTTTGAGATGGTAAACTACTTTCAATATTAATCCAGAAGAGAAGATGGATATTGTTGGAGACATATTCTAGTGTATGCTCTTGTCTGAGACTACTTATTTACTTTCATATGCTAGGATAGAAGTAATAATGTTTTCTTTCATTATAGATCAATCTCAGGTTATTGTGATTATTTCTTGTTGTACATTGTTCTCAAGCAATTTTGATTATTTATGTTTGTCCTTTTTTAATAAGTTGTTAACTTGTGAATATGAAGTTGTGACTAGCTATTCTAATTTAGGCTAACCCAATTTTAATGGCTAGTTATTTTAGTTGTTTTTTCATTAATATTAAGTAATTTTTATTTTTTTTTGTTCTAATGATTGAAACAACTATTAATTTCAGACTGAAGACAACATATTTGAGGCAGGAAATTAGTGGATGAAGGAAAATTCCAGATTATGTGGCCTGAAGGATATTTCATGACATTTGGACATATGAAATGAGTATTCAAACAGATTTCTGGGCATGGAATTAAATGCGGATGAATATCCCAAGCTCTAAGGAACATATCAATATCTTTAATCTTGAAAGGAACAGATTCAAAAGGAATAGATGGAAAGTTTAAATCTATCACTCAGACTTCAAAGAAAGAAAACAATAAGAGTAGGGCACTGCACTTGTCAGGAGGTAGCAACCAAATCAAATCCAATTTTTTCAGGAAACTCTTAACAGTTAAAGGATAAGATTAAAGGATAAATAATGAGATAAGTGGCAAGATTTTTCAAGATTACAAGGCATTGACTTGTTAGTCATATCCAAAGGTAACATTTGACTAAGGAGCTAGTGAACTTACAAGAGGCAGAGTATCTCTTTTTCCCAGGGAAGGGACAAGTAGTCAAATGGGCAAGTGGCCATTAGTTCCATAGTTCAAGGGATAAGCATAAACAAATTTCCAGCAAATTTGTGACAACCAAGCAACAGTTCCAGATTTAATTTGCTTTTAATTTACTATTAGAATATGTTGTCTAATTAACAGATAGTTTACAAGTGTCATTAGGTTTTGTAACTGTTTTCTATTTTGGAACAATGTTAGAGATCTGAAGCTCTTAGTCTTAGGATGTAATAGACTCTATTTATAGTGATGTAAAACACAGAAAGGAGGGGTTGGAACCTGTGGAAGGAACTTTTCCCCATTAGTGTAATTAGCTCACAGAGCCTTTTTTTTAAATCTGCATGGGTATGAGATTAATAGTTTCAGGATTCATGTTCCACAACTATTGGTGAAGAACTTCCTCTTTAATTTGTTTTCTCTATTCCCATATGTTTTTCTTTCCTTTTTATCTTGCAGAAGTTTTAAAAACAAAATTTGTTGGAAGACACAGTCTAATTCTTACTGGGGATAATATAAATGTTTTCTTCTGATATTTATTAGCAGAATTCTTTATTTCTATGTTACCAAATTGATCCTTTCCCTCTTTTCTTCTATTTCACTTCATTCAAATTTACTAGATCTAGTAGTATGTCTACCTTGCCCTGTTTCACTTTGTCTTGATACTTATGCAAATTGATCACTTTGGACTCTTTTACCACATTACCCAATGGCCTTGCGTTGGTTGTTTCAACCAAACATCTTAAAAACCAAGCCCAAATCTATCATAAGTAGCCTCACATTTTAATCTAAACAAATCTAGATCAGACATAAAGAGCCCTCTTTGAGTCTTGGAGGGCTAGATATAGGAATCCAAGTGGTTTGATATTACATCCATGATTGACTCCACAACCTTGGGCAAATTACAAAGTGCTAACACCCCAAACAAAGAAAAGAATAATTCAACCTTAGAATTTGGAAATCCCCCTTAGTTTGAAAATGAAATTTTTTCCTTATCAATAAGAGACTAGTAATTATGGACTTACTGTTGATTAAGGTTGGTTGTCATTGATATCTACCCTTGAAGAAAGCTCTGTAGCACAAAGGTTTGGGTAATGGACCCAAGTTTGTTTGATGTAAAGATGACACATTATTGTCTTTTCATGGTTCATAATAAGTACAAATGGATGAACTCCAAAGTGGTCCGCTTATGGTGAAATCCCTCACAGGAAGATGCTTTGTGGATTGAGTTATCCTAGAAGTATGGTTAGAGAACCCATGATTATTTGTGGAATAATGAGATTAAGATCATCGAATTTGTTAGTGAAAATGTCCTATATGGATAGTTGTTATCGTTCCATTTCCAGTGGTATGTGGAATTCCACATAACTCCTCACGGTTAGAGAGTTATGGCCATGAGAAGTTGGAGAACCCGAGTTTGGGTAATGGACCCAAGTTTGTTTGATGGATAATGGTATGAGTTTTTATATATTTGTAGGTAACACTATTCTATATGGATAGTACATGTTAATAGTTATTCCATTTCTGGTGATATGTGAAACATCACATAACTCCTCACGGTTTGAGAGTTATGGCCTTACGAAGTTGGAGGACCCTCATATGTCATCTAGAAGGCCCAAAAGGTCAAAGTAGTCAAAGTGGTTTAAGAGATTTTATAAGGTAAATAATAAAGTGAAGTGATGAGTGTACTATAATTCAAAGTGAATACAAAATAAATTATTTAAATAATAAATTTAATGGAGAAATTAGAAGTGGGATAACCCTAAAATAGGGAAAGTGGGCAAAGTGACCTAGAAGATGTTTTTAATGAAGCTACTTGGAGAGTATAAATAAGAGGCAAGGCTCTCTCATTTTAAGATCGTTCTTGACAACATTTAATATATATAGGTTTCTGAGGTAACCAAAGGATATCTAAGCCGAATTTCAGAGGGAAGGTGAAGAAAAGAAGGCCAACATTCAAGGGAGGATAAATTCTTTTGATGAGGCTTTCTAAGGTATGTTATTTAGAGGTCATATCACCATTTTCGCAATAAAGTTTTTTGCATAATGATTCAGACCATGACATTGCTATTCCATTGAGGACACATATCCAAGTATATGTGGTAAAACATTCATCTTCTGTTTCATTGTATTTTTGGATTTACACTACATGGAAAATAGAGTTTGTGGCTAGTCCTGAAACTAGTCCAAAACAAGTGTTTTGGGTAAAAACATAAATTATTCATAACATATCCAAATTCAATAAGAGAAAATGTGACAGTTAGAGTATATTATGTAGTATGTGGTATAACAGTTTTAGATTTATTAAACAAATATTCCATGCGAGGCATGCTCTACAAGGTCGCTCTCTAGAATAAGCCATAATTCAACAAGGTATGCCATTTTTTCTATAACTCATTTTCTAAGAAGTTCCAAATAGGGAAAACTATAGGAATTGTATAAAACACACTGAAGAACATTTTGTATCATTTTCATATCTTCATTCATTATAGGTACATAGTTATGAGTATTTCAGGTTAGGGTTGTTGACTAATCCAAAACTAGTCAGGTGAGACTAAAGAAAAGTTTCATAAAAAATGTAGTATCTTGTTGTTAAAGTTAAGGAAGGTTTGCAGGTATGTGATCATATACACCAGGTCTATTATAGATTTACAAATCATATTTGGATGATGAAATTGATGACGGATTTTGGTTGAAGTACATGTTGGGTACATGGTTGAGACAAGTAGTTGATGAGTTGACACATACATGAAGTGTATAGTTGATGATGTTGGTACATATTAATGAGTCATAGTTGATGAATAGTTGAAAAATGATTGGTACATACTTGTTACATGGTTGTATGCACTTGTTTATGATACATGTTGATTACAAGTTGTTTGGTACAAGTTGGTGCATGGTTGATGCACTTGTTTATGGTACAAGTTGATTATAGGTTGAGGTACAGGTCGATGCATGGTTTATGCATGGTTCAAGTTTATTGGTACAAGTTTACAATGATATATCTCACAGTGATAGTGTGACAGTGGTTCCATCATTCTACTTCTACTTGAGGGCAGTGGGATGGGGCAAGGATAGGTGGTTGTAGCCACCTTCTAGTTGTATCCATAGAATTGGGGAGTTGGAGCTTCCCTCAAGTTGTATGTAGCATCCTTCTAGTTGTAGCCAAAGAATTAGGGAGTTGGAGCTTCCCTCAAGTTGTAGCCTGAGAAACTAGGGGGTTGTAGCCTCCTTCCGGTTGCAGCTGGAAAACAAAGGAAGTTGGTTCTTACAATGAATGTAATTCTTCAAGACATATAAGAAAAACCATTGTGTCGTTTTCTCCCGCTTTGGGTTTCCACGTAAAACACTGGTGTACTGTGTATGTGTATGATTTTTTATTTGTTCATTGCTCATTATTGGATGATAATTCTACATTGATATAACACTTGGATTATTTGGTTAAAAAGGATTTTAATTGCTCTATTACTGATTCACCCCCACTCTGAGTAATCCAACACTTACATTGGTTACTTATATAGGACTTGCATCCAAATAGGATACTATTCACAAAGTGATTGATGTAGATAGACAAATGAATGATTATGAAGAAAAAATTTCATTATTGGAAAGTTGAAGTTCAATTTACCACTTGTAGACTATTAAAATTAAATCTAAAACAATGGTTCAAAAATCATTAATGAAATTTACCACTTGTAGACTATTAAAATTCAATCCAATACAATGGCTGAAAATTCATTAGTTATTCCTTTGAGATTCATAATGAAATAAATGGTATACAAAGAGAATGTTATTATAGAACTCAACACTTATAGGTGCAGACTTAGGATTTTTAGAACATCTAGAAACACATTCAAGATAAATCTAATTTTTATGAGAAATCATAATTCTTCTTTCAAAATGTCAAAAGATGGAAACACTATATTGTAGACATTCCTTTAACAATATCCTCATTTGATGAGAAATATATCCTAGGTATTTAATAAATGGTCTTAGCTCTTTGAGCGATTTAACTTACAACAATGTAAAAACAATCTAGCATAAGATGGCAATTTGTGCCACAATGTGGTAGGTCATCAAGAAAATGTAATGATTCCAAGCCAAATTCTTTCTTGGAATCACTAACTACTACTAATTTATTGAGTTATTAAGTGCATATAAGATTCATCAACACATGGAGATCACAATATATTCAAGATGTAGAAGCACAAGCAAATATCTGACCTTTTTATTATGAGCAATGTAAGATCAATACAATAGATGACCGATCTGGCATAAACCTCAGATGGCTGTTGTTGGTCACTATAATTGCTTAATTAATTTTAAACAACCAAGTGAAACATAAATTATCAACCCAGGGAAGTCTTTTATTTCAAAGATAAAAATGTTGGTCACTATAATTGCTTAATTAATTTTAAACAACCAAGTGAAACATAAATTATCAACCCAGGGAAGTCTTTTATTTCAAAGATAGCCACGCAATGTATATGCTCAATTCCAAAAGCAACTTAGTGTTGTAGTAAATAAATTTATACTAATTATACTTGCTTGAATGAACTGAAGCTCTGAATTAAATCATAGGAAAGTAACTTCCCTATTGCAATTCCTTAAAGATCAATCTAAGAATCCTGGATTATATTAAAATAATACTTGCAATGGGAAAGAACAACTATTCTGCAATCAGAGAATAGGACCCTTACTCTCAAACAGAGACTTCAGCATTAACACTCTTTTCATGAAAACAATAATGCAGAAAACAATTAACTCTATCTAACAGAAAACAAAGCACTTAGTTCCTTTCTGTCTAAGCAGGAGTCTTGAGCCTTACTTCTGTTTTCAGCACACTTGTGAGGTTTGAGGTCTACAGAGAACAGGGCAGTCTGATTCCTTTCTTTCTGAGCAGGGATCTCTAACCCAGTTTCTGGCTAACACCAAGGAAAGTCTACAGAGAACAGGATGTTTTGGTTCTTTCCTTTCTGAGTAGGAACCCTTAATCCAATCACTGGCTAACACACTTGCAGAGGTAAATGAAACCTACAGAAGACCAGGTGTTGTAGTTCCTTTCTGTCTGAGCAGGAACCCTTTAACCAAATCTCTGGCTAGCACACTTGCAAAGGAAAAGGAAATCTACAGAAGACAAGGTGTTGTAGTCCCTTTCTGTCTGAGCAGGAACACTTTAACCAAATCTCTGGCTAGCATGCAACAGTAAATGAATTCTACAGAGGGTATGATGTTCCGATCCCTTTCTATCTAAGTAGGGACCTTTAACCAATTCTCTGCTAGCCTCACAAAATCATCACACAAGATTGCTGATAAAAAGAATTACAAATTCCTTTCAATAACTAAGACAGAGTCAGTAGTGTTTCAACAAAGTGGAATTCATTAAAACAGTGTTTCAGCAAACGACAGTTAAAAAAAACATAAACAGAAATTATACTAACACACTTCTATCTAATGGGTGAATCTTGTGATGAAGGTGGGCCCTCCCTTCTCACAAGATTCCCCTGAACAAAAAGCTAGAGAAGGATACTCAAAGCAGTCTTATATTCATCTGTCAAAATATCACATTACAAATTGAAATAATAGAATACGTGCCGTCTCTCTGGAGTTGTTTCAATGCATCAAAACTTGGATATCCCGAATGGTGATTTCCCTTGAATTTAAAGAGGAAATCCCTTCGATACAATCATTACAAAACATATCTGAATCCTATCCTAAATCGGATCTTCTTTCTAAATCAGCATAGGATGTCCTATTCTCATGCAACCGAATGCTAATACAGGAGCTGAACGAGGTATTGCTGTTACGGCTGGTGTAACAGCTCCATCTCATCGCTGTTGATGTTGTTTCAGCATCGCAATTCACGGGTTGTTTCAGCCACTTGAATTGAGCTCTTGACTGTGTCGGCCTTGACTGCTAACTGTAACGGCTTGTGTTTCAGCATCGTTGGTTCTGGTGGTCTCCTCTGTGTTTCAACATCTGCATCCTCGAACTGTGTAGCAGCTCCGTGTTTCGGCATATGCGACCTCAGACTGTGTAGCAGCTCTGTGTTTTGCCATATGCAACCTCGGACTGTGTAGCAGCTCTGTGTTTCAACATCAGTTCAGTAACAACGATTTTGGATAGTTTTGTGTTTCATCATAGGCCTCAAATGCTAATCTACAGTTATGGACACTTATGCATTTCTAATCAATAGTTAAGTACGAGAGTGATGTAAAATATCATGCAAAACAGATTAAACATATAGTAATGAGAAGGGACGTTGTATAACTTGGGATGATCAGATGAAATGATAATATGAGTCTAAATACAGGTGATCAAGGGTATAATAATGGAAAAAAGTATGGGCAAAAAGGGTACATTGTGTGGTCCTAACATCCCCCCCAACTCAAGGTGTTGCATGTCCTCAGGCAACTTACTCTAAATCCGAGTCTGGATACCTACTCTGATCATGTAAGCTACTCAAGCTGTAACTCTGGGAGGTACTGTCTGTTAGCGTTCTGAACCCTTGCACTTCTTGCAATCTTTGCCATGCTGTTGTTTCTGCCTTTTTAGGCAACTTGTAACTGATTTGATATCTCTCTATTGGCAACCAGAGAATGGGAAAATAAAACCGGTACCCAATCCAATTCTCAGCACAATGTCTCATACACTGGATATAACTGGGTACCCTGGAAATTGCTGCTTCTAAGTTGGCAGGACCAAAAGGATTATGCTGTTGCCTCTTTTCTGTGGATTGCTGCCAGAACAGGGTATTGGCCTGTAGGGAAGGAATCTCTATGGCACTAATGATGCGTTCACAATCTTGAATCACTTCTGATTGTAGCTGCTGAATGTGTTCAATCATCCCTAGTTTCTTTAAGAACGCATAATACGATGAGATGAATGTAGCTGCCCTTTGTAGTTCTAGTCTAATCCAGAGGAGGCGATTATCTTCATCGTTCTGGGTAGCCGAAAAGTCACCTTGCCAAAGGATTTGATTGAGGAGAAAGGAAGTAAATGCTCGAAGTTGAACATCCCCAACAAGAGGATTTATGTTCAGTAACCTATTTTCTGGAATAGCCTCATTATGGAAATATGCCTCACAGAGGAGGTGTTGATCTCTGGTGGAGGCAACTACAAAAGTTTTAATAAAATCTGCTGATAAAATGACTTCATGGGGATTTCCTTCTATAATAGACCTAATCTGAAACCACATGAGTCTTTCCATGAGAAATAAAGAATAGTTACAAGATGGTTTCCTTGTGGCCATTAGTTTCTGCATCATATCAAAGATCTTGACCATTCTACCTTTTAACTCTCTGTTCTTCTTCTTGACTTCTCGAATTTCCTGGCGTGTCAGGTCCAATACTTCCCAATTTGAGAAAGTGTGATTCCTCCAGGTTTTCCTGTGTAATTGAAGATGTTGGGCCTGTATCTCAGCATACTCCTTCTTCCACTTTTGTATCTCTGCGTGCTCATCCCACGGCCGAGTTTGTGTTTCAACATCTGAAGTAGTGGGATTAGGCAGGGTTTGAGTGGACTGTTCTCTGGAAGTGGAGAGATTGATTTGATTGGGAGGTGTAACTTCCTCCATGGGCACTGTTTGCACAGCCCTGTGGACAACAGTAGGGATTTCTTTCTTGATCCTGGAAGGGCCTGCTGGTTCTTGTGTTACAGTAGGTTCAGTCTTGATTTTGCTAGGGCCTGTTGGTTCTTGTGTTGCAGTAGGTTTGGTCTTGAGCTTGGTGGAACCTATTGGTTCTTGTGTTGCAGCAGGTTCAGTTTTGGCTTTAAAAGGGGAAGGAGGAGGGACTGTTCCTGGTAGTGGTACTTGAACTATCTTATACCCTGCCCGATAATAAATATCTCCACACTGGCAGCACATATATTCTTTACATATGCTTTCTGTAGTTTGTTGTGCCAGGGTTACTGTTCGTTCCAAGGCGAACCGATTTAATTCTTTTTCATATTCCTCCCTTGCCCTGGCTAATTCTTGCTGATATGCTTCCAGTTCTGATTTTAGAAATTCGTTTTCCTCCAAGACATCAGCCATTGTTCGTTTGGATTGAGAGGCGACTGGTTCTTGTGTGGAAGTCATGGCCTCATGAGCTGGTTCTTGTGGAGTAGCTACAGGAATGGCAACTGATGCTTGTGTTTCAGCCTCCTGGTGTAAGGAGAGTAGTGTTTCAGCACCCTCAACCTCTGATTCCTGAATCTCAACGTCAATGTTAGTGGCTGGTTCTTGTGTTTCAGCCACTGGATGTTGTGTTACAGCATTCGGGGTCTCAGATTCCTAGAATTCAACTTGAATACCAATGGTTGGTTCTTGTGTTCCAGCCACTGAATGTTGTGTTGCAGCATCCGAGGTCTCAACTTCCTGAAATTCAACTTGAATACTAGTGGCTGGTTCTTGTGTTTCAACCACTTCAAAAACAAATGATGTCTGGGCTTCTAGTTCCTGCAACTCACTATTGGTGGCTGGTTCTTGTGTTTCATCCACTTCAAAAACAAATGATGTCTGGGCTTCTAGTTCCTGCAACTCACTATCGGTGGTTGGTTCTTGTGTTGCAGCCACCGGGGCTGGAATAGGCAAAGATCCTGGAGTTTTGGAAGATGCATGGCGTATTAGTCGAATAGGTGGGGTGTCTAGGGTAGTGGTCATCCAGGGTGGTCTCATTGAGGGTATTGTTCACTTTTTACGCAAGAAAGGTGGAAAGGGGGCGATCTATTGTCGTTTTCGTGGAGGTCTTTCCTGAATGATAGGGAAGGGAACATTTTCTGGTTCAGAGTCATCAATTAGAATGTGAAGGGTGGAAGTGGAAGACTTTGGTGCAGAATGCGATGATTCAGGTATGGTAGGGGGACTGATTGGTCGTGTGGGCGGACTATGGGGTATTTCGGGGGAAACTGGGGGGTGTTGCTGTTGCTTCTCCTCAATAATTTCAGGGACTTCGGCAGCTGGTGCAGGGTTTATGGGTGGATTATTTAACGGGTAATTGAACCAAATGGTGATGGGTAAGTGATTGGGGTGGATCCTTTTCCTTTTGAGAGTAATGTGCCATGTTCTTTAAACAACCCAACAAATAATATGGAATGTTGACCCGTCTGTTATGTCTTAAATGAGAAAGCAAAAGGAAGTTGTGCAGATAGACTACCTGATAGCGGCCTTCATAGGTCAGGTGGTGCTTGATGAATCTGGCGACCTCCGGCCACGGGGGTGGTAGTGAACTGAGTTGAACCCCTCTGCCCTTCAATACAATTCTTTCCCCAGCCAGGAAGAAACTCTGTTGGACATCCCCGATGATATGCTTCCGGCTGAACTGTCGAGTGCCATCCATAGGAAGGCTTGAGACCGCGGATATGTCTTTCTCTGTCACAGAGATTTGGATGCCTGCGACGACAGAATGGTTCTCCTGAATATTTCGAGTGAACTGTAGTACTTGCGGTTCATTATATCCCTGAAGCCTGCGGAAGTAATTGAGCCAACATGCTTGTTTGAAGATTTGATATGCTGCTGGATAGTGTTCGAGCAGTGCTGTGGTAGCGGGTTCTTTGTGGATGACAACTCCTCCCATGGCTACTAGCTTAGTAGGATACAACGTCGAGAGTTTGTGTATCAGCTCTGACGCAGGGTAAGTTTTTCCGAGGGGTTATATGCAGGAGTAGTGGTTAAATGCGCAAGAGGTGATGAAATGGAAATGGCGGCGATGAAATCGGAGGAGATGATGGTATCATTGATTTGACGTGTACTTCCCTTCTCGTTAAGTGCAATTAGTAATAATGGCACTTAAATGGTCTTGACGGCTTAAAATATTTTCTCATTAACTACAGTCTAATTGAATTACATTATATTTACATACCTCGCCTTACCATTTGGTTCGTTCGGCCAACCAGATATGATGCTTGTTCATGGTGATGATGTTTTGGCGGCGGCTTTTGATTATGTCGAGGGCCTGCCGTTCGAACATTTGAGAGCGTAAAATCTTGTTGACGGACGATGGTGAAAGGCGGGTGTTTCAGCAATAGAGAAGAACGAAACAATTGCTGTAGATGAAGAACTGCTGATGACTGGTGTTTCAGTATTGGAAGAAAATCAAAAAGTGTTGAATGGTGGTGTTTCAGCATCGGGAAGAAGTCAATCATGCTGAACAGTGGTGTTTCAACATCGGGAGTGAATGAAGAAGGGTTGTTGACAAGAGTGTTTCAGCAACGGGAAGAGGCGAAACAATTGCTGGACGAAATTGTTTCGTCGATGATGGAGGGTGAGAAAATGAATGGTTGCTGATAATGGTGTTTCAACAACAAAAAGGGAGAAAGTCGAAACAAGTGCTGGACGAAGTTGTTTCGGTAATGAAAATAGTGAGAAAATGGCGGGCTGGAGTGTTTTGGGAGTGGGAAGAAATGAAAAATGCTGAACAGTAGTGTTTCAACATGGGGAAAAATGGTGAAAGATTGCTGGTAATGGTGTTTCAGCAATGGAAAGGGGAAAATGAAAAGTTGCTGGTAGTGGTGTTTCAGCAATAGAAGGCGAAACAGGTGCTGGACGGAGTTGTTTCGGGAATGGGAAGAAATGAAAGGCGTTGAACAATGGTGTTTCAGCATCAGGAAGAAAGTCACCAGTGCTGCACAACGGTGTTTCAGCATCGTGAAAATCAGCAGTGTTGCACAGTAGTGTTTCAGCATCGTGAAATCTCGTCTCTCTGACATAGGATCGTCCTCTGCTGGTGGCTGTGCTTCGATCGGGAATCTGCAAAAACAGCTGTAGCATGGTATTTCTTGACAGGGATTATTAGAAAACGAAATCTAATCTAATCTAACACTAAAGAAAATCAATATGTGAAAGAATTAATTGCTATTGGGGGTAGAGACCCCCTCAATGAAGAGAAAATGAGTGTCTGCCATGCATGTGGCCTTAAAATCTTCTTTAGAGATAGGTTTTTGATACAGACGGAGCCAATGACCATTTACAAGTAACGGAGTTCTGGAGTCATCGATTGTGAGGAGCCTTACTGTTCCATTGGGGAAAATTGTGTCCACTTCGTAAGGTCCTAGCCATCTTGTACGCAGTTTCCCTTGAAATTCTTTAAACCGGGAATCATACAGTAGAGCCCAATTACCTTTTTGGAACTGCTTGTTTTTGATATTTTTGTTATGCCAATGTGATCTTTGCTATTGAATTATGGTTGTTTGCTGAATGGAATTTAGTCTTTTCTCTTCTAGTTCATTAAGCTGCTGCAGCCTGGCTGTCTGTGCATCAGTTAGATCAAGGTTGGCAGCTAAAGCAGTCCTTAAGGTTTTTATCTCAAATTCCACAGGAAAGACAACACTCTTTCCATACACCAATTCATAGGGAGAAAATCCTGTAGTATTTCTCCAGGTAGTTCTGTAGGCCCATAGTGCTTCAAGGAGTCTGTTGGACCAATCCTTTCTACTTTCCTTCACCGTTTTTGTGAGAATGGATTCTATTACTTTGTTTGTGCTTTCCACCTGTCCATTGGCTTGGGGGTGGTATGCTGTAGTCATTCTCTGCTGAATATGATATTTCTGAAGGGTGGCTTTGAACCCATCGGAAGAGAAAGGAGGTCCTCCATCTGTAACTAACTCTCTTGGAATTCCAAATCTGGTGAAGATGTCTGTGAATAAGAATTTTATAACTGCTTCTTCAGTTTCTCTGTGGAGTGCCTTGGCTTCCACCCATTTGGTCATGTAGTCTGTGCAGACCAGTATATAAACTTTTTGATTGGATGGAGGGTTGATGGGTCCTATGAAATCTAAGGCCCATCTTTCAAATGGTTCAAGTACTACCTGGGGGTTTAATGACATTTCATCTCTATGATTAGGTTG
>ML780299.1:810-14208 GCA_009831015.1 Picea engelmannii | reverse complement strand
AGAATTACAAAATAAGAAAGTGTCAGGTCGGCCCTAATGTTAAAAGGAAGTGACATAAATGGTATAAATAAACATCATTATACATTCATTTGATACAAGTCAAATTTCAGAGGGAATAAGAAGTAAAAGAAGGCCGGATTTCAGGGGAGGATGAAGTCTTTTGGTGATGTGTTCTAAGGTATGTTATTTTCAGTTCATCTTACCATTTTTGCTATAACTTTTTTTCTAGAACAATTCAGATGGTAAAATCGCTATGGTATTGATAAGGCATATCAATGTACCTATGGAAAAAATTTCAGCTCTTGTTTCACTATAATTATGGATATACACTCTGTGGAAGATAAGGCTTGTGACCAGTCCTGAAGCTAGTCAATAAACAGGTGCTCCGGGTAACATAGTCATAAATTCTTCATACATAATCCAAATGAAGTGGGACTAATTCCATTGGCAATAGTACGGACTTTAGTTTATTGTGTGTGAGTTTCAGAATCAGAGGTTAAATATTGAGCGCGGGGCATGTTGTACAAGTTGGGTCTTCTGAATAGACCAAAATTGAATAAAGTCTACCATTCTTTCTATAACCTCTTTTCGGGGAGGATTCAAGGAGTGAAAATTGGAGGAGTTTCAAAGAATACATTGAATAATATTATCTACAGGATTAGAGTACTCCAAGAATTGAAGAATTGTAGAAGTTGTGGAATTCTTAGGAATCATTATCAGGTTCTATGTGATGATTGGTTGATGGTGATGATTTAATGTAAAGTTTTATTATCTTTCATATATTCTTGGGTGGAAGGAAGGGGAAAGGATGGAGAGTTCAAATATCTCTTGATATTGGAGTATTGTATCTTCCTCTTGGAGGTTTATCCCTCCCTTTACATTTGGAAGCTTTAGCTACCTTTGGAAGTCATTACTTCCCTTGAACAATAACTATTGATTATTTCTCATACATTGTGAATGGTGTATTGTGGTGTATTGGTGTAAGTCTTATACTATTGTTCATTTCTCACTGGATATAGTTGAATGGTTTAAGTATAAGTTGAAAAAGGTTTTAAATTGCACTAGATATTGATTCACCCCCCTCTCAGTATCTACAGATTGGTGGTAAATTGGGTAGCTATATATGTTACCATATAATTGATCTTATATTTTCTTAGGAACCCTAGAGGCTACTAGGGAAGCATTGCTTTTGTTGGATCCTTCCTTAACTAAAACAAGGGTAGTTTTTTTCTAGGTGATAGTGGAAGCACATCTAATCTTTCACCCATATTTTTACCTTGTTAAGGATTTGCAATAGAGTGCAAGATTGTGTGATAATAAAACCAGGGGAGTTTTCTAGCTGAAACGAAAGAAAGGCTAATCGGGCCTTAGTTTTTGGTGAACGCCCACATTTTAATGATAGACATTTGTCTATTTCAACACTCTCCAAGTGGCATCTCCATTAGTCTCTTTGTTGGAATAATTTGTTATTTAATTTGGTATCTAAAGAGGTTTAGACTAATATTAGTTACCACATATCTTTGTTGTATGCTAAAAAAATGGAATCCAATTGTTGATTTTTGGATTGTTTTTAATATTCAACTACTCTTGTTTTCTTAGTGATGGTTCATCAAATGAATTTCCAATACTACATATTCTCAACATTTTTCGAAGGAGCTATATCATTAAGGAATAATAGTTTTTGTACAAAAGATATGGTCTTGAGAATGAAATGTTCCAACTTAAGCCACTTTAGATCCTATATATGTGTTTTTTTAGTTAGGGTTTTTGCACTTTGTTACCCCCTCAAGGGTGACAAATGTTTTATACCCTCACAATGGGTGTCATGTTGTTACTTTCATGAGGTGACATGCTCATATTTTTGAGATATATACCTAGTTTCGCTTGACCTCTTCCAGATGTATGGTCATGCTAGCTCAATTGGTACATATGGTATCATTCTTTTATGATTAATTTGACATTCCATGTATCAATATTCATTTGGATGTGATGATATTACTTCTTATCTCATTGTAAAGTGGTAAACACCTAATGATGTTTGTTGACACTTCATAACATTACATGGTTTTATTAATTGCCTCACAATAACTTGAGGATCATGTTTTCTATTATAAGTGTGTAATTTATCAGGTTAATCTATAACATGGGGTTCTTAGGCTAAATAATGTTATCCATATCCCAATCATGCTAATAATTTTCCACTTCCCCTAGTGTTTTCATTCCATCCATATAAAAATTGCATCGTGATCATGTATGATTTCTCAAAGGTCAAAAGGAAAGGTCAAATTGATGAAGCTTGAATAAACAAATCCAATAAGGCAAAGAGGTGAAGATATAA
Organism: Picea engelmannii; assembly: GCA_009831015.1. Classification (NCBI taxonomy): domain Eukaryota; kingdom Viridiplantae; phylum Streptophyta; class Pinopsida; order Pinales; family Pinaceae; genus Picea; species Picea engelmannii. The sequence goes on along the minus strand of ML780299.1, from coordinate 11,870 downwards.
ATTCAAAATCCAAATATAAATCTTGAGCAATGCCCCCTAACTATGAGGCCAATTCCCCCTAGTCCTTGGTTTGTCTATGAATATATAAATAAAAAGGACGTGTTCGATCAACTAAACATTTAAACAAAAATACTTAAATTGGTAGTAAGAAACAATGCCAATGATGGTAACTCAATGGTAAGATCCCTCTAGAAGGTTATTGTGTGTAAAAATATTATCTAAATAAATCTATATAAATGAATATATGAATAATAATTCATGTACACGTCTAAGACTTTGAGGGTCATCAGATGAACTCATTCCCTCTTCCCTTTTGTAATTATTTCTCATTATTTCCTATATTTCACCTACATACCTAGGAAATATGGGTTGTCATGGGACTTGATGTGTGCATAAGAGTTAATAATGTTCCCTTGGTAATAATTAGGAAAGTATTAAAACTAACGCCCTTTTTTATGTTGTTCTAAGAGATGTCACGAGGTGTTATTTATTAATGGTTTTTTAAGAGGATATATCCATCACTTCAAGTGGGTATTGTGCATTGGGACAGGTGTACCATTGCTTGAGATCTATGATGATTAATTGGGATATATGTACTCATATATTTCCATATCTATAAACATTGATATTAGTGACATTTTCCTTGGGATCCATGTATTGCATCGAGACATGTGTCACTTCAATGTGATTCATGGGAGTGCATCATTCCATGAAAACAATGCCATTCCATCACACATTCCACATGGGCCATTTATATGCATCCTCCTTGCTCAATTGGAAATTGCATGCATGCTAATGCATTATTTACTCCCCTTAGACCATACGTGGGGGGTATTTAATGCATTGCAGAGGCTGATTACACATTATAGAGGTGACTTTACATGGTGACTTGGACCTTATGATTGCATGGAACCCTCACTTGATTATTTCTTAATGATCCCATGCATTCCTCTTGATATGGATTTTATTATTGGATGGATCACACATGTCAAGGTGATGCCATCCCTTTTGAGGTTCTTTTTCCACTTTGGATGATTCCCTAGATCGACGATGTTGGTTAGAGGAAATTGGATCTATTGGACCATAATTAACTTGGTTTTGGACACATTTATTGGATTTTGGCACAATATTTTAGGGGAACACCTCTCTTAGCTTCTCTTTTGTCCACACATGTGGTTTCTACATTGTATTTTTACCTCTTCTAGATGGTCGTTTTACCTTTTGATCATACTATGTGATGCATATTATTATTTTTTGTATTTTCCCATGGTTTTATAGGGATAATGGTTTTGGAGATCATGGTTTTGATCTAGAACATGGTTTTGTATTATATTTGAGGAGGAGCTTCACCTATGAAAGGTAAAATCCTCCTCCATTCCAAATTGTTGGAGATTAATGAGAAACTTTGCTTAAGAGTTCTTTGAGTATATATTTCTATTATTAGTGAATTCTTAGTCATTGTTCAACATTTAGATAAGAACTCCGAATTTTTGTTGGAAGAAAAGGGTTGCTATAAGGCCAAAGAAGGTTGAAATGATCCACTTGGAAGGGTTCTCAAGGTAAGTTCTCTAACCTTATACCTTTGATCATTGACTTGTTTTTCATGCATTAAGGTAAGATGTCTCATGGATATATCCATTTTCTTTCCAAACCTTTGATTTCACCTTACTAGAATAAGGAAAGGCTTCTTCATAGACTCATCCTCCCATTCAACATTGAAGGGAACCTTATAAACCTAGGTGGCACTTTAGGGAAAATCATATAAGTTCCATCAAAAATACCCCATATTAAACCATATACTTCATCATGATTTGAAATAATAACCCTGTATCCCTCCAAAGAAACTCATCTTTCATTTTCTTCAACCACCAAAAACCCTAAAAAATCCAAATTTTCCCCCTTTTTCCCCTTTTTCCATTTTATTTCTCTAATATAGGGTTTTCTCACATATATAATTGGATCTAGATTTCTTAAGTTTCATTGACACATAAATAATTAAATTAGTGATACCCTATTCCTCCATTGAATATATCTATTGTTAGCATTTCAAAGAAGAGTTTTGGATCTAATTGTGTCTTGTTTATCTTACCTAGAGATCAAACCCTGGAGCTCAAAAATTGCATATTTTCATACCTGATCTATATTTATTTGATTCCATGGCTAACATGCTTAAAATGATTTTCTTCATCTATCAAATTATACATTTCTTGTTCCCCCCTCTCTGAAATTACTAAATACATATTTGTAGATAGGGGACTAGGATACCTCATTTGTTTAATACTTTACATAATGTTTGGACATATCCTTATCCTATTGCATACCAAATAGAAAATCAATGACCAAACTCGAACAATGATCCTTCCAAAGGGTTGGTTGTTACCTATTCATTGATAGTTATCCGTGAGTTTTTTGTTGTCCATTTCTACAGGGATAATCATGTGTGAAATTATAGTGAAACCACCCTTCATTTACCAACGTTTGATACACCGTTCTTTACCTTATAGTTGTATATCAATAGATTTTAAAGGGGGCAAAATGTCCTTGTTGAAAAAACCTAATGTTTTCTTTTCCTGAAACTATTATTTGAGGGTTTGTTTTGTTGTCTGAATTGGATAGGTAAACTCATATCCAAGGTTAGTGTAGCATATTACCAAGAATTTGATGTAATATTGATCTATCTTATAAATTACAAAATGTTGTCTCTCATGTTTGTGTTTTGGAATTGTCTCAGTGGTTGTCATAAACTGTAGGGTATCCATTAGATAAAAATGGGTTTGGTCAGTCATATTTTATGAAATTGTTTCTTTTATTCATATCACATGATTTTATTTCTAACACAATGAGGTTTAAGAAATTCCAATGACCTTCAAGGATACCTATCACTCCTAACATTGATAACTATATTGAGGACTATTTTTTTCCCCAAAAGTTGTGGTTAGAGTTTTAGGTTGTGTGTGTTGTTTTGAATTGACAAAAGGTTATAACGTTCAAAGTAATTCTTTTGAGCTATGTACTTTGAAATACATTTTTCATAACAACTCAAAAATATCATTAATATCATTGTTTGAAATTTGGCCTTTGAAACTATATTGTCTATTAAAATGTTTCTTAATTAGAGTTTTACTATTAGATCATTGAATATTGTTGGTAGTTACATTGTTGAATAAATGAAAACTTTAAATGCCATAAAGTTGTTACAAACTGTTGTGGTCATGCTAGTTCATGCCTGAAGTGTCTTTTGAATACTCAATAATGCTTCATTTATTACACTCATAAAGTCTATTGTTCCATTGAATGATAATTCTCATGAACATGATTTGTGAATGAATACATACCATTGCATGTTTTACATTGAACATTTCACATTATAATTTGTTATTAATGATGATAAATGATGCATTGATGTGATACATCCAATATTATTGCAAGCAAGTTCCATAATCCAATCATTCCTTATTGTCCTCTCTCATATTTCTAGATCCATTTCTTAGGAGAAGTCAATGAAGTCAAACTAAGCTCTTTCTCTCACGCATCCTAATATAGTGATAAGACCTATTCTCTAATGTCCCTCCATTTTTTTTTGTAAATAAAAAGAAGAACCTTATATTATCTCACGAGTGTACAACTATGTTTCATTTGACATCCACATGTTCTGCAACACATAAGGGAAACCAGAACATGTGGCTCCAAGAGATGATATGTCTATCATGGTTGAAATACAATTTACAAAAATTGTGGAAAAAATTGAAATTATCAACAGGAACTTTGTTCCAACTAGCTATCCATTACTAATATAGTTACATAACTATGAAAAAGAGTGAAACTATAATCACTATTCATTCTAAAAACTGTAATTGACAAAAACCAAAGTCGGGGGTGGGCCGCGTCAAGCCCTTGGGGAACCTTGATGTCCATGAGAACTTTAGACTCAGACGAACTTCTACTTGCACATGTCGTAGTGTGCTTGCATTGGGGCATGTGAGAATTCCTCAAACAACAGATCGATTCATTGGTTGATTAAGCAATCGTCATGCACCTTCTCATCCTTCCATTGTTGGATGTCAAAGAGGAGCTCAAGATGCTCTGTTGTCGGATGATAGGTATAGTGTGAGCCCTCCTCTCCGTCCTCTATGCCTGTGTCTTCCACCATAATTGGGTTCTCCCCTTCTTTTGTCAGTTTCCAGCTTGGATGGATTTCCTCCTCTACAATGCACCCTCCATCCCCTAGTAAGGCTGGTGGTCAGGGGGAAAAAGACTGGGGAGGGATGCCCCAGAGGGCGGCCCTATCTTGTTCACAAAGCTTGGGCCTGGTTGTGAAGCTGAAGGTGGCTATGTGTCAACCAATTTAGGGCCAGGAAGCTAAACTGGAGGTGGTGCCTCCTCTTTGACCTTGTTGAGGCATTGAGGTGCCTCTTCCTTCAATGTGCTAGCTGAAAAATTCTAGGGCAACGATGGAGAATGCACTGTGGGGGACGCGGTCTCTGTTTTCGGTATGCGAAGGAAGTTTGAGTCTGAGTCTGGAGCAAGGGTGGCAGAGTCTCCATTTTTGGGGTGCGTAAGGTGGTCTTAGTGTGTATGGTGTGTCTATGGGGGCAACTAAAATGGGCAAGAAAAGATCGTTGAGAGGGTGTGAGTTGGTTGTCTCGCGTGATGGCCTTCTTGTTCTTGGTGTCCCGCCTGGTCTTGCCTCGCTCGTAGGGCATGGTGGGAAAAAACCAGGGGTTCGGGGAGATGCAAGGGGGTTGTGGGAGGGAGGTGGTGGTCAGGGGAAGCTCGGATGGCACACAAAGTGAGAGTGATGAAGCCAGTAGGGCCGAGTAGCATTGTGCAGAAGTGGTAGCATGCAATGAACATGAGAAAATGAGTGCCTTAGTAGTTTTTATCACCGCTAGGAGCCATTGGTGCCCCTCCCATCGCCATTGAAGGCTGACGAGACTAGTTCGGGTGCCTGATACCAGTTGTTTGGCTGGATCGCTCGTCCGAGAGCTCCTCCCAATGCACTGAGTTAACTTCCCTCATGGTGTGTGGCATGGGGAGTTAATACTTCATGGGTGGCGGTTTGGGACATTAACTCCCCCTGCCATCTATCCTTGCCAGCGGTCCCCCTCCTCTTGCAAAGTGTCACCCCATTCAGGTGGTAATGGCCCTCCATTTATAAACATTTAAATATTTTAGTTTTTGATGGTGGAAGTTGTGAAAGTTTTTGGAGAAAGACTTGAAAATTATATCATCATAAACATTAATGATAATGAATATTTTTTATAAATATTATTTTTAAATGATTTTATTTTACTAGAAATAGACTATTAGAGAATGAGTTACAAAGAGTAAATCGTTATTCCATGGGTGACTCAAAAGAGATAAAAACCACCCGAGTAAATCTTGTCCATGATGACAAGTGGAACCCAACTCCCAAAGGTGTGGGACGTGAGAGAACAAACTAGCACAAAGTTACTCCAAGATTCCCTAGGGTTAGGGATGAGGCTAACTTGAAAAAAGATCTAGGCAAACTATTTTTCTTTGGTGAAAAAGAAAAGACACAATGATAAAGGAGGTAGGACACTCTAATCTTGGTTTTTTAGGTCTATGGTTGGGAGGAATTAGTTCTCTAGTCACATTGTTTAGAGTCTTTAAGCAGGCTTAGATATTTCTTCTTTAATATATTTATCTATTTTCAGATGTGTCTTCTTTCATTTATTACATTCTAGTGAAGAATAATGCAAAAATAATTTATTTTTTCTTGGTTACAAGAGTACATAAAGATAAAATAAATAGATATTTTCCAACAAAATATTTTGTGCCTTCTATCTTTTAAATAATGATTAAATAATGGTTTGATAACAAATAAATACCAGAATACATATACATACAAGTAGTATAAAATGAAGTAAGCATTTAGAAAGTCCTTATTATTTGTTATTCAATATTGTCCATTGTTGTTTTATCCTTAAACAATTTGTACAAGAATATCAAAATGAAAACAATATCAAAAAGAAAACACTCCTTCTCTTACATAAATCAAAACAAACCAAAGAACTATCTAGATTACCAACTCTATTGTGTACAAGAATCTAAATGAACAACCCTTGACTGGTACATATTACATCAAAAGGAAAACATTCCTTCTCTTACATAAATCAAAACAAACCAGAGAACTATCTAGAATACCAACTCTATTGCAGACATGGAAATAGTTTTTAAAAGAGTAACAGAAAGACTTAGGGTTTCAACCGTCACAAAGAAGCATCATAATCAGAATCGTCGCGACAATCTTTTGGAAAAGAAGACCTAAAATCCCGTGCACATATGGCCACCTATTGAAACATTATCTATGAACAAGGATAAATATTCGTTTAAATATGTGTAGGTGAACCAAGTCGAAATCTAAGTGGCCATCTGGTGCACCTGGTTTTTGTTCCTCTTACGAAATGTGCCATAGTATGGGCACTTCCCATACAACTATTACTTTCACCTGCCAACACGCCACATAGGAAACATTAAAAGTTGGAAATGAATGAGTTAAGATATTTAATGAAGGATAACTGTGTAATGGTAAACGGTTACCTCTGTAAGTATTAGCAAGTTCGCTATTGGAACCTAGCAGGCTACCATTACTTGTGTGTAGGGTAAATGTTCGTCCAAAACTCGAAATCTTCTGTAGGAAGAGACACCAATTAAAATGTTTTATCTGTTCCCGAAAATAGAGATAAAGAAAATGTGTACAGTTTCTAGACTATGTAGCAACGAAATAGTAAAGTAATCATTACCTGGATTTCAATAACTTAGCTCGAAATAGTAAAGTAATCAGTACCTGGAGTAGGGTTGCAAAGCCTACTCCAAGTTTCACTATGTTGTGCGAGAGGGGACACTCCAAGCGTGGTAGGGGTGACCATACTCCTTCTCGATCTATTCCCATTGATACCGACAACACCAGCTCTAGCTCTCGAAGCAAGAGACACAAGTCTGAGCATTTTCATAAGGTTCAACCTCCACTCATCGCCCTGATAGTGGGCATACTTCCACTTGGTGGGATGTAAGGGTGAATGGTTCAAACGTTATGAAAATTCTCTAGGGTTTTCTTCATGCACCTTACCGTGGGCATACTTTCACTTGGTGGGGATGTAAGGTTGAATGTTTCAAACGTCATGGCAATTCTTTAGGGTTTTCTCCATGCACCTGCCCAGGTTCATCCTCTCCATCGAGCACTGAGAGAGAACTCCACGGGCCCTTACAACCAAGACCTCAAGCCACGGGAATTTTGTTCTCTCTCCTTGCTCCTTGTTTGAGGAGAGCAGTGAGCGAATTCATGATGCTTTGGTCATTCTCCAACAATTGATCTTTGAGCTTCAAAGCAAGGTGGTCGACCTTAAATTTCGACACCTTCGAATCTCCATGTTGTTCCACTGAAGGCTAGGTTCAATTCTTTGATTAGGTGTTTGTGTTTTAGAGGCATATTAAACTAGAGACTCCCTTAGTGCTTAGTTAGTATCCATCGAGGGCAATGTGGCCCAAATAGATACATGTCTTTTATATTTTATTTTATGAAATGTAATATATAAAACTTATTTTAAAAAAAATATCTATCTTTTTTATATTTTATTTTTATTAGATTTGTATTTAATTTTTTTTTATTTGAAATTTTTTATTTTAATAATTTGTTATAGTATTTTCACACAATTTTATACATTTAATTACATTTAAAAAGATTAAATTATTTAAATTATTTTATTTTAATAATTTGTTATAGTATTTTTACACAATTTTATTCATCTAATTATATTTAAAAAAAAATAAAATTATTTTATTTTATTTTATTAATTTGTTATAATATTTCAACATAATTTTATACATTTAATCTCATTTAAAAAAAAATTAACTTTTCTATCAATTTCATGCATTCAACTTCATATTCTTTTTAAATTTAAAATGAAAAGACCATTCCTTTTATTTTTCTTAAATAGTCACTATGTTTTGACTAATTTTCATATATTTCATAAATCTAATATCTAATTTTATTTTTTTTAAATATTAAAATTTACATGATTTCAATTTTTTTTTAATAATCTAAACACTTATGTTTAACTTCATTTTTTAATCTAAAAAAGTTAAAAAATATATTTTATTGACTTAATTTACATGTGTCTTTATTACATCTTTAGTTGCCTCTCTATCTTAGATTTAGTTGGGTTCTATTTATTTCATAGTGTAAATGTTGCACATAAGAGTATGCAAATTAAACTTTATTTTCCAGAGTTTTTGGTTCAAATTTCAAATTTGAGTATAACACCATTATTTATCTCATCATAAATATATAGTATTATTATAGTTTAGGTTAAAATTAATTAGGTGATATTAATTAACTTTGACAATTTCTTACTTAAAAGTTTAGAAGAATAAGTATATTCCAATTCAATCATACTTTGGAGTGTAATTGATAATACTAATATACCACCATTTTTATTTATCAAATTATTTCAAAAGAGTTTTGAAAACTTCAATTTACACTTATGACATTGTTAATAGTTATTAACACCTAGATGTATCCAATTTTACTTCAACTTTTAAAAACATGGAGTAGCCACTCCCATTTTTATATTTTTTTTAGATTATACATATATCATTACAAGTTTCAAGTATTAAAAAGTTAAAACATTTCTAAAAGACACTTATAAGAAGTTTTGTTACTATTTTCTCTTGTTAAAAAGTGTTAAATTATTAATTGTGTTGCCTACTAATTATGACATATGGTTAAGGAGTTTTCTATGTTGCATGTTCCTCTCATTAAGGAAAGGCATCATATTGTGGGTGAGAAATTCTGATCATCAACAAAGCAGAGAAGTGATCATAAGTGGAGAGCACATAAGGAGTTCAACTCTTGATACTTATTTATAAACACCCAATACATTGGCACCAAAAATATTCTCATAAGTGTGAACTTCCACCATTTCGACAATGTTTCATTCCACTACAAATGTATTTCCCAATGGGAGGAATTTTGTACGAGGTTCCAACCCCCTCGAATGTTATGTATTCAACGTCTTTCCTATGGAGCTTCATTGTAAGCATACAATCCTTGCTACCTAGAAAAAAACCATAGTTCCTTGAGGCTCACCATCATTTCTATATCTCCTTTTATTGCAGTTCCTTGAGGCCAACCATATTTTTTGTATCTTCTTTTTCCATTTTAGGCCCACCATCATTTTGGTATCTCATTTTTTTGCAGTTCCTTGAGGCCAACCATAATTTATGTATCTTCTTTTGCGAGTTATGGTAGTAGTTTCTAGGTTAATTTTTTGTTTCAAATTATACTTCCTTGAGGCCTACCATCATTTATCTATCTCCTTTTGTTGTAGTTCCTTGAGGCCCACCATCATTTCTATATCTTCTTCTTCCAATTATGGTAGTAGTTTCCAGGTTTTGTTCTTTGTTTTAGATTATACTTGGTATGATATTCAATTCAACATTTATGCTCCAACTTTTTCAACTCAACTTTATTGTATTAATTAGAGATTTCTTATGCTTACATATGAAGCCCAAGAATTGGAAGAATCAATGGTGTTGTAGTGACAACACTTTCAAAATGTGTTGCAACACCTTTTATAGTGCATGTTATTTGTGGGGTTAACAGTAGAATGCCAAGCATGAGAAAACAGACCCACTTTCTCTTTAATTCTATGACTTATTTAAAAGCAAGTTGGTATTGAGGGTATATGCTCTTTCATGAGTAGATAAATGGATAAAAGTAATTTTTTTCTATATTAGTAAATTCTATGGTGTAATATTGAAGAAATTGTAACATTCATATCATCGTATCTATTAATATTTTAATTCTCATAGTATATATCAAATCATTTTTAATGTCTTAACACTCATCAGCATATACAAGACCCATACATCAGAGCTTGTTAATCAACATATACAAAACCCATACATCAAACCTTGTTAATGTTCTAACTCTCATCCACATATATCAAAAAAATGTAATATTAATACAAAACTCAAAATATAATAATAATATATAATGCTAATTAAATAATAATAATTTACAAGTCCATATATATATATATAACCTTGTTAATATTCTAACCCTCATCTACCTATGTCTAAAAAATTTAATATTAATAAAAAAAACTCAAAATATAATAATAATATATAATATTAATTTTAAAATAATAATTTACAAGTCCAGATATATATAGAGTTTTACAAGTATAAATAATTCTTATAATTTGAGAGGAAGAATGTTAAATTAAGATTATTTAAGGACTCCACTAAATTTTATAAAGATGTCCTCAGTTTTATAATTTGACGACTCCACTAAATTTTACAAAGATGTCTTCAGTTTTATTAGCATTAAAAGACATGTATCCTTTGGCTTTGATGAGGTTGGGCAAGTATAGTATGCTGTTCAATGTGTTATAATCGTATATTTGGACTTATCCATTGTTTTATGTTTTGTTTTGTTCAAATAATATGCAAAACACTATTACATTAAAAAAACCAAATTAATGTTAAATATTATGTTCTTGGTCAAATCTGCTGCCATTTAATTGTGAAATAGGCATTGTTGCAAGAAAGGCCTCCCAAGAAAAAGTGGGAGGGGGGCATAATTAGAGGAATTATATTATATAATTCCTCTAATTATGCCCCCCCTCCCACTTTTCAATTAATGTTAAATATTATGTTCTTGGTCAAAGTTGCTGCCATTTAATTGTGGAATAGGCATTGTTGCAAGAAAGTCCTCCCAAGAAAACTGAAAACAATCACGTACCGTTTCAAATATATTATTAATGGAAGTTGAGGAGAGCCCACTTTTAGCTGATGTATATGAGGACCACTTGATGTCTGTACTTAACATCACAAATACACTCTCTTTCAAAATGATGGATACAATGATTGAGAAATATTTATTTGGATGCTACCATGTAGTCTTTGTATTAAACTTTGCTAGAAGATATTACAAATGTTTCAAATTTCATCCGCAATATGAATTTATTATTTTATGTTTTTAAAGTTGATTTAATTAAACTTCATCCTAAATGAATTTTATTTTTTTTGTT
>ML780298.1:1140176-1158319 GCA_009831015.1 Picea engelmannii | reverse complement strand
TTTATTTTTATTATCATTATTATTATTTTTTATAGAGAGATTAAATTTTACCACTAGCATAGTTTAGACTTAAACCTTAAATTTTTGTATTGGGCGACATTTAATTAAAGAATTTGTTTTTAAAAATACTTAACAAGTTATTCGTCCTAAGGCCATCTAGGTTCATTCTTCTATCATCAACAACGTGACGTGCCCTTCAGGACGCACTAGGTGCTCGAAGGGTGCCACTCGCCTCATATGTTCCCTTGCGCGATTTGCCCTTTAGGACGCACTACGTGCTCCAAGGGTGCCACTCGCCACTCTCCATTTTTCTTGCGCGACGTGCCCTTTAGGACGCACCACATGCTCCAAGGGTGCCACTCGCCTCTTGACTCACTTGGTAGACATCAATAACCCCTGGAGTCAATACTCCGCTAGGTGAACTTATGGGAGATTAAGGGATTCTAAGGAACAAGGCCCCCGCCTTATTGCATGCCCCTTAGAATCATCGTGAGAAACTGTCGCAGTCTTCCCTCACGACATCGTGGGTCCTCTCGAACTAGGTAATCGTTAACCTACAGTTCGAGCCATGGTGGGAGTGCTAGTAGGCTATGGAAGGGCTTCTATCCACACCTCTCCCTCAAAATTTTTGGTAGTCACGCGTGACCCCTTTACTCAATATGTGAGTCTGGTCGGCAAGCTATCGTCAACCTACATCATCAACAAATCATGTCAGAACATATATGTATCATATCATCCATTCAAATGCACTAATATCACAGTAAAACAATCACCCCAATGGCACACTCCTTGACTCGATCCGAAGTCCAAGGGATTCCATTGATGCCTCTGCATCCTCGAGGTCCAAAACCATGCACACTCAGTAAAACCGAGTCAATAGCACCTATCTATGTCAATGTAATAAAACAACATGTCATTAACCCATAATGCCTCATAATCAAAATCAAAAGTTTTAATAGCATAATAATCCGGATCACTTGCGAGCAAGTGTCCTCAAAGAATAAGTTCTCTTAGTGCGCTAGAGCGGGATGTTACACTGGTTTAGAGGACTGAACGTTGCTGGCGACACATGGGTCGAGATGCTAAATAAGGGAGGGTCCATTCTGAGAAAGGATATGAGAATCAATCAAATCGCAGGATCTAAACATTAGTGACATTCGTCTCTAGGTTTCTGTTGATAGCCCATATGGTCACTTGAGCATATAAAATTTGTTGAGGAAATTGCTGTGGAGAGGAGACGTAGAGAATATAGAGATCGAGTCATTATGAAGAGGAGCCATGTCGACGCATTTTTTTTTAGCTTGATACTACACCTTGAAATGCAGTTAAGAGGAGTCACATTGCCCAACCACTATTGTTGTTTATGGATGAGATCGTTGCCTAATTGAGCCTCATGAATTACAGATTAGCTGCCAGGAAGTTACTATGGTTATGGTGATCACTTTTGCCTCTGCCAGAGGGAGGACACATGCTATAGTCAAGTCTGAAGAAACTGCCAAAGTTTGAAGGTCGATCTTGATAAGTTGTTGATGGCTTACCGTGGTGAACGAAAAACAAAAGATTTTGATTGTGTGGAAGCCACCATAGAGGATTTGACTGCATTTCCTACTACCTTTATATTGTTATATATGTCTATAATGTTCTTGGATTTGTGTGTATTATTCAATGTTTTTTGGTGTGTAGGTTGTGAATTGTAAACTTATATGATTATGAAGAACCAAATATAGAATAAAGTGATGTAATTCAATCTTGTAGTTCTTGAGTGCTTCGGTGCTATAAGAATGCATTACTAGTTTGAGTATGTCAGCAAGTCTATTAAACGTTGGAAGGTCTTGTTGTACTTCGGTGCTCCAAGATAATCAATTACGGGTTATCATTGTGTTGATGAGTGTGTGTAAATAGGTCATTTTGTAAGATCGATTACTGAATGTTTCAGTATCGACACTCTTCTTCGGGGTAGTTCAAAATCGTCGTTCCTATAGATACTTCAAAGATGTTCGGAAGCGGTTGTATTTGCGCTGTATGAAGTGGTAGCTCGAAGATGATGGGAGATAAAGAGCTTGTCTATAAAGTTCAGAGATGGGTGTAACTGCCTATGAGGACGAGTGAGACAGACATGACAAAATTTGTATTGTAATCTTTTTTTATGTTGTGTAATGTAGGCATTAATGGGGGGTGTTAGAGATAATGCCTCATTATGATGCATCCTAGAATTTAGGGATTAGGTTGGATTAGTTGGAGGTTGTTGAGAAATTCTCTCAATCTCTCCCTCCAAAAGTGGAATAAGTTGTATCTCACTCCAACTATATATATCTTATGTATCTATGTTTATGATGTATAATACAAACTATTATTTTATGTAAGTTATCTGTGCAATCACTGCTCTCTCCATTTCCATTTCCAAGTCTCAAAAGGAAAGATTGATTGAAAATCAATGAATACATGCATTGAAACTATGCCACTGACAAAATTGAACATTTTCCACACGCCTTTGAAGATAGGAAGACCTCATTTTTTTCGTACCGTATGTTATTTTGCAAGGTGTGAATATGAATGTTTTCCATTTAGTATATGAATACCATAGGTAAAAAATGTCAAAACTCTTCCTTTTACTTTGTCCCATATGAATCCGTGGTGGGTATATCGGTATTTTCCATCCGCTAAATGGATATAGCTTGCGGGAAATCTCATGTTTTTGTCGATGCAATTACTGTATTCTTATAATACATTGACTCTATCCATATCCACTTCATTTCATCGCGTGGTTGAAAAGGATCATTGTTTAAATAAAACATTGTCCACTTAAAATGCTCCATAGTTTCTAAACATTGCCAAAGTTTTGGACAATTTGATTTAACCCCAAAGGTCAGATTCATTGAATCTTACTAATACATGGAAACTATACCACTCAAATTTTGTCGACATTATTTCCAATGCTCATGGGGCCGAGTAATATATTATTTTAGTTCAGTCGACCATTCTTGTCATTTAGAGGCGACTTGTGCTCCTCGGGGGATGAGGTCATCAGATGACGTGAAATAATTACGTACTCTCATGTTGGCACCATTAATCTCAGAAGTGAATGGCTGGTCACCCACAGAATTCCACAATTTCCACACGCCGAACGGACAAGTCACAACCACACCCAACGTGACAGAATTGAACAATTTCCACAAACCTTTGAAAATAAGAAGATGGTCGGTGAGAAGCGTCAAATCATTCCATTTAGTTTGTCACAATATTTTTCATTCGAGTCAAAAGTCAAAATATTTCTTCTTTGTTTGTCACATTTGTTCGCATGGCGATATATCGGTATGGGTACCATACTAGTATTTTATGCCGACTACATGGATATTGTTGTGGAAAATGTCGAGTTGTCAAATCCATCATTCTTTAAAGCTAGGCCTCTTTTATTGTACTTTGTACTGCATATAGCAATGAGTTAGTTTTTTAATGCTAGGTTTCTTTTATTTTATTGTATGTAGCAATAGTAATGAGTTAGTTTTGACTGCTATATTAATTCAGTTTGACTTCAAAAAATTTAAAATTTTATTTTTTAATATGTAAACATTTTATTTGGTGATAGTTTTATAGTGTTATTGCAGCTTTTCACTTATTTCGAGGTTTCAAGCATTTATGTTGAGATTTCAAGCAGTGAGGTGTAATACACAGGCGGTGGGGTGTAGTACACAACCCTTACATTGACGAAGGCTGCTCACACTGCCTCCGGCAAAAATTCTTAGGAGGCAGTACGAGCAACCTTGCTGCCCTTGTTATATATAGCCAACATACCCTTTATTGAATATATATAAAACAAATGATAATTATACATTTCCTATTTTGTTTCATGAATCCTAAGCTCATTTAAGATCTGAATTTCTACATGATGGAATAATTCACAAAAATTATATGACATTCTTAGTTTGATAACAATTTAATTTAATACATTGAAGTGAATATGTAAATGAGAATAAATCGTTGAGCGGAGGGGGTCTCATACACCAATTTGATGTCTGACTTGGGACCTTGACCTTAAAAATAGATTATATTATATTATAATATAATACACCATAGACCTCCACTACATGAGAAGATAGTTTTAGATGTACATTTTTGCAGACAAATAAGGATTTATGATGTTTACATATTTTCCATGCTTAGTACTCTCCGAAAAACAACGGTATCCTAATGCCTAAATCCCATGTTAATTCAACCTATCCTAAGTCCAAATATACCTCCTATTCATTAATTATAATATCTTTATGATATGTATTCTTGATTTGAGATATATTAAATTTAATGGTATATATGTTTATATACATTCCATTAAATAATTAAATATATTAGTTTATAGGTTGTAACCTAATTGGTTACTGTGAGGTTTAGTCTTATTTGGTTATTAGTTCAATTTTGTGGACAATTTGGGGTCTCCTTAATCCTTCTCAAAAGATTCCATTTATAGAAAAATAATAGAATAATTAGATGTTTCTTAATTGATCCATAAGTGAGGCATTTATAGTCCACTTACTTCACCAACATGAATACTTGCAGAATTTAATTTTAGCTTCAATGATACAAGGCCTCTTCAAGAAGAAGTACTGAGTGTGAACTAACTATCAACTACTATTTAAGATTACTTATTGTTATGAGGAAAATCTCTCTATGGCTAGGGGTAAACCACAACAAACAGAAATCACTGCAGAAATCAACTCTAATCTCAAGTATGCTATATAAACAAATATGCCAACAAGACAAGATAAGATACCTACCTCCACCACTTCAATGCTTCACCAAAGGCAAGCTCATATAAGAGAAACAATGAAGTTCTTAATCAATAAGGGGAAATCTTGGAGGCTGAACAATGTGTTCAGACTTAAAAGACAATGGGATGCAAACTCAATGTGAAGCGAATAATTTCTCTAGCGTAAATTTACTCTCAAAATTGAATTCTTTCTCCTCTTTTCCATAGCTTAGATTTGGCCAATTTATAGCCTTCAAGTGGAATTGAAGGGTCGAATCAGAATGTCTCCAGTATATAAAAGGCCAAGGATCATTGATCTCATAACATGACATGGAAACCCAACCCCATTTTTTAATTTTGGGCACATTTCACGATGTATGTGGGTTGTAGTGGTGCAACCTACGTATATGCATGTTGTAATATAGGCAGGGAACGTATATGTGGAAAAATGATGTTTTTATCTCTGGGATTTTCAAAAAGGGGCTTCAAGTCTACATAGGAAAATGGAAAAAGGCCCTCTGGGCAAGATTCCATAGGGTGAGGAAAATCTTTCTATAACAGATGACCCCTAATGTGTGATCTCATAGGAGTATTTGTGATGGTCTAAATACATTATAAGACCTAGAAGTGGAGTAATGGGGACCCAGCTAGAAGAACTAGTTGCTCATTACAATCTGTACTAACTTTGCATACATGATTGCCAATTTGAATTACACTGCAGATCCATGTGAAAACTATACCAAACAACTGTCCATGGCCATGAATAGGAAAATACAAATGTCGCTACATGCCAAAGGCTTTCATAGTCACAAACAAGGCCCAGTAAAACTGGTCTCAAAATCAATATGAAGATATCTGTATACAATGGAGTACAATCTGATCTCCCATGATCACTGAAGTCACACAGGTACTGGTCTAATGAAAGGGTAGCAACAACTCAAGAAAGTTGGGACTATAAATAGATGTCTTCAAGTCTTCTACACAATCCACCAAAGGTGCAAGTCTACATTATGTGAATAAATGAATTGAGGTCAAACACAATGAGACTTTGTTTGATTACCGTTCATTGAGGTATACTGTTAACAAACACGAGACAACCGAAAGTAGGTATCAAGGCATCGAGTACATTCTTAGAAGTGTGAATAAAGGAGCCAGGGTTGAACACTTGAAGAATCCATCGATTAGGAGACATTGATGTATTCCCAACTGTCGATGGCGAGATAACCTGCCACTAATGATTGCAAGCCTCTAGGTACTCATAGGACTCTAGGTCTCGTCTCCAGAATAGATGAGCTGAATTGGATGGAAGAAGACCCGATGAAAGGAGAGCATTAAGGCATCTCTCATCATTCAGCACGAGGTACAAAGAAGGAGTTTGATGATTTGGAGGAAATCGGACAAAGAACATGTTCACAAATCAACGACCTTGTGCGTATTTCACATGTGCCAAGTGCAAGTTGTACACAAAAAGACCCTCTAAATAGAAGCCAATGAGGAAAACTGCTGACAAAGGTGAGGAAACCACCAATAATGATAATGGCATTTAAGACATTGAACAAATCTCAATGTGTGAATAGATGTATTGTTGTCGAGCACAAGGGAAACCACCCAGTCAACAATCAATGATGAAATGTCAACTGTTGGTTTCAAGGTTAACTACCAATGAGGAAAGTAGGACTAGGGTGCGCAATAGGACTACAACTTTATGTGATTCTGATACAAGCTAAGGGTATGGCCGACATGCAAAGTCAAGAGTTCTGAGGAATGGCCGACACAGGTTGATAGACATCCTTTGAACAAGAGAATGAGACATATAGAAGACTCTGGAAGCATAGAATCAATGACGAAACCAATGAGATGCAAGAGGCATCAATCAAATTCTCCATATGGACTGGAAGAGTAACCAGTCGGGGGAGTAAACTCTTTGTAACGAGTTCGGATTCCTAAGGTCATGCTAAAACTAAAATTATGATGACAAGTGGAATAAAAAAATTTGTTCTCTATTCAAAGGTGACATGACTGCTGCCAATATAAGATAATACTCCCTTCCCACCCGTATTTTTTTGTTTTTTCATAGTCAAATGAATGTTATGATATAGAGGATGGAACGAGTGTCGCAAGTAAGAAAAACTAGTTCCAGAAGTGGAACATACCTATGCTCAATGTAAGGAGGTGCATGCGGGAGATGGACACTTGAGGGAATGTTCCCTCCTCAGTATAGGGTGTCAAGTTGAGAAGGATATAAACAAGGCTCTACTTGGTTGAGGATGCAAAATTGTTGAGGCAAACAGTTTATAATGCGAAGCGAGAACCAACAATAGGCTCAATACTGCAAGCAAGGGCATGAGATGTAATCACAACTTAATTCAAAAAATGTCATTTTTCATAATCTTAGTTTGGTTTGGAAAAGGGATAAACTTGTACCAAATAGACATTCTTTCAAATCCAATTTACAAGTGTGAAAGAGACAAGTTCACTCGACAATCTTTTTTTTTTTTTTAAACGAGTTGGAAAAGAGCTTAAATCAAACTCGCTTGGGAGTCCTCTAGGTATAGGTCAGCATGTTTATGAGTGAGAAATGAGGTTCAACATAAAGTGATGTATTAGTTATAAGGGACTCCCAGTCCTACGGAAAAAAACTCTGCATGGGAAGCGAATGAAGCAGATGGTCTAACTAGGGTACCCATGTTTGGTAAGTCTCTACCATTTGATAATGATACTTCTAGTAGTAGATAAAAAGTTATTTGTTGCTTAAAAATGGGTTCGTACCTAAGGCACATGAGTGACAGTTATAAGATGATGCAAGTGTGCATGATGGAATGGATACCTATCCTATGTGCTCGGTAGTGAAAATACATGTCCAAAGTTACGAATGGTCGACATAAGGCTGAAAACTTCAAGAATCCCTAGACAAAACTACAATAACTAACTCAATCCACTGTTGTATTAGTCCATTAGGTGAAAATAGTATCTGAAACTATGCAAAGTGGGTAACTTTTTTCTATAAATAGTAAAAAAAAAACAAATTTACTATACCATTTTACTCTTTTACCCAAATAGTGGATTTTGGACCAAATTACCTCTGATATTCAACTTGTGATTGCAGGAGCTATCAGTGAAGGAATCAACAACCATCTAGACCAGGTGATTCCTCTTCCTCTCGTGGATTACATTTTGTATTTAAGTTTCAATTTTTAAGTTATTTAGGGCACAAATTAGAAGTTTAGATGTAAGCGGGCTACCATTCATCGAGTTGCATATACGCGCGATTATACACAATTTTCTAAAAGACATCCAATGTATACTCAACCCTATACGCGATTGTAAATGTTGCAACCCACGTATATGTCTGTAAACAATGTTTTTTAGTGAATGCTAACTCAAAAAATGATTTTTCTCTTGCATAATGGTGCTAGAGTGGAGGGAAAGGGAACATGAGGAGGTAGATGTTGTTGTGGAAAGACATCTGGGGGCCCAAATGGCCTTGAAAATATGTGGGTTGTATAAGTTTTGGGCTCTCAAAGGGATGAGGGCCCAAGTGAGATTTCTACAATTGCTCGTGGATTACTGGGATCCAGACGGTGAGAGATTCAACCTTGATGGGAAACCATTAAGGATTGACGTTTAGGATATTTATTTATTTATGGGGTTGTCGTGTCGGGGTGAGGTGGTCAAACTCAAATCCATAGGAACTAGGAGCGGTGTGAATATAGAAGAATACATTGTCGCTCATTGCATTGCATGGACCAAGAAGGCTGGGAGTCAACTCCCCATCCGAGCGATAAACAATCTAAGCCTCAAGATTGTTTTCCTCGTTTTGACATGGATCATAGGATCAGCCTCAATGCACCAGGCATTGAGGCCTCTTATGTTCTACTTCATAGAGTGTTTGATACCCACGGTGTATGACTGGTGCACCTCACTACTGGCTAACATGAATATCTAGTTGACAGAATGCAAACAGGGTGGTAAGAGGAACTTTGGGTTCGCTTCTATATTGTGTGGATTTTCCTTTGAGAAGATTCCATGTTTGGGACATAGAGTTGAGATCATTTCTCGAGAATATCGCCATCCAACCATGGCATGGTGGACCGAGGTGATGAGATGATAAGGGGGAGGTAGGGTTCCCACACCCTACAACGATGATTTATTTTACTGGTGGAGACGGCATGTCATTTCTTGGGATGACTACCCCTATGTAGGGATCAAGTTCAAAGGGGAATTTGACATGCCATTACCACCAAGGACTGCCTACGGGGACATAGGTATGTCAAATTGTTTTAAATATTTCATTTTTTGTATTTTTGTATCGGAAAAAAAAATATTTTTCGATGATGTTTAAGTAATAATTAGGCACGTATGTGATGTATACGTAGGTCCATGAAAACCAGACAGGATTCCACAAGATCGTCAGAGGCACCAGGGAGATGAGGCGGTGGAAGGAGAAGTATAGAGATTCCTTCAAAACGTGTAGGACAGCCTGTCTCGTTTGACACAAAGGATTTTGATGGTTCAGGTGGAGGATCTACCAGAGGCTATGTAGTAGAAGGTGGTAAGCGTGCCCAGAGCTTGGGTGCGACTCTTTCGACGTCTTGCAAATGCTGTAGTTTGTTATCATTCCACTCATTCGATTCCATAGTCGTATATGTCATGACTTTTGTATTATCAGTTGTATATGTGTATTGAGGGTGTTAGCCCCAATTTTGTACTATAAACATCATATTTTTTTAAATACATATAAAAACATGGTTCTTCGGCTTTATTTATGTTACAATGTGTACATTAATGAGATTTTTGTTTTCTTTAGTTATGTGACAAATGCCAATCTAAAAATAAATTAGTATCTGCATCAGATACATAACTAGAAATCCTAGGTATGTGATGATAATTAATAAAATCAAATTGTCATTCTAAAAGGCGTACCCGTAGGAATCATTGGAGTAATGTAGGGTAACGCACATGGTAACTATTATTCAACTGACATACTAAAAACTGGGAATCCAAGCGAACCTCCAAAGAGAAAATACCATGCGAAATGACATCACACAAAATTTCTATAATGACGGTATATTCAACGACATTATTCATGGATGGCCCTAGGCATACACCACTTGAAGACACTAGTAGACCCTCGGGTGAGTAAACAATCCAAGCAGAGGAATCCAAGTTCTTTGTATGAAGACTAGCTCCATCTGTGAATCCTAAGTAGACCAAAGACTCTGTTGACATTTATCAACCAAGGGAAAACTCGATAAGCAAGCTGAAGACAAAAAATAAAGGGAATATATATATACACTAAATTACATTAGTATACAAAGAATTACGCCCAATATTGGGGCTCAAGCGTAATATATTTTCAAGTAGAGCCCATTCCTGGGCTCAAACAACATGTTCCCTTCATAATCTTTTACTTCATAGGATTCTTTTTCCAAGACACATCACACGATATAGGGAACGTGCCATATGGCTTTGAAATTTCCTGCTACTAGTGGTTCTTTGGATTGATCATATAAAAGAACCAAGTCACCCTCAACATACAACCAAGGACAAATAGACATATTTTATTGGACCTTGACATGTATTTTATTCGCTTCGATAGCCATAGAGGTGTCTCGATGTTGCTCATCAAGGCTCTTTAGGTGCACAAGGCGTCGTTTGAGATCGAAAGTTTCAGGTAGGAGCGCAACTGCCAATCTAAGAAAAGGGATTTCACATTCAATAGGTAAGATTGACTCCACACCGTGTACTAACTGAAAAGGAGAAACAATGGTGGCAATCTTGACCGAGGTTCGATATGCCTAAAGTGCGGGATATAGCATGATATGCCAATCATATTTGCTCAGACTGACAATATTTTGCAAAATGGTCTTGAAATACTTTTTTACGACCTCTACCTGTCCATTTTCATGGGGGTCTTAAGGGGAAGAATGACCATGCTTAAACCCCATCTTAGATGTTATCTCTTCCATCATTTCATTCTGAAAGTGATTGCCATGATGAGTGACAATCTCACTCTGGATTCCGAACTTGATGATAATTTGATTGAATATGAAGAAGGCGACAGTCTTCCCATCATATTTAACTATAGGCATGACATCGACCCACTTAGTAAAGTATTCTATGACCACGATAATGTGTTGATAATCCCCAACCAAAGTTGGGTTGCAATCCACAAAGTCCACCCCCCACTTGGTGAAAGGATAAACATTAATTATTGGATGGAGAAGGGATGGATGCGAGCACATTTTTCAAGTGAACACCTAGCAGGGGTGACACATCTTAACCCCTTCAACGCAATCTTTAAATATAGACGACCAAAAATAACCGTATCGCTAAATTTTCTAGGTTGTTGCAAGCCCAGATAGATGACTACCACAAGCCCCACTGTGGAAATCGTTTAGAACTGATTCAACTTCTTTGTGAGTTAAACAACGACGTAAGATATTATCTATTCCTCGATGATACATAGTGTCACCGATGATAAGGTAATTCTTATCTTGGTACCGTATACGTCATCGATTATCTGCAAGAGATGCTGAGGGAACTTCAAAGTTTGAAGATAGAGAACAATGTCTTCATACAAGGGATCAGACGATGAGACAAGGAAAATGTGTTCATCCACAAAATAATCAACATGAATAACATCCTTATCCAATCATGGGAAGTTGCATATTAACTCTGCAAAGACTAGTGTTTTCTTAGATTTTGCAGAAGCGAAATTGAGATCGAATTCTTGTAAAATAACTGTTTATTGTATTTTCCCCCTATGATACGCCTGGTAAGGACGTATTGAAATGGATTGACATTGACAACCACAGTAGTTTTGCAAAGAAATATATAATGGAATAATCGTTGGACTGCATGAACGGTAGCCAAAGCTAGCTTTTCAATGTGAAAGTATTTCAGCTCAAGACCAACTAAGTTTCGACTAATATAGTAAATGATGTGCTTGTGGAGATCATCATCCTCCTAAACCAATACCATACCAATCATCTCTTCGTACATGACGACATAAAGTAAGTAATCTCTATTGTAGTCAGGAGACTTCAACATAGGCGTCAATACCAAGGATTTCTTTAAAGCATCGAAGGATTCTTGGGATCTCTCATCCCAGATAAAAGGGGTGTCCTTCTTCAAAAGATGCATGAAACCCTTAGTAATATTGGCATAGTTTACTATAAGCCGACGTAAAAATTTAACTTTCCCTTGTAAAACTTGAAGTTGTCGAATAGTGAGCGGGGGAGGCAATTGAAGTATTTCCTCAACCTTTAACGGGTCTACCATGATCCTAGTCTCAGAGACTAAAAATCCTAGAAGATGTCCAAACCTAACACAAAATATGCATCTATGAGGGTTCAATCAGATGCGATAATGATGACATCTTTCAAAAACTAGCCGATGGTGCTTAGGGTGATCCACTCTCTTACAAGAGTGAGTAGCAATATTGTTGATATAAGATTTGACTATATGCTTAAGATCATGGAATGCGAAGGTCATAGAACGTTGGAATATTTCTCCGACGTTTTTAAGGTTGAAAGGCATCTTCTGGTATGCAAAAGTACCCCAAGGAAAAATAAATGTCGTATTATGTTGATCCTCGGGTTTAATTTGAATTTGGCTATACCCTGAAAATATGTCCATGAAAGAAAAAACTTTTCTTCCCACACACTCGTCGAGGATCTGGTCGATGAATGGTGTCGGGAAGTTATCTTTAGGATAGACTTTGTTCAGGTCATGAAAATCCATGCATGCATGGATGGTTCCTTGCTTCTTATTGACATGAACGAGATTGAATACCCATTTAGTCAAGGGAACCAGGTAGATGAGGCCAACATTAAGAAGTTTCTCTACCTCTTCCTTAATAGTAGGGGCCTTCTAGGAATTGACATGTCTAAGATCTTGTCAAAAAGGCTTAGAATTCAGGTAAGTTTTAATATCATGTTCAAAAATTTGAGGGTTGATTCCTGACATATTTTCGTAATACCAAGCAAATACATCTCGGATTTCCTTGAAGAGTTCAATGTAGATCATGATTTCTTCTGGCAAACAATCTACACCGATGTGTACATTTTCAATCTTGCCAAGGGTACGCGAGATATCGATCGTGACGGTGGGGAGATACTCACCATATTTCCTTTAGAATAAATGTTGTGTGTATCAAGAGGAACTACGGCGTGACCGACTATCTCTCTCAGAGTAGAAATAAATTCATCTTGTTCGATTCTAGCAAGCTCTGGGAAAAAATAAGAGCGATGATGCATATCATCCCAAGGTTTGTCAAAACCATTCATCACCTTGATGATCGCTTCATTTGAGGGAAAAGTCTCATTGAGGCAGTCATGTGAACAAGATAACAAAGTGGCCCACATGGGCTCAAGAAAATGTTCCTCCTCGTCCGTCTGCGAGGTAATAGGATCGGGATCGACGAAAGAGTCAAGAACAACTTGATATGCTATCTATGCTGTTGATAGTGGCATGGCCATTCCAGCATGTGATTGACCTTCACAAGACACAGTTGAGGAAGGTAGGGTCCAAGTATTATTAAAATAGGAAGTGGAAAAAGGAACATACCTCTCCGACGAAACGAGGCTACTTGACATGGCGTAAATATGGCGAATCAGTGCCATGAATTCGAAGGGACCCATAAGGTATGAATACATTCTGACACTGATATTATTAGTTTCCAGCTAAGAATTTTCAGCCATGGGGATCGACGGTCCAACAAATACACTGGGGAAAGAAAACGCAAATGAAAAATTATTGATCATCACAATATTCCCATCGTGAGGAAAACAAAGAGTACGAAAGACAAACAATATGATTGCAATCATAGAGAAAGTCCAATTTCATCCTAGTAACAAGTTATAATCGAGAGGTGCATCAACCACCTCTATTGTCTTCCCACCTAACTAGACCAGAAAGGTAGGAAGAATACCATGAGGGCGGAAGGACCGACTGTCAAAAGCCATCAACATGGTTGGATACTGAGAGAGAGTCAAAGAGCCGATGGATTTCCAACAAACCAAGGACATCACACATGTTGCAGCTCCTTCATCAACAATAATACGGTTGATGGTATACTCCGAGTAATCCACGTGGATTTGGAATGCCACATGGTAAGGAAAGCGAGGCTTCACATCTGTGACATCAAACTTGATAACTTTCGAGCCACTGGGATCTATAGATTCTAATGCATATAGTAAGGCATTCCTTTGTTAAGGACATGTCTAGAGTACCTCCAGAGCTGACATCACACAAGGGGTTTGACCCAAGTCCTCAACAATAGAGTAATTATGGGCGGCTCTAGAATTAGTATTGTGGGTAGACGCTTGAGTACTCCTTTTGGAATACGAGGCGATGGATCTGGTTTTTTGATATGTAAGGGAATCTCCAGAGGAGGAGGAGACTCTAGACCAGGTACAATTTATGGAGAAATGTAATCGCGAGATCAGGTGGCTACATTAACCACAAATTTTACCATATTGATGCATAAACAGTCACAATCTTGTGCCAGTGGGTTTTGACTCACACTCACCACATTTCCTTCATTTGAGGAGCTTGAGGCCATGTCATGGTTATGTGGAAAAGGATTCATCAGCAAAACAGGTGGTAGATATAAGAGCCTCGCAGCTTCCGCAAGTTTGGGGCATAAATGAGTAAGGTTATGGTCTATACAAAGTTTATAGGGAAAATTCACCTTACGCATTTATTTCTTTCCCTCACTGACATTATCATTCATATTCTCATTATTACCATTTTCCTTGGGTTTATTATTATTCTTCCCACCCTTACGATTATTATTACGTCCTTTCTTCTTATTCCTTCCTGGTTGTTGGTTACGATTTGGGTCGGTCGACGATTGCAAGGAATGTACATCCATCGACTGAGTGGGATTCTAAGACACATGTGAAGTTGTCCCTCCTACATACTGATTTAGAGACAACTCTTTCAAATGGCTTGTTACTGAGTCTATGGATTTCACATTGGTGGAGCCTATAATGCCATCGACATGAGGCCCGTGATTTTGTCTAGGGTCGTAGTTTGACCTTTGTGTGTCAGGAAGAATCTCATATAACATCCCAGACTGAGAATATATAAGATCTAACTATTTTCCTTTGAAAATCATTCATTCCTCAGATATAAGCCTGGATGTAACAACATCCTTTGAAATAGGAGGTTGTAAAGATTTAAGGAACCAGTCTTGCAACAATTCTGGGGGTATGCAAGTCTTGATCAAACTCTTCCATCTACGCCACTCCTGGATGTGATACTAGATATGAGTGGATTTGTCTTGGTGTAAGGTCGACAGAAGTTCTAGGCCAACATCGTAACGAACCGACAATTGGAAGTGGTTAAGGAAGACTAGAACCATCTGACTAAAGGTCCCATATGCCCCCTTAAGGAGTTTGATATACCATTTCATGGAAACCCCCATGAGGATGAGTTGAAAAAATATTAACTGAATGGAATTGTCATTAAGAGAATTCGAAGAGAACCATAGGTTAAAGGTGGTAACATGATCACCATGATCCTCACCATTCTTGCCTTCGAATTTTGGAATATATGAAGGAAGCTTGGTGGGAACAGGGGTCCATGTAGGATCATGACACATAGGGTCGTTCATCAACTTAGACAATTCTCACAGATTGAGCGTGGCCAAAAAAGGGAGACAAGGTTGAGGCATATGGCCCCAAGCTCCTTGGAAATATTGTGGTGCGGGAATTGCAATCCATCCAGGGTTCTGGTAAGCATCATGGCCCTATCTAGGATTGTAACA
This sequence comes from Picea engelmannii, assembly GCA_009831015.1. Lineage (NCBI taxonomy): Eukaryota > Viridiplantae > Streptophyta > Pinopsida > Pinales > Pinaceae > Picea > Picea engelmannii. The sequence continues at coordinate 1,142,801 of ML780298.1, read as the reverse complement.
CCCTCCACCAGGATGATTCATAAGGGGGTGGTTGGGCATCATTCTAGTAGGAATGTTTTGATGAGGGTTATAAAAACTTCCCCCAACTGGAGTGGACCCAGGCTGGGGGTTTCCCAAGGTGTGAAACTAACCTCCTCCAAGTATGAATCTAGAGGATAAATATGGATTCGGCATGCCAAAAATGTTGGTCGGAATTGAAACTGAGGAGGTGAGTGTAAAGGATAGAACTTGAGCAGAAGATTGACTTCTAGGTTGGTTACTCCATCCAAAAGCAACAGGATTAGAACCAAGATTAAAAGGAGGAAAGTCTCCCATGGTAGGATTCATTTGAGGGACATTAGTGCCACCAAATGAGAATGGAGTATAAGGAGGAGTTGTGCCCCTGAGTCCAATGCTAGAATTAGGGCCAGTGGTTGGAATGGATTTTGAAAAATGCAATGTAAAATTTGGCATACCATAGGAAAAATGACTAGAGGCCATCAGAATGGACTGAACATTATAGCCAGGTGAATGGCCAAGATACCCAAAAGGGTTCATGGCTATAGGTTGAGTATTCACTATAGGACGAGAAACAGTGATGATATGTGCCTCTGATACTACAACCATTGTGGTTCATGGAGTTGAAGGGGTACTGTTAGCACTGAGAGTCACCCTCAGATTGCGGGAGGAAAATCTCGATACCCATCATAGTTTTTGGTGGATGTTGGTTTTATATGAGAGGAGGTCAATGGACAAAACTCAATATATGAATGATGTTCAACACAGAACTAGACAAGAAATGCATAGGGAAGCGAGGGCACATTAACTTTAGTCAATGAATTGAGTTTAAGTGTGAGAAGAGGGAAGACTTAGTGAGAAAGTTCAACAACACTGCTATGAGCATCAAGATTTCAAGCATCTTGGAGAAGAAAAACTCAGACTCAAGATCACTTTTGATATCAAGCTTCAGACACTGAAATATGTCCAAACAACACAGTCACAAAAACACAATGATCAAACCTACATCACAATGAAGCTACAACAACTCAATTGGATCCTCCATGCCTAAGCCATTCAGTGTAAGAGGGAAAAATATAACAAGGGTGTTGGAAGATTGGTTGTTGTCATTGATGTCAACCCTAGTCATGGGTTTTGGACCGCAAGATTGATAAAGGTATTTGGACATGAAAGAAAATGAACATGCATATACAACACCCATGAATGAATAGTATACATCATGTTGTTTCCATTGGTATGTGGCACGTCATGTGGATCCTCATGGTTGAGGAGAAATGAATTTTTGAAGATGACAAAGTGAATTGAAGAAGGAAGTACATGTAGGCCCTGAAGATAATTAAAGAAAATATTTACAAAATAAGAAAGTGTCAGGTCGGCCCTAATGTTAAAATGAAGTGACATAAATGGTATAAATAAACATTATTATACATTCATTTTTATACAAGTCTAATTTCAAAGGAAATAAGAAGTAAAAGAATACCGGATTTCAAGGGAGGATGAAGTCTTTTGGTGATGTGTTCTAAGGTATGTTATTTTCAGTTCATCTTACCATTTTTTCTATAACTATTTTTCTATAACGATTCAGATGGTGAAATCGCTATGGTATTGAGAAGACATATCAAGGTACCTCTGATAGAAATTTTAGCTCTTGATTCGCTATAATTATGGAGATACACTCTCTAGAAGACAGGGTTTGTGACTATTCCTGAAGCTAGTCAATAAACAAGTGGTCCGGGTAAAACAATAATAACTTCTTCATACATAATCCAAATGAAGTGGGACCACTTCCATTGGAAATAGTACAGACTTTAGTTTCTTGTGTGTGAGTTTCAGAATCGTATGTTAAATATTGAGTGTGGCGCATGCTGTACAAGTTGGGTCTTCTGAATAGACCAGAATTGAATAAAGTCTACCATTCTTTCTATAACCTCTTTTTGGGGAGGATTCAAGGAGTGAAAATTGGAGGAGTTTCAGAGAATACATTGATTAATATTATCTATAGGATCAAAGTACTCCAAGAATTCAAGAATTGCAGAAATTGAAGAAGTCTCAAGAAGCATTATCAGGTTCTATGTGATGATTGGTTTATGGTGATGATTTAATGTAAAGTTTTATTATCTCTCATATATTCTTGGGTGGAAGGAAGGGGCAAGGATGAAGAGTTAAACTCTCTCTTGATATTGGAGGACTGTATCTTCCTCTTGGAGGCTTATCCCTCCCTCTGCATTTGGAAGTTGTATCTACCTTTGGAAGTTATTACTTCCCTTGAACAAAAACTATTGATTATTTCTCATATATTGTGCATGGTGTATTGTGGTGTATTGGTGTAACTCTTATACTATTGCTCATTTCTCATTGGATATAATTGAAAGGTTTAAGTATAATTTGAATATTTTTTTTTAAATTGTACTTGATACTGATTCATCCCCCTCTCAGTATCAACAATTGGTATCAGAGCAGGTTGCATTCAGAACAGTTTAACCACTGGAAGGAAAATCCTGAGTAGAGATGGATGACCATGAGCACATTTCAAATGGGATTCAAAAATTTGATGGAAGAAATTATGCATACTAGAGTGATAGAGTGAAAACTTACCTAACAGCTTTGGGAGTAGACATTTGGTACTCA
>ML780298.1:1124436-1139827 GCA_009831015.1 Picea engelmannii | reverse complement strand
GGGAAGTGGAAGATACAAAGGTAAGTCTCCTCTCAAATGCTTTAACTGTGGTAGAATATGACATATTGTTGAAAACTGCTACTATAAAAAGAGAAGTCTCAACAATAAAAAGAGTTTCTACTCTAAGGATGATGACATCTCCTCAGATGAGAGTGATGAAGAAGATAATGGTGGAGGAGAAGTCCTCTTCATAACCCAAGAAACCCAGGATGATGATCATAAGAATTCTAAAGAAGAAGAAATCATTTGTGAAGAAGATTCAGATGAATAAACCAACCTTGATTCTTTTTGGGGATACAAAGACAATGTAGAGAGTGAACAAAAAGATGACAATCTTGAAAAATTGAAGCATGTTGAAACTAAAAATAGCAACCTTAGAAACAAAAACATAATACTAAAAGGTGAATTGAGTAGTTGCGAAGAAGAGAATTAAAAGATTGAAAATACCATTAATAGCTTGAAGGAACAATTAGAATATTATGAGAAATTGAAAGAAGATTTGGATCACACAAAAGGGGATATACTATTAACAACACAAAAGTTGATGAAGTTTGAAAAAAGCACTGAAAAATTAGATGAGATCCTTAGCAGTCAAAGATCTCCAAATGACAAGATAGGACTAGGCTACAATGACAGTTTGAAGACAAGAAAACAAGAGAAGGAAGTTGAAAATGATGAAACCAACACTCCATAACAAGTTGAACAACAAGATATAAGACTAGAATTCAGAAGGAATGAGACATCAAGAAGATCCTCTCCCATCAGGTATGAAATCAATCATTATGAAGGAAACTATAGAAGAATAGATCGTGAACCCAGATGGACCACACCACAAAGAAGATCACTTACGCCTAGGTATCAAAATTTCTTTCTTGAAAATTGTTATACTTGTGGAAATTTTGGACACGAGGCAATCAATTGTAAAATCAATGAAAGGAATAACTATGCAAGCTACATGAATGGTGAAAGTAGTAGATATGAAAATGTTCGTAGACCTGTCAACAAAAATTATAATCCATTTGACCCATTAATGGATGAAAATATTGTATGTTACAAGTGCAATAATCTTGGTCATAAAGCACAATATTGCAGAGAGATGAAGGAAGATAATCATATGTCAAATGTCTACATACCAACTACAACATGGAAAAGGAAATAAATTCCTTAAAATGAAAATTGTCGAATAACATTGGTCGCTAAAGAATGCAAAGAAGAAGATGAATGGTTCATAGACAATGGGTGCTCATCTCATATGACCGGAGATCAAAGCAAATTTGTAAGCTTGAAGAAAAGAGGTGGAAATGTTGCATTTGGAGATGACTCATCTACGAAAATACTTGGAAAAGGAACTGTAAAGCTTGGAAGTGAAAATGTAAAAGCAGGAAAAGTCCTATTGGTTGAAGATCTGAAGCATAATCTCCTCAGTGTCAACAAAATATGTGATCAAGGATACACTCTTACGTTTGACTCCCAAAAATGTAAAATCAGAGAAAATAACTCGGGAATATTGGTTGCAACTGCAACAAGAAGACCGAACAACATATACATCCTAGACATGAAGAAGAGAGAGAAGACAGAATCCACAAAATGATTCCAAGGAAGAAAAAGTCCCAAAGACCAAAAATAAGGATGAAGTATTATTGAGTGCCACATGTTCAGGGGGAGCAACCCCAAAGAAGAAGGTCACCTTTTTCCATTAAACTCAGGGGGAGCAACCCTAGCCTTTGCCATTGATGTCAAAGGGGGAGAGAAATTGGGATCATGATGATAGGGGGAGCATGAGTGTTTCCATCAATGACAAAAGGGGAGATTGTTGGAAGATTAGTTGTTGTCATTGATGCCAACCCTAGTCATGGGTTTTGGACCGCAAGATTGATAAAGGTATTTGGACATGAAGGAAAATGCACATGCATATACAACACCAATGAATGGATAGTATACATTATTTTGTTTACGGTGGTATGTGGCACGTCACGTGGATCCTCATGGTTGAGGAGAAATGAATTTTTGAAGATGACAAAGTGAATTGAAGAAGGAAGTACATGTAGGCCCTGAAGATAATTAAAGAAAAGAATTACAAAATAAGAAAGTGTCAGGTCAGCCCTAATGTTAAACTGAAGTGACATAAATGGTATAAATAAACATCATTAGACATTCATTTTTATACAAGTCGAATTTCAGAGGAAATAAGAAGTAAAAGAAGGCCAAATTTCAAGGGAGGATGAAGTCTTTTGGTGATGTGTTCTAAGGTATGTTATTTTCAGGTCATATTACCATTTTTTCTATAACTTTTTTTATATAACGATTCATATGGTGAAATTGCTATGGTATTGATAATACATATCAAGTTACCTCTTGTAAAAATTTCATCTCTTGACTCGCTATAATTATGGAGATACACTCTATGGAAGACAAGGTTTGTGACCAGTCCTGAAGCTAGTTAATAAATAGGTGTTCTGGGTAAAATAGTCATAACTTCTTCATACATAATCCAAATGAAGTGGGACCACTTCCATTGTAAATAGTACAGACTATCGTTTTTTGTGTGAGAGTTTCAGAATCGGATGTTAAATATTGAGCGCGAGGCATGTTGTACAAGTGGGTCTTCTGAATAGACCAAAATTGAATAAAGTCTGTCATTCTTTCTATAACCTTTTTTTGGGGAGGATTCAAGGAGTGAAAATTGGAGGAGTTTCAGAGAATACATTGAGTAATATTATCTACAGGATCAGAGCACTCCAATAATTGAAGAATTGCATAAATTGAAGAAGTCTCAGGAAGCATTATTAGGTTCTATGTGATGATTGGTTGATGGTGATGATTTAATGTAACATTTTATTATCTCTCATATATTATTGGGTGGAAGGAAGGGGCAAGGATGGAGAGTTCAAATCTCTCTTGATATTGGAGGATTGTTTCTTCCTCTTGGAGGTTTATCCCTCCCTCTACATTTGGAAGATGTAGCTACCTTTGGAAGTCATTACTTCCCTTGAACAAAAACTATTGATTATTTCTCATATATTGTCCATGGTGTATTGTGGTGTGTTGGTGTAACTCTTATACTATTGTTCATTTCTCATTGGATATAATTGAAAGGTTTAAGTATAAGTTGAAAAAGGTTTTTAAATTGTACTTGATACTGATTCACCCCCCTCTCAGTATCAACAAAGGGAGCTGACTAAAACTGGTCATGATACCATTGTAATCAAACCTACAATACAACATCATAACAACCCTCGACTAGATCCTCCATGCCCAAGTGTTTTAGCACAGTTTTTATAGAGAGATGAAAAGAAGATGACTTCTATTAATATGAAAGTCTCAAATTTGATACATAACCAGAGAATAGTTCTGGCATCAAAACATTACAAAATAGGGAGCTCTGCTCAACCAGTTGACAAACTTAACAAAATATCAAAACTACTTATTTATACTCAGAACAATTTTCCACTACTAGGAGTGTGATCTTATCACTACATTCAAAGCATTGCGTCTACGAGTTCCTCTGTCAGACTGAACGTGCACTCCTTTGTTAGACATGAGCTCATATCGACATGAATTTTGCAGGAAAATCTACCCACAGGGGTACCACGAGCTGACAGTTTAGTCCCCACGACCGAGCCTTCCATGCCTCCCATTTATGGGGTGAGACAAGGTTTCAACCACCAAAACTACCTTCCATTAATTTCCTTTCCTCAGAGATTGAATGAGACTTAATGCTCAGGGGCACGACCATGTGCTTCTCTCGGATAGGATGCCACATAAACACGAGATTGCAGGGTTGTCAAAAGAGGTTTCAATTTAGACCTCTTTTGGGCATTCAATCCATCACATTTTTCCATGTAGCATTTCGATATACCATGGTTTCCATTGCGTGACCGCTCAAGAAAAATATCGCCTGAGCATGTTGCATCCTCGCAATGGACTGTGGTCGTAGGTCTGCTCCTGATCTGCGATCTGAGCGCACCTGCTAGATTTAGCGTCACTGCCAATATTAATCTCCCACCAACTTTAGGATCTACCAAAAGTGTGCCTTGGGATGGGGTGCTACTTGAACAATAACAACTCTCGAAGGATAATCTGATGTGGAGGCCTGATGTCACCATGCTGATATGTCCCAGATGGAGAGGTGACATGTGTCACTCAAAAATAGGCAGAAATCATGTCTAAAATGCTTGAAATGAGTGCCATGTATGAGTGAAAGATGGATGCCACGTGTATGTGATAACGGATTCCATGAACTTTGTGCTACAGGGCTCGGGTGCTAGCTCATTTTCCTTTGGATCCTCTATGTGCTTTTACCCGGAGCTGGCGATCTAATGATGCTTGTCTTCTTGAATCAAACGACCGAGAATTACTTCGGGTCTCTGGACTTCGGGAAAGTCAAATCTCAAACTTCCTTTTCCTTTAACTGCTTTTACCTGGAGTCATATATCTGATGATGTGTGGCCCTCCTGATATCGACGGTTGAGATCCCTTCGTGGCTCCGGGCTTCTGGATTCTCAATAGTCAAACTTTATTTACCCCAAGAAAATTTGTCGAAGCTAGGGATCTGATGACGTGTGGCTCCTGGATTTAGACGACCGAGATCCACTTTGGGTCTCCGAGCTCCGGGAAAATCAAAACTCAAATCTTTCTTACCTTCTATGATTTTACCCAGAGCTATGGATCTGACGAGACGCAGATATTGTTGTTCAACAACTCAGATTCACTTCGGGCTTTTGGCCACTTCAACACTTCGGGCATTTCGGCACTTTGGCCACTTCAGGACTTCGGGCACTTCGACACTTCGTCCACTTCGAGACTTCGGGCACTTCAGGCCTTCGGGACCTTCGAAACTTCGGGACTCCGAGCTTTCGAGACCTTGGCACTTTTCTCATTTTAAAACTTCTGAAGTAAAACTCCCCGAGTGATTGTTGTGAGTGGGAAATCCCTCTACGGACTAGCACTTAGGGTTATATTATGCATGTAGAAAAGACCTAAAGAATCCTACTTTCTACAGTTGTCCCAGACCTAATCCCCATTATTATTAAGCAAATACGTAGTTAAGACGATCAAGTGAGAATACCTTATTTCTGGCGTTTGATATTGATCCTTCTTCATGCTTGATTTCTCTTTGACTGTAGCTCTCCTCCCAAGGCTGACCTACATTCACACAAGATAAACAACAAACTCTACATGCATTTGATTTGTAGATTAATGGGGTAGAGATTCAAATATGTATGCAATAAACTATGAAAACCTCATATGGTGGGACAGGAAAAGCACTTCTTTATTATCAACTTTAAAAAATCAACTTACATTTGAAAAAGCCAACCACTGCTCCGTGAACCTGGTCCTAGGCTCCTCTTCAACTGTCTTCCAACTTCTTTGCTCTGTATCTCTCTTTGCACAAGGATGACTAAAGGGTTGGGACAATGGGAATGTGCAATCGGGTATAGTTTCTTTACTATGATTCTCCTCTTCCAAATGGGACCCCTAACCCTTCTTTTATAGCCTAGAAGAAGATAGGTATTTGGTCGAACCCTTGACCATGCATGGCCGGAAGGTTTAGTTAACTCACCCAAAGATGTGTGTTCCGTCAACAACTTTCCCTTTTTCATGCTTTTGTAGGTACACACGGGTTGTCTTGGGTCAGCTAGCATGTACATGCGTGCAATAATGGAGCAGGGTGCGTGGGCCTTTATAAATGGTGTTTTTAAGAAGAGTTTTTCAACAGTTTTTTGGAAAAGAAGGAATCTGAGATGGCCTGATGCCAGGTAAGCATGTCTGGTGCAAATTAGGGTTATAACAGTGATAGATCTGATGACTTGTGGCATTTTGGATTCGGATGGCTAAGATCCCCTTCGGGACTCCAGGACTTCGAGCCTTCGGGAGGCACTACTGCTACGATCAATGGATCCCTGCTTATTTTGAGATCAATTGTGCACGATTTCTTTAGGAGTTCAGACTTCAGCTCTCCAGAATTTTTATGCACTTCTCACTTCGAAACTCCCAAAGCTCATTTCCTCGAACACTTGGATCAATTGCCACATGTTCCCTTTAAGATCAACGACTCGTGATCGCTTTGGGACTTTGGATCTTTTTATTGCGCTATACTTCGTGCAATTATGAAACTATGAATACCCAGGGCTGCTAATCCAATCTTCACACGGGATCCCCACAGTCGCAAAATGGACTCGCTTGTTGCTTGCGATTCAAGTCTGAAATAAATTGCTCTGAAAGTTGCGCTTCATGCTCAAGGTTGCGGCCTGTGTGAGCAAGGACCTGGAAAATTTTGATGTGGGCTTGGGAAAAAGGGAGACCAGTGACTAAAACACAGGAGGCGAGTGCTCATCCTCGGAGAAAAATAGAGGGGCTTGGGGTCGCAATTTATTTCGATTAATATATTGAGGGAGACTAGGGCATGAAAATGAACAAGGGCACATAGAATATGACTTTACATGTCGAAAGGGGACAAACTTAAGACTTTTCAATTCAAAAAGGATAGAGACAGGGAAAAATTACAGATTTGGGTATATCGACACACACCTATGGCCCTTGTCAACCTTATGTGAAAACATTTGGCTCCACAGGGGATGGCATGCTCCCTGCGATCTTCCAAGAATGCGCAACTCTAGTGCCTTAGCTGTTGGACTATGGAGTCTAGCTCAAAACTTTCGTTGAAGAAAATGGGGAGATATTTACGCTACTCTACTAAAAACGAAAACAAACACATGGGCTCCAGAAGGAGCTTATTTATGTACACTCCTAGACTAACTATTTTTTTACAAAGTGTTAGGTGAAATTAGACTTCCACCAGAGCCAGTCAAGTAATATCCTAACTGAAATCTTATTTACTCTGTCACTGATCAATAAAAGATAATCAAAATATGACATCAAATTGATTACATTTTTCATTCCTCCTCCTAGTGCTGAAGGAAAGATAAATTTTGGAGTATTCAATCCCTGGAAAAAATGCCACTCCATGTATTGCCCTACAGGGTCATAAAATAGGTGAAAAAACCTACTGGGTAGGTAACAGAAAACATGCTTTGTCTTATGGCTGCTCACCTTTGGTTGAATGTCTGTTGCAAGCACATGTGAGTGAAAGGTTGATGCAGGTTGTTGATCCAATTTTTCTTTGTCTGCTCTGATAACATTTGCTAGATGAGGGCAAGGGATCTCTTCGTGTATATCAGTGACTGGATGCTTCTCTTTAACATGTTGTTGAATTTCATCTGCAGACCCAAAATGGCTGATTTCCACATCAGAATCTGATTCATAGCCGTCATACACAGGTTGGTTGCTTCCAAAGTAAAAAAAATGTGATGTAGGGATATGCTCTTCTTCATCTGAATACTCATCAAAGAAAGGTGAGTGAACAACTCTTTTATTTTTCACAGGAAAATGAGAAACCTATAGATTCTTCTCTTCAATCCTAGGTGAAAATACATCATGGGGAAGCTATTGAAGGAAAAGAAAATAATCCTCCTCCACAACCATCTCTTCTCTTAAATATGAGACACCAGGTGTACCAGGGGAAGAATATAATGCATCTATGGCTATGAAATCATCAACACTATCATCAATCATATCTAAAATGCCTTCTTCTTGGGAAATAGAAGAGAAAATATTTCATCCACAACTGTAAAATACTCGCTTTTGTCCTTACTTTCTCTTTTAATCATATCTTCACCAGAATCATCACACGATAAAGACTCTATCATCTGTTGGATGTAGAATGCAAACTTCTTATGACAGTGACCCAAAATAAGATGAGACAGGTAAATCTTCTCATAATATGCATTGAAAGCATCGTGAAAATCCTTCAAAGAATGGATACTAGTAGCAGGGAGAGATTTACACCATTCACGAGAATATCCCTCCAAATAAAATTTGAACATCTCGATCAAGACATCCTCATAAAAAAATTCATGCTCAAGCATGAATCTATGAAAATTGAATAAGTGCTTACCGGGATCGTCATGCTCGCTTCCTTTGAATCTCAAAAGATAATCATCCCATTCATTTCTATCCGACACTGGATGTGGATAACCAGCTATGGATGAGAAATTTAAAGGGAAAAATATTAGATCCAAGATATCTGAGATATGTGGCTCCCCCTTTTCTTCTTCATGGTTCTCCCCAAGGTCAGATTCACAATCACCAAAAAAAGGAACCATGGAGAAACTCTACTCTCTGTTGTCTTCGCAGGGATATCTGTCAGCAATCATTTGTTCTTGGTCAACATCCAACATCACTTTTTCATCATAAGCAGGGATACTGAGAACATCTATTTCCAGGACCAGAATATCCTTTGTATTTTCTTCACAAGAGCGGCGAGCAAAATCTTCCCCCAATTCCTTTATCCTTGCAGAGAGAGATTTACCAGTTTTATCAACTCCTTCGAGGTATACCCCTCATTCTCACAACTTTCTCCAGAATGAACTATGTTGTAAACACCATATCTATACTCCTCACAAAAATTATGTTAGATTAACTCAGAGGAATAATAACTTTGACAATGAGCATTGAAAGTTGCATGAAACTACTCCAGGGAGGAGATGCTAGCAAGGGGCAAGGAATGATACCACTCATGGGCATCTTCCGCGAATGAGAACATGAACATATTCAATAATACATCCTCATGATGTATTTCCCACTGATGCATGAGTTCATGAAACTCATAGAGATGCTCGGCAGGGTTGTCATCTTTATGTTCTCTAAATATGGGCAACAAATTGCCCCATTCATCGATAGTAGGAACAACATTTGGAAAACTAGGAACAACGAAGAAATTAAAAGGAGAAAACCTTTGAGCCAAAATGGCTTTCATCTGAAAATATGACTTCTTAAAATTGTAGAGTCACCACTGGATTCTTTAAACATGGAGTCACCAAGTGAATGATATGCATTCTGAAAGTTCCCAGTCTTTGTTCACCATCAAAGACCAGATCTGGTCATTATCATTCTCCCAGGGAGATTTTCAATCTAGGAAAAAAACTAAAGTATTCACAAGAAATCTTTCCTTTCTTGATAATATTCTCTGGTTCAACTTCAAGTGTTTCTAGAGGCAGATGTGGAGTATACCTCGTGTGTCTTCTTTTGGAAGCCACAGCTGAAACAATGGAGTCACCAGGTGCAAGTTTCAATCTTCAATGGTACTAATATCTGATGCACCTTCAAAATCAGAATTTCCTTGTCATTCTTACCTAGGGAAATGTCTTCAATTCGTTCCCCAGAAACGACACCAATAATGTTAGCACTGAGAGTCACCCTCAGATTGTGGGAGGATAAGCCCAATACCCATTAGAGTTTTTGGTGGATGTTGGTTTTATATGAGTGGAGGTCAATGAAAAAAACTCAATATATGAATGATGTTCAACACAAAACTGGACAAGAAATGCATAGGGAAGTGAGGGCCTCATTAACTTCAGTCAGTGAATTGAGTTTAAATGTGAGAAAAGGGAAGACTTAGTGAGAAAGGTGAACAAGACTGCTATGAGCATCAGGCTTTCAAGCATCTTGGAGAAGAAAAACTCAGACTCAAGATCACTCTTGAGATCAAGATTCAGACATTGAAATATGTCCAAAAAACAAAGCCACAATAGCATAATGATCAAACATACATCACAATGTAGCTACAACAACTTGATTGGATCCTCCATGCCCGAGCCATTTAGTGTAAGAGGAAAAAATATAACAAGGGAGATGACTAAAACTGGTCACGATACAACTATAATCAAAGCTACATTACAACAACGTAACAACCCTCGACTGGATCCTCCATTGTTACACATAAAAATTACTCATTGCAATGATGGCCAGTGTCGTCATTACCGAATGTCGCAAGTGTCACATTTCTCCCACAAGTGTTGCAAATATCATACTCTCATCATGCATATGTTGTGTCTTGGACGACATTATCAAGAAAACTTACATGACACCTCAAAAGACTGGTTTTGAAGAGGATAAGTCATTTGACAAAGAGTACAAGTCTTTTCCCACTGATAAAACCACTAAAAAATCAATTTTGGAAGGCAACGCTCCCCTATACACTGTCAGGGAGTGCCAACGCTCTGTGACCTCTTTTGGGGGAGCGTTCTAATGCTCTGTGCCCCATTCTGAGGTAATACTGACCTTTTTTGAGAGAGTTTTTGGATTGTTGAGGGAAATTAGGGAAGAATCCCTTCATATATGGAGTTGGTTGGACTTGGATCTGAGGTTAAGGCTCGATCTTAGGGAGGATCCACAACTGATGGAGAAAGATCCTCAACCTATCCCAAGAATCTCTAAGGTGGTTAGGTCTCTCCAAGATTATATAAGGAGGCCTTCTCATGGTAAAAATATATGGATTTTAGAGGCATCAAACTGATGATCTCATAAGGGAGATATCATTGAAGCATCAACATTTTATGTGGATTATTTGAGCAAGGGTCTGGACAAAGAGATCTTGGTGAAGCTGCTGCACCTACATCCATGGATGTAAGCATCTCACTTTGTTTTCATTAATATAAATCTATGCTTGGCCTGCTTCCTTTAAAGTTTGTGTACGATTGATGAACTTGTTTCTTTCATATATCTATTATGAAGCTAATCATGGTAGAGTAGGAAGTATGTCTCGTTGTTGTTGCTCATTGTATTGCAGGACCTTCTAAAGAACTTGGAGATCAAGATCAGCCTAGATCAAGTAGGGACAAACATCGGTAAAAAGGTATTTAATCTTCTTCCTTATTATTCTTTGGATACTTTAGCTTCATGAAAAGGAAAGTTAGTGTCCACAATAGAACTGTTTTTTCTTGGTCAAAGGGGTCTAGTATCCAAGAGAGAATCCACTTGTCCGCAGGGGGATTTCTCTATAACAAAAATTGGTGACTCCACTGGGGAAGAACTTTGATTTTTTTATTCCTTTCCTAGGTCTTGTTTAGCCTTTGCTCATTTTTTAAATCTTGTGCATGTTGTGTATATGATCCTTATATGTGTTGTTGGCTCTGAGATTCATCTTACACACTGAATTTTTGCATTTTTCCTGAGTTTTTTTTGTTATTTCTGGGAAAAATTTTGAAGTTTTGAGAAGCCAACGCTCCTTTGTCTTTACCACCAGGGCATTGGCACTCCCTAGAAGGATCCCACAAAGCATTGAAATGCTATGGTACCCTTGGCACCAGAGCACTGCCCCTTTTTCTGCAAAAGTCTTCTTGGGAGTAGTTTTTCTCGATCTTTTTTTTGCTGATTCATCTGCTCAGGGTTTATGCTATCTTAGTGTGTCCTTGTTTAGCCTCCAATTATTTGATTTCTAAGGATTAATGATGTTTTGTTTGGATTTTTGACATCTATTCTCCTTGATCTGAGTCACTCTTATTCCTTGAGATTTGGAGTCGATCCACTGCTTTCTCACTTATCTGATTGACTGAAAGTTGTTGTAAGGAAATTCAAAGATCTTTTCACTATTTCATTTTGATCTTTGAGGTATTTTATCCAAGCATTTCCTCATGTCTGGATTTGGTTTTATTTTTCTTTTTTGATCACAATGAGGGTGTGTTTTTTTTCATGTGAAGTTTTCTTTTGGGTTGCTTAAATCTCACAGATCTTGAAGTTTGATTAACATAGGAATCTTTACATCAAACTGATTATCAGTCACATATAAAAAATTTAGCATTGTATCAGATTTTTGATTGAGGACTATTGCATGAGGTCATTGCATCTTACTATTTGAAAGTGAAAGGAAAATCCTTCTCCTTCCCTTAAATAGACATTCATTGAAAGAAAAGACTGCTTATCATTTCTTATGCATGTTTTGGGAATTGAGTCATGATATCATCTATTTTCACTCTCATACACCTCTGAGTAAACAACAACCTTAAAATCAAGCACTTAACTAAAATTCATCAAACAATTTTACATTTTCTATTAGCAAACCTACATTAGCTTAAGGTGTAGGGCTTTGGAGTAGGTTGAAAGGATAACTTTCCAAAGCTGTCAAACAAAATTAGCATCTTACGATAGGGAGAGAAAATCCAATTGTCGTATAGGCTTTCTGGGATCCCCTCTCACACAGGGGTTATGTATGAGGTCGCGTTCGGGGGATTTACAGAGATTATCCCTCCGTGGTTCAACCATTCGTAGTAGTCAAATTGTATATTGGGGGTTCTTATTGAGGTTCAACTATATTCATTTGGTCTTAGTGCTTCGTGAATTCTGAATCTGTTCAGGGTCCTTCTGAGTTCTACCAGTCCACTTGTCCTCAGTACTCTTGAAGGATTTCAGACTTGTTATCATGGCCATACGTTTTGACTGGACTGTCGATTGTACCCACCCAGGGGCTGATTGCGAGTTGGTGATCTTAGTAGCCATAATATTCAGGGTCTTACATGAGGTGACGGTGAAGGGAAATCTCACTGTACCTGAAACAGACATTGGTCAAACTCACTTGAGCTCCTTGGAGGGTAAATCCACATTTACTGCGTGGAAGCTTGCACAAAGGTGTAAGTCCATTAAGAAGGTCGCCAACATAACTGATCCACCCGCTCTATCCTCGCCCCTTCCTATATTGATATCACGATGTTGGATTTCATCACCAACTGGTGGTTTCATTGTGGGAAGTTGTGTTTGATTGTTTTCTTTTAGATTCATAGTGTGTGTTGTTTGTTTTACTTAGTGGACCTTAGGTCGAGTCAGTATTAATGGCATCAACTCCTGGGAGTACCAATGGAGGAACCCCTTGTCCCAGGGAACCTTTGAAATTTCCTTCTTTTGGAAAATTTGGTCCTCTGTACATTGCCACGCCGAGTCTTCCGAGACTCACCATCGGATTACCGGTTTTGTTGTTCCCCACTCCAGTGATATTGAATCCTCCCAGTGCTTCAACTACACCTAATACTTCAGATGTGAGTGCACCACCCACACGTCAACCTCATGTCAATTTTTTACCTTTTTCACCCATTAAGTCTCCTTCCTTTTCTCCTTCTTCGCCTAGTGAAAGATCTAAAGCAAGTAGCCGGGTTGATCAGAAGAAGAAGAAACAAAAAGAGAAGAAGAAGAAGTACCCGAAAAGGACCAAGCCTCCAACTACATCAGATGTTGGATCTAAGCAACCAACTACTATTAGTAGTACTGGGAGTGTTGATGAGGTCAACAAGATTAAAATGAAGAATCTTAAACCCAAATTCCCTTGCAGTCTTTGTAAGGGTGACCACAGTCTGAGGGATTTCCCTGGTCTTAACAAGGTCTTATAAATGTGGTCTTCCATGTCATCGGCCTCTACTAGACATGCTGGTGACACCCTGTCAACTAGTGACATTAAGGTTGGTAAGAAGAAGACAACTGTCAAGTTTCCTTGCATGTTATGCAAAGGTGATCATTACTCACATTTATCCTCGTATGGACGAGGTTTCTTCTCTTTTGGTAAAGCTTCAAATTCCAACTGGTTATCGTAATATTTCCCCCAACACATCGTTAGTTGATGGAATGGTCAATCTGGTTCCATCCACGATCAATTTGGTTGATCAGGTGGACGATATAGTTTCATCCTCGATTGAACCACTAACCCAAACGATTGATCTATTTCCACCTATCGACCCCATTCTCCCCTTGGAGAATGAAACCCAAGTGATCGATTTGATGTCTTTATCAATCGATCCCACTCCTCCATCGAGGAGTGCCAAAGTGGTTGCTTCTGCTACTTCATCGGTCAATCCCACTCCTCCTCTGACGAGTGCTAAAGTGGTTGATCTGGTTCTACCATCGATCGATCCCACTCCTCCATTGAGGAGTGCCAAAGTGGTTTCTCTGGTTACTTCATCAGTCAATCCCACTCCTCCTCTGATGAGTGCGAAAGTGGTTGCTCTGGTTCCGCCATCGGTCGATCCCACTCTTCCTCCGAAGAGTGTCAAAGTGACTGATTCAGTTCCTTCCTTGATCAGTTCCACCCTTCATCCGAAGAGTGCAAAAGTGGTTGTTCTGGTTAATTCATCGGTCAATCCCACTCTTCCTATGAAGACTGCCAACATGGTCGATCTAATCCCATCATCGATTGACTCTACTCTCCCTCTAGAGAGTAAAACTGATTCTTCCCACATTTTTCTCATTGATATAGAATCTAGCGTGTTTGGGGGCATTCCTCTTTCTCCCACGAAACCCCCTCCAAGTAATAAGGCCATCATTTTTGATTGGGGCGCGCTAATTGGACCTCTTCTTCCCTCTCACATTCCTTTCAATATTATAATACAAGTTTGTGGTCGGGTTGTTCCTCAGATACTGATAGATGAAAGTTTGCCTGTTATTATTTTGTCCTCAATTACTTGGAAAGATTTGGGTTATCCTAATCTTGTGTCGGTTACCCAGACTCTATTCTATTTTAACAGAAGAACCAATCACCCTTTAGGGATCCGTCCTCAGTTTTTTGTAACTTTGGGAAGGAAAACTATCTTTATTGATGTTATGGTAGTCCAAGACCCCTTGGATTTCGATTTACTCCTTGGGTGAGATTATGTCTATGCCATGAAAGATATTTTCTCCACCCTCTTTCATGTGATATCTTTCCCTCACGATGGAATAATGGTGACTATTAATCAACTTTCGTTTGTTGGCCCTGACTTGACCATCAAACCCAATGACCTCCCTAAATGGGTCTTATATGCAGTCGGTATCACCCCTGCCATAGGTCAATTATGTGGTGTTGTCTTCCTTGATTTCAACTTTCTATGACTTGGATCCGGTAGTTTACATGGTGATCTCTTCGGTAGGGATATTGGAGCTTGATCTCCTTACCCCTATCATAGACCTCGACATGTGTTCCTTCCGAAGCATTGTTCTTCCATCTAGTGAAGTCTCTTGGAAGCCATGACGGAGTTTTGTCCCTTGACATGGTGTCCTTATAGAGCATTATCCTTGGAATCCATGATCAAGAAGAGTCCATGAGCATAGTTTCTCTTCTCTGTGGCAAGCTTGTTAAAAAATGAAATAGAGACTTTGAGCATAGTTTTCCTCTATGTAGCAAGCTCGTTAAAAAATGAAACATAAATATGGGGATTCAACCCAGAGCCTTAAGCATAGTTATTTTCCTGTGTCAAGCTTGTTAAAAAATGAAACAATCACCTCTCTTGTTAGGTAGAGTCTTTCATTGGATCTCGTAGATGTCAAGTTGACTCTTTCGTTAGGTCTTGTTTTTGAACCTTCATTTCATCCATCTGTATCATTTTTCTCCATATAGTGCAAAAATTGGTGACAACCTCAAAGTTGGTGAATGATTTGAAGATTGGGGGGCATGTGTTAAGGTCCTAACCCGCACATAGGTAGATCAATGTATTTGGATGTAATAAAGGTCAATATTAATAAGGCCTTTCAATAAAATAGAATAAGGCGGATGTAAGAAGACCTAATAGAAGCTTCCGCTTCTAGAAGGATCTTC
>ML780298.1:1103216-1118161 GCA_009831015.1 Picea engelmannii | reverse complement strand
TTAATAGACATATTTAGTATAAATAAGAGGCGAAGGTATGAGAAACCTAGCTTGGAGATTATTGTAACAGAGCGCTGCTCTACTGGAGGTTGCCCCCTCGAAGAGGCCTGTGAACATTGCTATCTGAATCAAAGCGGTATTTTCGTTGCTATTTCGTATATCATTTCTGTGTATGGTGAAGATTATGTTGGATATTTTACTATCATTCTGTCATTTTTAGCATTACATTTCTGTTCTGCATATTTTATATATCTGGTATCTTGCAGCATGTCTCTAGCCTTTGATTATAATTCTAGAGTTATGCCACTATATTTTCAAGTTGGGGGCAGAGTACCAGCCATCCATGGGTATCCCAAACTTTGGAAATTACGTTGGGAATTTACAAGCATGGTTTCATTTTGTTTCAAGCTTATTTCAAAATGAAACCAATACCAAGCTTAGTATTTGTTCTTTCTCGTTCTCATAAAAAACATGAGAACACAACTGAGTAAATTTTTATCTTTTTTTTAGACTCGTATGGATTCACGAAAATGAAACCCCCTGGAGTCTCCTTTAATCTCTTTTCAGACTCTCTAAACATGAAAAGATTGTCGAGTGATCTTGCTTCCTTTCACACTCGTTAAAAGGTTTGAAAGGGCATCTTTAGAGTGGTAGTTTATCTCTTTTTCAACCTCGTGAGACTAACATTATGAGAAAGGACAACCCTAGAGTCGTCTTTAAGTTCCTTTCAGACTCTCTAAACATGAAAAATCATCGAGTTTACCTTCTCTGGACTTGTTAAACGATCATACATTGAAGGGCCCATATGTGATCAAACCCTTTCTTCTTCCAGTTCCTTAAATAAAGGAAGAGGAACTTACCAAAGGTGAGTTATATCCAGCATGTGTTACCCTCCTCGAGCTCATTAAATTAAAAAGAGGTACTTGTCTATCTGGATGGGGGAAAAATTGAAGGAATTAAGCCAAGCAGTTTTTGAGAACATTACCAGTAACTCTTATGGTCACCCTTGAACATGAAACTTTGTATTTTCATACATTTTAATACGTTGAACCTCTACACTGAACCAATCCTCTGAGTTTATTTACTCCTTTGGGTCACCTGACGAAAGTCACAGTATCCACTGCATCATGATGTTTTGGTCCATGTCATGTTTCTCTTGTTGTGCGTCAGTGTTCAAGGGAAGTATCTTCCTCGAGAGTCATCCATCACAAATATCTTGTTTCAATACCCATGTCAGTCCATGTTCATTTGATCTACCAATTTACATCTTTGTGCCGGTTTCGTGTCATTGATGGAGGATACATCAAGGCCCTCTTACGACGAGTCTATTCCTATCGACTTCAACACATTATCCATGAACCAGACTTAGAAACCAGTTAGTACCTTGGAACCTGCATGTCTTAATTAAAGGCCTCCTCACTTCCGATAGTAGGTTTACATCATTGACCCTTGATCGAATGATTCCATGGATGTTCGACTTCATCTCATCCATTCACATTCATTGGAATGTACTAGAGTGCCTTGGGGCAATTTCCCTCGTGCTTGTTAATGGTTTACCTCATTGACCGATAATAAAGTGGTTTTTGCCATGTTCCACATCAAGACATATATTCACATGGTTAGATTTGTACTACATCGGGATCGGTAAGAAGACCCTGGGTTGAGTCATCACTCTGATATGTACTTTCCCAGGTTGCGACGAAGTTTCTTTTGAACGTTGACACATATACTGTTACATAGATCCACTTTGTATTGGTCGTGGCTATGTCTTATCATATTGTAGATACACTATGCATTATTCATGGCTACGATCAGTTCAAGTCATAGGAGTATAGATCCACATTGTATCTTCAGTGGCTATACCTTTTTGTCAATATAATTATGGATCCGCAGTGTATTTTATGGCAACCATACCTTGAAATTCGTTATCACTCGAGCATAAGTATGCCTACCTTGGGTTTGAAACATGTCATAATATTTGTTTGATGGTTCTGTGCAACTTCTATCAGGTTCTCTGAGTTCGTACCCTTGCTTGAAAAAGTATACAAAGTACTTCAGTCATCAATTCTCATCTTCTAACTTCGCACTTTGGGGGGCAATCTATTTCCTTTAAAGTTTGTGTACAGTTCATGAACTTGTTTCTTTCATAGATCCATTATGAAGCTAATCATGGTAGAGTAGGAATTATGTCTCGTTGTTGTTGGTCATTGTATTGCAGGACCTTCTGAAGAACTTGGAGTTTAAGATCATCCTAGATCGAGTGAGGACAAATGTCAGTAAAAAGGTATTTACTCTTCTTCCTTCTTCTTCTTTGGATAGTTTAGCTTCATGGAAAGGAAAGTCAGTGTCCACAATAGCACTTTTTTGTCTTGGTCATAGGGGTCTAGTATCCAAGAGAGAATCCACTTGTCCGCGAGGGGAATTCTCTGTAACATCCATGCCCGAGTGTTTTAACATAGTTTTTATAGAGAGATCAAAAGAAGTTGACTTATATTAACATGAAAGTCTCAAAGTTGATACATAACCAAATAAAAGTTCTGGCATCAAAACAATACAAAATAGGGAGCTCTGCTCAACCAGTTGATGACCTTAACAAAATATCAAAACTACTTATTTATACTCAGAACAATTCGCCACTACTAGGAGTGTGATTTGATAACTACATTCAAACCATTGCGTCAGCGGGTTCTTCTATCAGACTGAACGTGCACCCCTCTATCAGATGCAAGCTCATATTGACATGGGTTTTGTAGGAAAATCTTCCCACATGGGTACCATAGGCTGATGGTTCAGTCCCCACGGTCGGGCCTTCCAGTCCTTCCATTTATCAGGTGAGCTGAGGTTTCAACCACAAAACCTACCTTCCATTAACTACCTTTCCTCATAGATTTAACGAGACTTAATGCTCAGGGGTGTGACCATGTGATGCTCTCGGATAGGATGCCACATAAACATGAGATTGTGGGGCCATCAAAAGCGGTTTGGATTCAAACCACTTTTGGGCCCGTAATCCATCACATTTCGCCACATAGCATTTTTTCCATACCATGGTTTCCATTGTGGGACCGCTCAAGAAAAATATCGCCAGAGCATGTTGTGTCGCCGCAATGGACTGTGGTCATAGGTCTGGTCCTGATCTGCGATATGAGCGCACCTGCTAGATTTAGCGCCACTGCCAAGATTAATCGCCCACCAACTTTAGGATCTGCCAAAAGTGTGCCTTGGGATGGGGCGCTACTTTTGGTGTTGAACAATAACAACTCTTAGAGGATGATCTGGTGTGGAGGGTTTGTGTCACCATGTTGATATGTTGTGGACGGAGAGGTGACATGTGTCACTCGAAAATAGACAAAAAGCATGTCTAAAATGATGGAAATGAGTGCCATGTATCTGTTCTAGATGAATGCCACGTGTCTGTGCCGACGACTACCATGAACTTGGTTCTCCAGGGCTCGAGTGCTAGCTACGTTTCCTTTGGCTTGTCTATGTTCTTTTACGTGGAGCTGGAGATCTAATTATGCATGTATTCTTGAATCGAATGACTGGGAATTACTTCGGGTCTCCAGACTCTAGGAAAGTCAAATCTGAAACTTCCTCTGCCTTTAGCTGCATTTACCCGGAGTCATAGATCTGATGACGTGTGGCACTCGTGAGATCGACAGATGAGATCCCTCCGTGGCTTCGGGCTTCGGACTTTTGAATAGTCAAACTTTATTTTCCCCAAGAAAATTCATCAAAGCAAGGGATCTGACAATGCGTGGCTCCTAGATTTGGACAACCGAGATCCACTTCAGGTCTCCGAGCTCTAAGAAAATCAAAACTCAAATTTTTCTTACCTTTTGTGAATTTACCCAGAGCTATGGATCTGAAGAAACATGGCTATTGTTGATCAACGACTCAGATTTAATTCGGCCTTTCAAGCACTTCAACACTTCGAGCACTTCAAGACTTTGGGCGCTTCGACACTTCGACCACTTCAGGACTTCGGGCGCTTCAACACTTCGGGCCTTCGGTACCTTCGAAACTTTGGGACTTCGGGCCTTTAGGACCTTGGTGCTTTTCTCATTTTAAAAACCCTGAATTAAAAATCTCGGAGTGATAGATCTAATGACACGTGGCATTATGGATTCATATGGCCAAGATCCCCTTCGGGACTCTGAGACATCGGACCTTTAGAAGGCACTGTCGCTAAGATCAATGACTCCCTGCTGATTTTGAGATCAATGGTCCATGATTGCTTAGGAAGTTCAGGTTTCGTCTCTCAAGAAGTTTTATGTACTTCTCACATTGAAACTCCCGAATCTCATTTCCCCGAATTCTTGGATCAGTTGCCACCTGTCCCCTTTAAGATCAATGACTCATGATCGCTTCGGGACTTTGGCTCTTTTTGTTGCTCTATACTTTGTGCAATTCTAAAACTATGAATACATGGGGGCCACTAATCCAATCTTCACAGGGGATCCCCACTGTTGCAAAATGGACTTGCCTGTTGCTTGCGATTCAAGTCTGAAATAAATTGTTCTGAAAGATGTGCTTCATGATCAAGGTTGCGGCTTATGTGAACAAGGACCTGGACAATTTTGTTGTGGGCTTGGGAAAACATGGAGACCAGTGACTGAAACACAGGAAGCAAGTGCTCATCCTCAGAGAAAAATAGAGGGGCTTGGGGTCGCGATTTCTTTAGGTTAAGATATTGAGGGAGACCAGGGAACAAAAACGAATAAGGGCACACTAAAGATGACTTTACATGCCGAAAGGGGACAAAATTAAGACTTGTTGATTCGAAAAGTATAGAGACAGGGAAAAATTATAGACTCGGGTATATCGAAACACACCTATGGCCCTTGACAACCTTATGTGATAACGGGTACCATTAACTATAGTAGGTGTGGGATTCAAAGAGCTCCCAATATCTTGATGACTCAGATCAATATTCATCCTTGTAGAATCACAGGTCTGATAAGTGGAGGTGTATGTACCACGTTTAATAACTCTACGCCTTTTAGAAGGCAAAGACTCAAAATGCGGTGGTAACTGTAACAGGTGGCGAGACCTACGGGGAAGATGGTCTATCTCCACAATGAATTAAGATTCACGATATAAAAAGCAAATCCTAAGGCCAACTAGTAATCAAAGAGCATACTAAAAATAATCAAATGACCAATATGCACACAAACAAGATAAAGTGGATCAAAGGGACCTCCCTCTCTAAAGTAGGTATGCCTCGACAAAGAAGGTCCTAAGACTCTACTCCTAAATATTGGAGGAAAAAAAAATCAGTTATAAGGGCCCTCATGGGCTTAACAACCAGTCGGTCAGATCCCCTCAGAGAGGTAATCCTCCATAAAGTTTTTTTTTTGTCCGACCCTTATCTGACCCAAGGTACCTCCAAAATAACCCCTGCAAGTAACCTATCGGGTACCTAAGTCAACCAACTAAGAAACCACGGTATAATCGATGCACAAGAAAATAGTCGTAAGTCATGTCCACCATATGGGTAGGGTAGCAAAGCCTGAAACCTTGAAAGCACTGCCTCTCATGGAGGTAAGGGAACTAGAAAGATCCCCATATACGAATAGATTCCCATAAATATATTTGATGTTAAGAAGGTATCGGGGGGATATCCCTTCAACCGACCTCACGTGACCTCATGCTTAACTCTGGTGTAAGAAGAGCCTCATGATATACCAATTATACAATAGATTTCTCCACTCCCTTAGTCAGACACATATGTTGATTTAATAGCCTTGGAGAATTTTACTCACAAAATCCTATTCCAAGGCTCTAAATCCTAAGCTAGTTTGTGCAACCTAGAAAATAAAATTGTTACTAATCAATTTAAAATTATAGCATTAATTTTAATGGCCTTGCTTACTCAAAAGGTGTGGTCATGAAACTAGTGATGTTATGACTCAACAAGTAAAATAAATGAATATGAATACAATGCAAAGTCCTCACTTCAATTTCCAATAAATGATATGCTTTTGAAAAATGCAATTTTTAATTCAATTATGCAATTCTAAATAAAATGCAATCTTTCTTTACATGCACTAAGATAAATGACGGAGACTTAATAGATAAAAATGCCAATCAATGTAAAATGCCAATATTTTTGTATTTTCAATATAAGAGAATGAAAATGAAAGGATTGAACAACAACTTGATATAAAGACTCTACTGTGTATAGACAGAGACAACCCAAGTAGGATATCAAGGAGAAAAACACCCAACCCAAGGTTCAAGGAAAATCAAAATGAAAAGATGATGAGAATGGAACCGCCCAAAAATTCAACCAAAGACTGGTTTCGTGTCATTCCACAGACACTTAATAGTCACCAAAGAGACCCAAGAAGACTCATCAATCATCAAAACCTACCCAACAACCACCAAACCCAACAATCAAGCAATAAAGGTTGATGTACACGACTATTCAAGGGAAAAGAGCATATGTACGCAACTTGTAGAAGTACAACACATGTATGTACACAAATGTCAAGAAAAAACCCACGTATATGTGTCAAAACACAACTAGGCTAAGGAAAAGGATGAAAAACTCAGGCTCAGAGTGAACAAAGGCTATCAAGCAATCATTCGACAAGAAAATCAATATGAACGAGAGAAATCTAAGGAGAAAAACACTCCAAACCCTGAAAAAGAAGATTCTTTCCTCAGTATGGTCACCAATTCTATTACGAGGAAAATCTATCTATGGCTAGGGGTAAACCACAACAGACAAAAATGACTGTAGAAATCAACTCTAATCTCAAGTATGCTATATAAATAAATAAACAACAAGACAAGATAAGAGGTCTACCTCGTCCATATGTTCGATGAAGTCCATCGTTGAGCACTTGACCCAAAGCAATATACCTGTAACTATTCCTCAACAACCAAGCAATGTAAGCATATGGTGATAATATATATTGTTATCACATTCAATAGCATAATCCATCAACATTCATAAAAAATATGCCCATGGAATAATATTCAAATATTTGTGAGATATTAATTGAATGAGAAAAGAGTATTTCTCTTAAGATATAATTAACAGAAGTGAATGAGTTACAAACTTTTGTGTCGTCACGGTTCGGAACCGAGAAACTAAGTTCCTTCCAGCTGTGCCTCCACTACTTCAATCCTCCACCAAAGGTAAGCTCATATAAGAGAAACAATGAAGTTCTCAATCAATAAGGGAAAATCTTGGGGGCTGAATAATGTGTTCAGACTTAAAGGACAAAGGGATGCAGACTCAATGTGAAGTGAATAATTTCTCCAGAGTAACTTTGCTCTCAAAGTTGAATTCTTTCTCCTCTTTTCCATAGCTCAGATTTGGCCCATTTATAGCCTTCAAGTGGAACAGAAGGGCCAAATCAGAACATTTACAGTATATGGAAGGCCAAGGATCATTGATCTCGTGACATGACATCAAAAACCGACACCATTTTTAATTTTGGTCACATTTCCCTATGTATATGGGTTGTAGTGGTGCAACCTATGTATACAGATGTTGTAATATAGGTAGGGTGTGCATATATGGAAAAATCATGTTTTTAGCTCTGGGATTTGCAAAAAGGGACTTCAAGTCTGCATAAGGAAATGGAAGAAGGCTCTATGTGAAAGATTTCATAGGGTGAGACAAATCTTGCTATAACACTTATCAAGCTTCTCTTCCTTTGATGAAACTTACAACAAATAATATAGGTCACTAAATATGTCTATGAAAAACTATGTAGGATGGATTATGAGACTTCTATGCTCAATGAAAATCTAAGTGCAACTTCATTTTCAATATTCTCTATTCACTATTATTCAATAAGCATGTAAGGATGGATTTTTTTTATTATCTTTTCAATGCCAAAGTAAACAATAACAACTCAAAAATTATGAATATATTCATGTACAATTTCAAACACATCTTCCTTTCCTTTTCTATCACAAAAACTACATCGATTCTATAGAAATATAGATTTGGAGATTCATATGTAATCACTATGGTTGTGAGGTAAAGTATAGTTCTTGCATAAACACAACAATGATGGTAACCCAATGGCCAAACACTCAACCTATGAATGTATCTATTGAATGCTTGTGGATCAATATGCTTACCATGTGATCAGGTGGATGGTGTGTGTAATGCTCATCCCATGGGATTGTTCACTCTATAATGTACAACAATTAATTAAACACAACCATAGCCAATAATGATTAACCAAATTCAATCATAGTCAATGAAATTGAACCATATTCAAACATGGTTGACCGTGGTTAACTATAGTAATCCAAAGTCAATAATAGTGAACCATGGCTAACCAAAATCAACCATAGTAAACAAAATTCACCATGATAAATGTCACACTATGAAATTTTTTTTAGGATTGTCAAAATCCAAAATAACCATTGAGGAATATCACATTGCGATATAACTATTAAGAAACATAACAATTCGACATAAGTCAAACAAATTGAATGTTTCAATGCCACATAACCATTGAGAATGTCAAAATCAAACATATCCCTTCAGGAATGTTGCAATGTAACATAAGATTCAAGGGACACTACTATGACATAACATTGAAGTCAACCATATCATTACTTTTAAGTCACATTGCGATACACCATTGAAGTCAACCATATTATTAATTTGAAATATCATAACATGAAAAAATATTGAAGCTAACCTCTTAATTTTTATTTCTTGAACTATCCCCATGTCATATAACATTGAATTTAACCATATTATCAACCTATGAATATCACATTGTGACATAATATTGAAGTCCACCTCTTATTGTCATAATGTGATAAAATATTATGACATTGGATACATTTAATGGGTATCAATTGTTGAAATTATATGTAACCATTGAGGAATTTATTAATCCAAAATAACAATTGGGGAACATCGCAATCCAACTTAATGCTTGAGGAATGTTGCAATGTAAAATAACCCTTAATGGACATCACAATGTGACACAAGAATCAATGAATGTAGCAATTTGAATTAAGTCAACCAAGATGAATGTCACAATGTGATATTACTAGTCAAGCATACTGAAACATACTCAACCATGGTCATCCATAGCAAACCATGGTTAGTAAATGCCATCAAATTCAACCATAGTCATCCAAAGTCAATACTAGTGAACCATGGCTATCCAAAGTTAACCATGGTCAACATAAGTCAACCATATTGTGCTCGAAATATCACAATGTGACAAAATATGGAAGTTACCCTCTTCAATTATTTTTCTTGAAATGTCCCAATGTCATATAATATTGAAGTTAGCCATATTATGAACCTCAGAATGTCACAATGTGACATAATATTGAAGTCCACCTCGTATTGTCGCAATGTGATAGAATATTATGGCATTGCATACATTTAATGGGTATCAATTGTTGAAATTATATGTAACCATTGAGGAATGTCTCAATCCAACATAAGTATTGGGGAATATCACAATATAACATAAGATTTGAGGAACACTGCAATGGAACATAACCCTTGATGGGTGTTGCAATGTGACACACCCATCGAGGAATGTAGAAATTCAACATAAGTCAGCCAATATGATTGTTGCAATATGACATTAATATTCAACCATAACTATTGAGGAACATAGTAATGTGACGTAGCTATTGAGGAACATAGCAATTCCACGTAAGTCAACCAAAGTGAATGTTGCAATGACACATACCCATTGAGGAATGTCATAATCAAACACCTCATTTAACAAACATCATAAGGTGACATAACCTTTGAAGGGCACTACAATTTGACATAAGTCCAACAAGATGAATGTCACAATGCTATAACACAAATTAATCATAACTCCCGATGAATTCGCATCTGACATAAATTTTATGAATGCCACATTACATTGTAAGCATTAAGGAATGTAGCATTTCAACATAAATAAACCTAGATGAATGTCACAAATGAAACAAAATATCTACAAGTATTATCGTTGAAATGTCATCATGTGAATCACATTTAAATAAACCATACAATCAACCTCAAACATAACATTTTATATTATTTCTATTCAAATGTCACTTTATGACATAATATTGAAGTCAACCATATTATTACTTTGAAATTTCATAATGTGACAAAATATTGAAGTTATACTCTCCAACTATTTCTATTGAAATGTACCAATGCCATATTACCTATAAATAAACCATATGATGAACATCTCAATGTCACAATGTGACATATTATTGAGGTCACAATGTGATCTAATATTGTGATACATTGTATTTTTCATAGGTATATATTGCAGGAATTATACATAACAAAATAGGAAATTATTGATCCAATATAACCATTTGGAAATGTCAAGATCCAAGATAACTCTTGAGAAATGTTTCCTTGCAACATAATCCTTGAAGGACATTGCAATGTGACACAACCACCAATGAATGCAATAATTCGATGTAATCCAACCAAGATGAACATCGCATTCAACCATGTCTAACCATGGTTAACAAGGGTCAATCATAGTCAACATGGTCAAACATAATCAACCATGGCCAGCCGTGGTTAACCAAGGTTAGTCATATTAACCAAAGTCAGTCATTATCTACCATAGTCAAACATGGTTGACTGTGTTGAGCCATAGTCAACCAATCTCAACCATTGAGAACTATGACTAACCAAATTCAACCATGGTCAACATAATCTAACCATGAAACATCATACTATCAAATAATCGTCAAGGAATGTGTCAATCTAGTGAAACCCTTAAGGAACATTGCATTTCAACATATATATTGAGGAACATATTATTCATCATAAGTTAACCAAGATGAATGTCGTAATTCCACATAACCATTGAGAAACATTGTAATCCAATATGTCCCTTCATGAACATCGCAATGAAACATAACCTTTTAAGGGACATTGTAATTCAACATAAGTCAACCAAGATGAACATTGCAATGTGACATAACGATGGTGGAACACCACAAATTTGACATAAACCTTAATAAATGTTACCAACAAAATAACCGTTGAGCAATGTAATAATTCCATAGAAGTCGACTAAGATGGATGTCAAAATACATGATAACCATTCAAGAACATCACTATGAAACATAACCCTTAAGGAACATCACAAGGCAATGAAACCTTCGATGAATGTCACAATATGACATAAGCATTAACAAATAGTAATTCGACATAATCAAAAGATGAATGTGGAAATGTGAGAAAACCATCGGGGAATGTCGTAATCTAACATATCCATTCATGGAGGATGAATGTGAAATAACCCTTGATGGACATCACAATGGGACATAACCATTGAGGAACATAATAATTTGACATAAGCCAACCAAGATGGATGTTGCAATGCAAAATAACGATAGTTATGTATTATCAACCATACTTAACATGGTCAACTATGTTCAGCCAAAGTCAACTATACTGAAGCATGACCTACCAAATTCAACCATGGTTACTGAAAATCAACCATAGTAAAACATGGATAACCATAGTCATCCATAGTCAACCATGGGCAATCATGGTTAAGCGAAGACATATATTGTCAAACATAATTAACTTGGTTAACATGGTCCACCATATTCATCTATAGTCAACCATAGTTAACTTGGTTAACCATAATCAACATATCAACCATGTTCAACCAAATTCAACCATGGTCAACTCTAGTATTCCATAGTGAAACATGGTTAGACATAGTCAACTAGAGACAAGCAAGTGAAACAAATTCCACCATAGTGAACCGTGATCAATCCTTGTAAAATTTGGTCCTTCATAATAAAAAATTCTTAACCATAGTTAAACATGAGCAAGCATGGTCAAACCACATATATATAATAATAATAATAATTTTATTATAAAATAATATAATAAATGATTTTTTATCAATATACAATAATAACAAGCTATTTTCATAATAGTAATAATATGAATCAACTCATTAATAAGGAAATCAAAATTATCTTAACTACTATATGACCAAATCAAGATTAACCCAACAAACAAAAATAAAATCATTTAAAAAACATTCAATGAGTTAATAACCAATATCAACCATCAATATAAATTTTGAGTAGTGAAGTAAATTAACTCCATTAGCCTATGCCAACGAAGGCAAATTCACTTTTGTTAATAAACCAATGAAGGGTGAAGGTTGGCAAGTAGATCATTAAATATGAATGAATATAAGAACACACCAGCAAGGTGAGAGCCCTATGCTCTTTATGGCTTAAGGTTCTTGTATCGATGAAACATCAAACAGAATTAAAATTCCCATTGTGTTTCCTTCAAAGTCTCAATTATGGAAGATGGAACAAAATAATTATGGAAGATGGAACAAAATGGAATCATATGACCTAGTTTTTAATAAAACATTATTTCAATTATGGATGGGATGTAATGAAATGATGTTGTTTTCAATAAAACATTATACCACAATCATGACAATTTGGCATACAAAATCACTTTCAATCCAAATTCTGACATATCTTTTCTCAATTTTCAAGAATTAAAATATAAAATAAATTGTTGGCAAATATCAAGTCAAATTGTTTTAGATGACCATAAAAAGCACACGTAACAGACAAATAAATTGAAACGAAATATTCGCTCTCCACACTGAAAAGATTAGACGTGACACAAAGAAAGAAATGTTTAATCACCACGGAAGACATTTAGTGGAAAATGTTCTCTCTTTGCGCTGCGAAAAGAATTGACATGACACACAGAAAGAAACGTTCACTGACCACCGAAGACATTTTGCGGAAAATGTTCTCTCTTTCCGCTGTGAAAAGAATAGACGTGACACAGAAAGAAATGTTCACTCACCACGGAAGACATTTTGTGGAAAATGTTATCTCTTTACGCTGTGGCCCTGAAGTTGCTAGTGGAAGATTTATTTCATGGGGTTGGGCATTGCTATGGATAAATATGGGATATGGATAGTGTCATAAAGAAATGTTTCCCGGAAAATTCTCTGGGCAAGTCCCCTACAATTATTGTAGTCGTACACTACATTCGCCATATACTCACACTACATTCGCCATATATTCACGCCAATTCTAACACTTTATTCCATTGTGCTTCTCTCACTCTCTGTTCCCTAAGTGTAGTGTATGCAGCGGATTGAAGATATGAAAACAATTCTAAGCATCGACGGAGGAGGGGTTCGTGGGGTCATCCCTGCAACTATCCTTCAGTTCCTGGAGGAAAAGCTCCAAGTAATTTTATAGTTCCATGCAATCTTATAGATTCCACTTTTAAAAGCTTGTGATCGCGTTTTTATTTTGAGAATATCTATCGTCGATACTAAATATAGTTTTGCTGTGATATTCATGACAGGCGTTTGACGGTCCAGGTGCCAGAGTAGCTGATTATTTCGACGTCATTGCGGGGACGAGCACTGGAGGACTGGTCACTGCGATGTTAACTGTTCCAAATGACAATAAACGCCCATTGTTTGCTGCAAAAGATATTACTCGTTTTTATTTGGAGAACTGTCCTTCCATTTTTCCACCACCGAAGAAGTTAGTGTGTTGAACTATTTTTATGGTTTTAATGTTACAACCTTAATGTTCAATATGCCAGCAGAAAGCTGAATCAATTTAAATGAATTCTTGATAGGGGCATTTTTGGGTGGTTACGGGCACAATATACGGCTCTGACGGGTCCCAAATAAAAGGAGTATGTGGGGATAGAAGATTACATGAGTCGCTAACCAACATTGTGATTCCTGCATATGATATCCATTTACAGCAACCAATAATCTTCTCATCTTCTGAGGTAATCTTTG
Source organism: Picea engelmannii (assembly GCA_009831015.1). Classification (NCBI taxonomy): domain Eukaryota; kingdom Viridiplantae; phylum Streptophyta; class Pinopsida; order Pinales; family Pinaceae; genus Picea; species Picea engelmannii. The sequence goes on along the minus strand of ML780298.1, from coordinate 1,104,362 downwards.
TCTGATCTGAGTACTCTAATCTTGAAATCAATTCCAATTCCAGTTTAAGAAATATAATATACCAAATCTCTTTACAGGCTCGGAAAGATAAGTTGAAAGATGCATTTTTGTCCGATGTCTGCATTGGGACCTCAGCAGCTCCAACATATCTTCCCGCTTATTGCTTCAAAACAAAAGACTCCGGAGGCAAAACCAGAAGCTTCAATCTCATAGACGGCGGAGTTGCAGCTAACAACCCAGTAAGTCGTGCTGATATATTTTTCCATCACCATATCTTGGTAACTATGATTGAAATGTCAGTCGTGCATAACACTTTTGTCTCAGACTTCGTGCAATTAATTTGTTGCTGTCTAAAATAAATTTGCAGACATTACTTGCGATAAGCCATGTGATGGAAGAAGCTCTCACTTGCAATCCAAATCTACCACTGTGGAAACCAAGTATTGATCTAGATTTAAACGAGAACGACTCCAGCAAGTTTCTGGTTCTTTCTCTTGGAACAGGACAAAAAATAGCTCGTTACAGAGCTACGGAAGCTGCAAAATGGGGGTTATTTGGATGGCTAACCAAGGACGGCAAAACGCCTTTAATTGATATCTTAATGCAATCGAGTACAGATATGGTGGACATTCACGAATCCTTCTTGTTCAAAGCCATTAACAAGCATACGTATCTAAGAATCCAGGTCCTTTTGCTGCACCTTATATATATAATTCACTGATGGGTTTTGTCTCAAGTTGAACACCATCCATATTGGCTATGTCTAATAGACTACTTAATTGTGATCAGGAAACCGAGTTAATAGAAGAGAGAAGTTCAATAGATCTGGCGACGGAGGAGAATCTGAATGGCTTGAAAATGATAGGAAAGGAACTTTTGGACAAGCCTGTTTCAAGTGTGAATATCGAGACTGGCTACTATGAGAAAGTGACAGGACAAAACACCAGGACCAACAAGGATGCATTGACTAGGTCATTATAAGTATTATTAAATATGTCAAATTTCAATAAATCGTTAAAAGAAAGCGTTGATTAGAGCAATTAGTCATGTGAATTGGTTTCAGTGTTAATATTGTATTGATTTGGCAGGTTTGCGGAGTTACTTTCAGGTGAGAGAAAGTCACGATTAACCGCTGAAAGAAAGTCA
>ML780298.1:1078714-1103116 GCA_009831015.1 Picea engelmannii | reverse complement strand
GATTTTCATCAAATTTAACATCTCTTCTAATAATAATTTCATTACAATGTGGTTGAAGAAGTCTGTAACCTTTGACATATTCAGAATAACCAACAAATATACACTTATCACTTTTAGGCCGCTATGCTTTCATTTTCTCATCAAGAATGTGAGCCCATGCTATACTTCCAAATACACGAAAGTGACTTACATCAGGATTGATTTTAGTCCATTCTTCTTACGGTGTTATATTTTTAAGAGCCTTTTTGGGAGTGTGATTTCCTATGTAATTTTCACAGTTGATGGCTTCCTCCCAATACTTTAGAATTAATCCCTTAGATTGGATCATACAATTAGCCATTTCTTTTAATGTGCGGTTCTTTCTCTTAGCAACACCATTTTGTTGTGGTGTATATAAAACAATGTGTTGCATTTGGATGCCTTGTGTAGTGCAATAACTTGTAGAATTATTGTTCACATATTCTCCTCCATTATTCGTTCTTAACCTTTGAATTTGATGTCCAGATTGCTTTTCTACAAGGTCCTTGTAGGCCATAAACTTGTCAAAAACTTTGTTCTTAAGTTTTAATAAGTAAACCCAAGTACATATGGAAAAGTCATCAACAAAAGTTAAGAAATATTTGCAGCCAAAAAAGGAAGGAGAAAAAAGTGGACCACACAAGTCACTATGAACAAGCTGCAAAGGGCCCGAGGTGTGCCAAGAGGCACATGTGTCAAAACTTTCCTGATGATTTTTGTTGAGAAAACAACCAACACAAAAACAGTCTCTGCATGAAACAAGAGGAAGGCCAACCATCATCTATTGATTACATAGTTTTAACTTGGAATGAGCGATAGCTTATATGACCAAACCGCTCATGCTAAAGTTTGCTCAAGTCATCGCTATGAGAAATAAAAACTGATGGAAAAGATGATGACCCAAAGTTGTCAAACTTCTACAACCTATTAATATCATCAACAATTCTAGTTACAAGAACATGATGAGGATCATTTAGATCCTTGATTACAACTTGGTGAGGTGAAAATTGTACGACTTTACCTTCGCTTGAATGAGTGATTTGATATACTGTTAGAAGGTTATAGGAAATACTTGGAACACATAATACATCATTGAAATGAGCATTATCTCCCTAAAATGTTCTAGATCCTAGAACACTAAGATATGTATCATCACCAACAAATATTTTCTTGGTGTTACATTCATTTATAGTAAAAAATATGGCTTTCTCTTTAGAAATACGATAAGATGCTCTAGAATCAATAATCTACTCATCATAAGAAGAAGTAGAAGTTTCATTGAAGGAGAAACCAAAAGTAGAAAGTGCATGTCCATGTGAGGAATAAGAAGTTGAATCAATACTGATGTTGTGCTTCTTCATCGTTGCTTCTAAAACTTCCATATTCTTGAAATATTTGGACTAATCATGATCATCTTTCCCACAAAAGTTGCAATGCTTGTCATTCTTCTTATTTTTAGATTTTTCTCCTTTGTCACCATTAAGATCCGAAGATGTATGAGTGGGTTTGGGACCTGTATTTTGCTTGTTGTTGTGGCAAGGATGTTTCTTCATGGGATTCTCCGGTTTATCTTTCTGCTAGGATACTAATTCTTTATTGGAGTTTCTTGCAGTGTTGATCACTCCAAATTGTACAATCTTATCTTTCTCTCTAATCAAAGCATTACAAAAGGAATCGAGAGTGGGTTTTTGATAATATTTCCCTAGAGTCTCTCTCATGGAATAAAAGGTAGACACACACACAAAATATGCACTATCTAGATTAGAAAGAATATTATAGATGCAACACTCTTCCTCCAACTTTATGTTACAGTCTTCACATAAAATTCTAACTGTTTTAAACATAGATAAATAGTCTTCAATGCAAGAAAAATCATTTGGACTTAAATTCAATATTTTATTTTCTAACTGATGTGCTCAAATAATATTGTTTTTACCAAAAACATATTCAAGCTTTTCCCAAGCTTCATCGGGGTCATCAATTTCTTGAAGGTGGAACCTTAAATCAGGAGAGGTGGACATTATGATCAATCTATGTGCTTTGTCATTCCTATTAGCCCATTTGATTTTCTTTTCATCATCAGTGGGTTTTTTTTCCTTTTCCAAGGTAATATGATACATTCCTTTACTTCTTAATAAATCCTCCATATGGGATTTCCTTTGGAAGTAATTGGTGCTAGTAAGAAAAATATCACTAGAAGAATCCATATTAAATATGCAGATAATATGGATTTAAAAACTGAAACTGATAGTCTAGACGAAAATATCTCAAAAAATTAGGTGGTTTAAAAAAAAGGTCACTGAAAATGGACTTCAGACATGGACCAAGTATATCTTAACTAACTCCTAAGTGTCTAAATATACTAACATTCCTAATAACTTTGACTTTTTGTCCTGGATATATATTGGTTCCACCTTAAAATCTCCTTCGTGTTCCACCTAGATCATAGTCCAATCAATTATGTGGTTAGGGTTAGGAAGATATTTGTTTAATAATGACATATGAAATAAATTATACACTCTCATGAATGTAGGAAATACTAGAATGGATGAAATTGGCCCTATCTTCTCTAAGGTTTCAAAAGGCATGAAATATCTTGCTGCCAACTTTGGGAAACTTTCTAACCTTATAAAACTTCTCTTTGATTTCACTTTTAAAAATACATATTCACCCACTTTAAAATATTTGAAAATATTATTATTGTCTACATAATGTTTCTGTCTGTCCTAAGTAGTTTTTAAATTATGCTTGATCTTTGTCATCTTCTCTTCCACTTCCTTCAAAAAATATGGTCCAATAATCACTCTATCCATTGAATTATTCAAGATGACTAGCGTGTTACACTTCCTGTGATACAATGCTTCAAATGGGATCATTTTTCATGAGTCATGATTGTAAATTCTAACCTTGTACAATATCTACTGCAAACTAATATTCAGAAAAGAACAGAAAAGATACAATGGCAAACACAAACATTACACAGAGATTTTTCACCTGGAAACCCAAACCAGGAAAACTAGCATATATTATATTCATACATTGTGTTACATTGTTTACAATACAATATACATATAGGAGCCAGTGGCATCCAAAACCCTAACCCAATGACCTGGATTAGTCCAAAACCCTAATTCCTTAACCGAAAAGAGAAAACCATCGGCAAAAAACCATGTGCCAAAAAACCACCTAATATCATGTGGTCCCGGAAATATGTCATCCCGGAAATATGTCAGCCCGACGGAAATATGTCGGCCCGACAGAAATATGTCGGCCTGAAAAAAAAAATTCAGGGGCGCTGCCCCCGAACCCCCCTGCGCGCCTGGCACAGGCGCTCAAACACTACTACTCATGCAAATAATATAACACATACCCAACATTCTCCCACTTGTTGTTTTCTTTGTACACAAGGGGTTACGTAGTCAACAATCCAGGGTAGCAATGCCCATGGATTCGCCATATATTCAAGCCAATTCTAACACTTTATTCCATTGTGCTGCTCTCACTCTCTCTTCCCTAAGCGTAGTGTATTTCCATTGTGCTGCTCTCACTCTCTCTTCCCTTTCAGGTGAAGAGAAAGTTACTTTGGCAGGTTTGCGGAGTTACTTTCAGGTGAGAGAAAGTCACGATCAACCGCTGAAAGAAAATCACAATTAACCGATACTCTTAATGGCGAGAGCTTTGATTCCTGAAACTTCATAAAAGTTAGAGGCCGTGCATCTAATCGAATATGCAATGCCTGATAAATGGTCTTTTTAATTATGGTTTCAATCAATTTGAAATAGGAAGTTAGGTCTTGGCAAGAGCCCGAAAACTTAAGTTGTGATTTGTTCGATTACTGAAACTTCATAAAAGTTAGAGGTAGTGCATGTAATCAAATATGCAATGCCTGGTAAAGGCTCCTTTTTATTATGGTTTCAATTAAATTTAAAATAATCTTGCAAGAGTCAGTAAACTTTGTAATTTATTAGAAGATGATTTTAATATATCTTTTGTTATATATATATATATATATATATATATATATATATATATATATATAAAGATGATGACAATGAAGATCATTTAAGTTCAGTCAGACTGAATTGGTTAAAAGAGTAAGAGATTATATGGGATTTTTTAGAATTTTGTTTATGTGCTCGAAAAACAATAAGAAAAGCAGATCTAATCTCCAACCTTCTTAGTGTCACTAAGGTGACACACACTTTCATATTTCAGTATTCTCTTGAGAATTTGTTCTTATCTTAGCAATGCTTATTTTTTTCTTTACACTTGTCAAAACAATAGATAATTTTGATCTTCTAGATTAGGGTTGATTACATTCTTATAATACCTTAATTTTCTTTTTTCCTCTAACTCTTTATGACACCACATTTTCTCTTTAAATTTTGATTTGATGATATTCTTAATAGTATCTTTATTTTACAAAACGGTGTCTTCCATGATTCCCAAATACTTTAGCCAAGGTCAGCTATCTTTATGCCATCCTCACTTGAGTCTATGGTGGTTAAGGCTAGATTTTGAAGCAATTTTAGGAAGCCTCTTGTCTTCCATGTTGTTTAACATGTTCTTATACATTAGGAATCGAAGGCCTGTTTCTAAGAGGAGGATGGAATATTGGGCATTTTCTTTAATTTTGAGATTATAGGTTATACAATTATTTTGTATTTGCTCTATCTTTCTCCAGGATTCACTAGATATACTACAACTCTAGACTTCACATCCATAAAGAATAACAAGTGTAACGAGAGTCTCAAAGAGGAGTTTCAGATTTTCCCAAATCCAAAGATCTACTGATTTACAATTGTTTTCAAGTCCATAATACGTTTTCCATCCCCCAATAATCCTTTTCCCGATGCTATAATTCAAGTTGAACTTGTGGTGAATATCAATTCCAAGACAGTTGTATGAAGTCACTTCCTTGAAGTTGGTATTGTCATATACAAGGGTATCATAAGTGATCTTTTTGGATTTAATACTCCTGACATTAGTCTTATCAAATACCCATATTGGAGAAAAAATCCTTGAGAATTCTTAATTGGTTTTCAAGAACGTGGGGACTCATTGCCATAAGAACAATATCATCAACATAAAGAAGAAGATGAAAAAATCCTTGAGGATTCTTAATTGGTTTTCAGGATCATGGGGACTCATTGCCATAAGAACGATATCATCAGCATAAAGAAGAAGACTAATGACTATACCATTGAGAGTAAGGCCAACAAAACTTGATTTTTCAAAGAATCTTCTAACTTGTCAATGTAAATTCCAAAAAGGGCATGGGACAAGGGACAACCTTGTTTGACACCAATATTGCACTTAATCTCTTTCTACCAATCCTCAATTTTTTTAAACTTAGCAATAACGTTCTCATACATCCTTATTGCAGTAACCCTCAACTCTAAAGACACTTTTATCTCTTTCAACCTATTCCAAATTTTTTTCCTAAAACCATATATATACTCCATATTTTATTAATTAATTTTATTGATTTGAAAAAATAATATTATTTTTGTAACATTTTTGAAATCATATAATTTATACAAATTATATCTATGTTTTAATTTTATTAATTTGAAAAAGTAATATTATTTTTATGACATTAGTTATTCTTAAAATCTTACAGTATAGACAAATTAATCCATGTTCTAGTGGAAATCAATGAACACAATTTATTGTTTTAGCACATTATTTTTATGATCATGAGATGATTTCATAAATAAAAGTGCATGTATTTTCAAATTTTAAAAATTTTAAAATTATACATAATTTTTTTTTTTAATTAATATTATTTTTTATTAAAACAAAACACATTTCAAATTTGAAATATATATATATATATATATCATTTCTACTCCTTTATCATTGTTATAAATATTAAATCAACCTGAAACATATTTTTATATTAAGAAGTGTTTAATACAAAAGTATGAATGAATCAATATAATATAATATTGTATAATATTTATATTCCTTTATACCATTAATTAAGAACATTTACATGTTAAAAATGACATGAATGCATTTTAAATGTCTTAATAAAGCAACATATAAATTATTCTAAAAAAAGAGTTACTATATAACAATTAATATGATAAAACAATTATCTTTTAAAATAAGTTATGCAAAGAGCTACTTGGGACGGATGTTCCACCCAACCATAGACTTGATGTTCTAGATATTAATAGAAAGTCACCTTTGAGATCGGACAAACAATCCACAAAAGAGGGTGGTCTCTCGTTGTCCACTCACAACTCATAAAATCCCACAACCCATTGGTATTCTCTTACAACTATCCTAATTTTCTACTAGCTCTTTTCCTTGACCCGCCCAACCCAAGGAATGTACCTCTTTACTGATCTAATACCATTGGGTGTGCCATTAATTTATTAGGGTCTCTCTAGCATAAGTAATCAAGAATCTCACTACTGGGAAACTCAAGAGAGGTCACTGTTAGGAAAACCACCAGGAAAGACAACAACAATCACTTGTTGTTATAGTGAAAATCACACACAAGTTCACTCTTTAGGATTGACAACCTGGATCTTTGGTCTCCTACTTCAAATACGCTCTAGAATTCACCCTTCATGGTTTCTCTAGCTCCAATATCTTCTTTTCTACTTTTTTTTTGTTGTTCTTGTAGAAACATTGACTATCTAAAATTGTTGTAAATTTCTATCTGCATTTCCTATCTTTGGCTTCCTTTCTAGACTTAAAATCTTCCGCAAGCTGATTGTACTTCTCTCACACACCCTCGTACATGTATTCAACCATTGGATTTGGTAACAATCGACAACAAATTGGAAGTTTCATATACCAATAGAAAATTTAGGAAGTGGGTTGAATTTATAGACATAGGTAATTCCCCCTTGGACCCCTCTTAGACCCTCCTCTCTCTTGTGGATTAATCAACCCCCATATCTGTCGATGTCCCCCAACAACTAAAAACACATTTTGTTATTAAAAATCAGAAATACAATTCACGTATACATTGCTTGGCTAGGGCCACTTCTCATATCAAAATTATGCATTAAGTTAACTTTGGATTATAAAAGGGATGTTACATTCCCCCCCCACACACACAATTATGTGTCATCCTCGATGGACACTATGCCAATATGCAAGCAAAAAATTACATCGCAATACTAAGAAATAAAAAATTATGCAATTTTACAACTCCAAGAACAGTTCCAACAGAAATCACATGTTCCTCTAAACTTTCTTACCGAAGGAATGTACCCCCTTCACTACTCTCTGTCCATCAGGATGTACCATTGTTTTATTAGGGCCGCCATTGGAGGTTGGATAGGACTATAAGATGTGGTTCCATAATTCTAGCTATTAAAAAATGAGTCTTGCATTCCTATCTTCTATTGCCTTCAAAAATGACAAAAAATTGCATGTATTCCTACCACATGTTTTCCTTATTCTCCCATGTAGCATCTTTGGGACCGTAGCATATCCATTGAACCTTTACCATCCCTATGGTATTGTTCCTTCTTCGACAACATAAGTATTCCAATAGAGGACAAAAACCTTCAGTAAACACTCAGAAAACGAGATCAAAGATCAACACATCGATACTTTGACGTGGTAAAACCCATACGGAGAAACATCCACGACCCCAACAAACGTGGCCACTTGGAGAAATTTACTAATGCAAAAGAAAAATATTGTACAAATATATTTTACAAGAGATTTTCTCACAATCTATCATTGACAAATGACCATCCATGCTCTTTAAATAGAGATCATGGACCAATCAGGTGTTAAGCCATGCTCAATGTAGTCGTTAATATTGAGAAGAATATGAACTCTCAGATCACTCTATGTTGAGAACATATTGTTACTGTTGGATTTGCTAACTAGAAATGCATACTAATGCACACTAAAGAAACACACTTTTACCTAACGAGACATCATACTAAGTAGATATTAACTAACTCCTAAGTTTCTAAATATCCTAACATCCCCCCTTAAGAACACCTTGGGATAGGATTGAAGTATTTACAATAGTGATACAATAGGAGAAGGAAGTAGGCATTAGATCCTAACCCCCCTTAATGACAACTTCATGAATGACTAACATAGATAGAAGTTTGGAAAACTTCGCTTTTGTAAGAGGCTTTGTGAAAATGTCTACAACTTAATCTTTTGTAGGGAAAAAGAGCACTTCAATAATGTGATCATGAATGAGATTTTTGATGAAGTGCATGTGTAGCTCGATGTGTTTTCTACACCGATGTTGAACTGGGTCTTTGGCGAGCTTGATGTCACTCTAATTGTCGCACCAAAGGCTGGTCAGATGCTGCTGCTAGAATCCAAACTATGAAAGCATGTATCAAAGCCACAAGGCTTTCTGACTTACATTTACCGTTCCTTTGTACTTTGCTTCTACTGAAGAAAATGAAATATCTTGTTGTTTCTTACAGGACCGAGTAATAAGTCCTGAACCAAGGCTGAAAACATAACCTGTAGTAGACTTTCAATCATGAGGGTTCCCGACCTAATATGAAATAGTGAAGCCAACCAATAATGGAGTCCCCCATGAACTGTAATGTATCTCGAACTGAACTGTACCCTGGACATACCGAGGTATCCTTTTAGCAGCACGGGTATGAGTAAAGTATAAGAGGCTACTAACTAATTGACAGTACAAAGTGGTATTAATTTTGGAGAAGTATAGGTGGAAGCAATATTGACTCCAGGATAAAAGGGAGAAGGGGATGGTTTACAATCTTCTATGTGGAAGTGACGAAGAAGGTCACAAGCATACTTAGACTAGGAAAGAAAAATTCCTTCCTTGGTTTGCAAAACTTGGAGGTCAAGGAAATAGTGCAAAAAGCCTAAGTCTGTCATTTCAAATTTCTTCTTAAGGCTAGTTTTCACATGGTTTAAAAGTTTTGAGTCACTACTAATAAGGATAAGGTCATCAACACAAAGGAAATGGATTATGATATGGCTTCCTACTTTCTTGGTATAGACATTAGGATCAGAATGGCATCTAGAAAATTCGGTGTCAATAAGAAGGTTGTCCATTTTGGCATACCAAGCTTGGGGAGATTGCTTAAGACCATAAAGAGATTTCTTAAGGAGACAAACAAGGATAGAGTAATTTTGGACATAGCCAGGAGGTTGTTCCATGAAGATTTGTTCCTTCAAATCCCCATGCAAGAAGGAGGATTTAACATCCATCTGATGGACCTCCCATTTATGTGAGGTAGCAAGGGCAAGAACAAGACGGATGGAATTCATTTTGGCGATAGGGGAAAAGGTTTCATTGTAGTCAATTCATTCAACTTGGGAAAATCCTTTGGAAACTAACCGAGCCTTGTGCCTTTCAACACTTCCATATGATGCATACTTAGTTTTGTAGAACCATTTAGATATGACAAGTTTTCTTCCTTTTGGAAGATGTGTGAGATCCCAAGTATTTTTCGTCATTAAAGAATGATACTTTTCATTTGTTGTTGTATCCCAATATGGATGACCTGAAGATTTTGCAAATGTCTCTGGATCATGAGTCTTTGAAACTTGAGACAAAATAGAATAGGATCGCTGGAACTATGAACATGTCCGACGCTGATATCAAGGATCACCAACAAGATCACCAACTACTTCTTGTGTTGAACGGACCCATCTAGGAAGCGATGATGTTGGTGTTGTTTCAGGTCCAATGGACTCATTTGGAGGAATGTGAGAAGGAGGAGGTTTATATTCATCCTCACTTTCATCATATGAAGAAGAAACTAGAATATGAACAAAATAAGGCACAAACATCGAAGATGGCTTGCAGGACGAAGAAGGCACAATCGTCGAATTAGGCTCCTAGGCCAAGAGATTTTCATCAAATTTAACATCTCTTCTAATAATTATTTCATTACAATGTGGTTGAAGAAGTTTGTAACCTTTGACATATTCAGAATAACCAACAAATATACACTTATCACTTTTAGGCTGCTATGCTTTCATTTTCTCATCAAGAATGTGAGCCCATGCTATACTTCCAGATACACGAAAGTGACTTACATCAGGATTGATTTTAGTCGATTCTTCTTACGATGTTATATTTTTAAGAGCCTTTTTGTGAGTGTGATTTCCTATGTAATTTTCACAGTTGATGGCTTCCTCCCAATACTTTAGAATTAATCCCTTAGATTGGATCATACAATTAGCCATTTCTTTTAATGTGCAATTCTCTCTCTTAGCAACACCATTTTGTTGTGGTGTATATAAAACAATGTGTTGCATTTGGATGCCTTGTGTAGTGTAATAACTTGTAGAATTATTGTTCACATATTCTCCTCCATTATTCGTTCTTAACCTTTGAATTTGATGTCCAGATTGCTTTTCTACAAGGTCCTTGTAGGCCATAAACTTGTCAAAAACTTTGTTCTTAAATTTTAATAAGTAAACCCAAGTACATATGGAAAAGTCATCAACGAAAGTTAAGAAATATTTGCAGCCAAAAAAGGAAGGAGAAAAAAGTGGACCACACAAGTCACTATGAACAAGCTGCAAAGGGCCTGAGGTGTGCCAAGAGGCACATTTGTCAAAACTTTCCCGATGATTTTTGTTGAGAAAACAACCAACACAAAAACCATCTCTGCATGAAACAAGAGGAAGGCCAGTCATCATCTATTGATTACATAGTTTTAACTTGGAATGAGCGATAGCTTATATGACCAAACCGCTCATGCTAAAGTTTGCTCAAGTCATCGCTATGAGAAATAAAAACTGATGGAAAAGATGATGACCCAAAGTTGTCAAACTTCTACAACCTAGTAATATCATCAACAATTCTAGTTACAAGAACATGCTGAGGATCATTTAGATCCTTGATTACAACTTGGTGAGGTGAAAATTGTACGGCTTTACTTTCGCATGAATGGGTGATTTGATATACTGTTAGAAGGTTATAGGAAAGACTTGGAAAGCATAATACATCATTGAAATGAGCATTATCTCCCTAAAATGTTTTAGATCCTACAACACTAAGATATGTATCATCACCAACAAATATTTTCTTGGTGTTACATTCATTTATAGTAAAACATATGGCTTTCTCCTTAGAAATATGATAAGATGCTCTAGAATCAATAATCCACTCATCATAAGAAGAAGTAGAAGTTTCATTGAAGGAGAAACCATAAGTAGAAAGTGCATGTCCATGTGAAGAATAAGAAGAAGTTGAATCAATATTGATGTTGTGCTTCTTCATCGCTGCTTCTAAAGCTTCCATATTCTTGAAATATTTGAACTAATCATGATCATCTTTCCCACAAAAGTTGGAATGTTTGTCATTCTTCTTATTTTTGGATTTTTCTCCTTTGTCACCATTAGGATCCGAAGATGTATGAGTGGGTTTGGGACCCATATTTTGCTTGTTGTTGTGGCAAGGATGTTTGTTCATGGGATTCTCTGGTTTATCTTTCTGCTAGGATACTAATTCTTTATTGGAGGTACTTGCAGTGTTGATCACTCCAAATTGTACAATCTTATCTTTCTCTCTAATCAAAGCATTACAAAAGGAATCAAGAGTGGGATTTTGATAATATTTCCCTAGAGGCTCTCTCATGGAATAAAAGGTAGATACAAACACAAAATATGCACTACCTAGATTAGAAAGAATTTTATAGATTCACCACTCTTCCTCCAACTTTATGTTACAGTCTTCACATAAAATTCTAACTGTTTTAAACATAGATAAATAGTCTTCAACGCAAGAAAAATCATTTGGACTTAAATTCAATATTTTATTTTCTAACTGATGTGCTCAAATAATATTGTGTTTACCAAAAACATATTCAAGCTTTTCCCAAGCTTCATTGGGGTCATCAATTTCTTGAAGGTGGAACCTTAAATCAGGAGAGATGGACATTATGATCAATCTATGTGCTTTGTCATTCCTATTAGCCCATTTGATTTTATTTTCATCATCAGTGGGTTTTTTTTCCTTTTCCAAGGTAATCTGATACATTCCTTTACTTCTTAATAAATCCTCCATATGGGATTTCCTTTGGAAGTAATTGGTGCTAGTAAGAAAAATATCACTAGAAGAATCCATATTAAGTATGCAGATAATATGGATTTAAAAACTGAAACTGATAGTCTAGATGAAAATATCTCAAAAAATTAGGTGGTTTTAAAAAAAGGTCACTGAAAATGGACTTCAGACATGGACCAAGTATATCTTAACTAACTCCTAAGTGTCTAAATATACTAACATTCCTAATAACTTTGACTTTTTTTCCTAGCTATATATTGGTTCCACCTTAAAATCTCCTTCGTGTTCCACCTAGATCATAGTCCAATCAATTATTTGGTTAGGGTTAGGAACAGATTTGTTTAATAATGACATATGAAATAAGTTATACACTCTCATGAATGTAGGAAATACTAGAATGTATGCAACTGGCCCTATCTTCTCTAAGATTTCAAAAGGTATGAAATATCTTACTGTCAACTTTGGGAAACTTTCTAACCTTATAAAACTTCTCTTTGCTTTCACTTTTAAAAATACATATTCACCCACTTTAAAATATTTGAAAAGATTATTACTGTCTACATAATGTTTCTGTCTGTCCTAAGTAGTTTTTAAATTATGCTTGATCTTTGTCATCTTCTCTTTAATTTCCTTCAAAAAATATGGTCCAATAATCACTCTATCCACTGAATTATGCAAGTTGACTGGCATGTTACACTTCCTGTGATACAATGCTTCAAATGGGATCATTTTTAATGAGTCATGATACCCATTATTGTAAGAAAAATATACTAAATGGATATAATCCTCCCACCTTGATGGATATTCCATCACATACATTCTGATCATGTCCTTAATTATTTTGTTAGTCCTTTATGTTTTCCCATCTGACTATGGGTGATATGTTGTATTGATATTTAGATTTGTCCCAAAGCCATTGAACAAACCTTTCAAATATTGGGTGTAAAATGTGGGCCTCTGGTTGAAACTATTTCCTTGGGCACTCCATGTATCTTAACAATTCCTTTCATGTAGATTTCTGCAATATTCATTTCCTTGTGTGTAGTATTTACTGGAATAAAATGTGTGGCCTTAGTCAATTTATCCACTACCACCATGATGAAATCATTCTGCTTCACTTCCCTGAATATTTTTAATGAGTCGTGATACCCATTATTGTAAGAAAACTATACTAAATGGATATAATCCTCCCACCTTGATGGATAGTCCATCACATACATTCTGATCATGTCCTTAATTATTCTTTTAGTCCTCTATGTTTTCCCATCTGACTATGGGTGATATGTTGTATTGATATTTATATTTGTCCCAAAGCCACTGAACAAACCTTTCAAATATCGGGTGTAAAATGTGGGCCTCTGGTTGAAACTATTTCCTTGGGCAATCCATGTATCCTAACAATTCATTTCATGTAGATTTATGCAATATTCATTTCCTTGTGTGTAGTATTTACTGGAATAAAATGTGTGGCCTTAGTTAATTCATCCACTACCACCATGATGGAATCATTCTTCTTCACTTCCCTGAGAAACTTTGTAATAAAATCAATTGTAACTACTTTTCAGTTTCATTCTAGAATGGGCAGTGGTTGTAACATCCCCATTGGATTTCTATGTTATGTATTCACCTTCTGTCATTCTAGGCACATGGATATGTAATTAGCCATGTATTTATTCATTCTTGCCCAAAATTATTGGATTCTTACATCTGTAATTGCTTTTTGATATATTGGGTGTCCAACAAACGATACATTGTGCATTTCCCTCATCACTGTATTTTTCATCTTACTCAAATTTGACACGTATACCTTACCTTTGTACATGATAATTCCATCATCATTCATCCCAAAGTTGTTGGAGATACTTCAAACACACCTAAGATTTCTTTTTCCTAATGTTTTCCCTATGTTTATTAGTCATTATTCAGTCTCCTATAGTTTAGGAAGAATATTCATTTTTCTACATTCTAGGAGAATATTCTATTGAATTCACACTTCGGTTTGATCATTTGAGTGGAGTCTTAATGAAATATTGGTTTCATCACCATGAATCATAGGGACCATCATCTACTAATGTACATTGTCCTTGAAATTATCACTATAATAGCACATTACTCATGATTCCTCGATATCCTCCTCACTTCACTCGGTTTCAGTCAGTTAATTGAAGACTAAGAGACTAGTTAACTTAAACTAGGTGGAAGTTTACTCTCGTAATTGTTGGTATGTGTCCAGATCACTATAGCTCACCACTATGGCACATTGGGTTCTCCTCTAGTGCACATTAGTTGAGTTATATAGAGTATATCATGTGTAAATTATAATTCATTCATTTGGTTAATGAAAATTGTTTGATTCTCACTCTCTTGTTTCCATGTTTTCTCGTTTCTCTACAAACTATGTATGTATTCTTGCTAGCTAGAAATGATCTATGCATATTCATCCACATTTACATGGTATTATAGCCAACATAGTTCTAGGGAAAATACACACCAGACTCTTTTTGCAGGTACCGAAGATTGAAGACAACAGGAAAATGAAATTTCGAAAAGAATTCATTCTTACACCATACAATTTCTTTTCATGGAAGGACAATATGATAATGAATATTCGAAGAATAGGATTATACAGGTTAACCATGGACACGATTATTGAACCCACATCATCCATAGAAAAATATAAGTATTTCAATCAAATGGATGAAGCCCTTCGAACTATTTGCAGTCTCATTTCTCCTGAGCTCCTCTTTCACATATCCTCCTATAAAACCCCCAATGAATTTTGGACCACCATGGAAGGAATTTTTGGAAAACACGATGAGATGAGGGGACATATAATCGAGGTGAATTGCTCACTTTGGATCCAAAAAGCTTCAGAAATCTCCAAGATTTATTTACCAAATATAAGGATTTGTTGTCGCAACTCAAGGCTTGCAGGCATGATAAATATAAGGAGGAGAAAAAAATGGTTCTTACCATTCTTTCCAAAATTGGTCCATAATACTCAATTTTTATATCGACATTTCATTTAGTTAGGCTCGCCTCTTGAGCCACCTTGAAGGTGCCCTCTCTTGAGGTCTTTATTGATTCTCTGATGCAAGAGAAGAACAATCTCATCAACATGGGAAAAATAAAACTGTTGTGGTTTACCCCTAGCCATAAAGAGATTTTCCTCGTAACAAAATTGGTGACCATAATGGGGATAAAATCTTATTTTTCAGGGTTTGGAGTGTTTTTCTCCTTAGAATGCTCTCGTTTATATTAAGTTTACTATCGTATGATTGCTTGACAACCTTTGTTCACTCTAAGTCTGAGTTTCTTATCCTTCTCCTTATCGTGGTTGTTTTTTGACACATACAATCGTGTACATACACGTGTTGTCCTTCTACAAGATGCGTACGTACACACTTTTCCCTTGAAAAATCACGTACATCACCCTTTATTTCTTGGTTTATAGGTTTGATGGTTTTTGGGTGGGTTTTGATTATTGTTGAGTCTTCTTGGGTCTCTGTTGTGACCGTTAAGTGTCTTTGGAATGACAAGAAACCATTCTTTGGTTGAATTTTTGAGTGGTTCCTTTTGCCTCATATTTTTCATTTGATTGTCCTTGCATCTAAGGTTGGACGTTTTTCTCCTTGACATCTTACTTGGGTTGTCTTTGTCTACACATAGTAGAGCTTTTATATCAAGTTGTTGTTCATTCCATGCATTTTAATTCTCTTATATTGAAAATACAAAAATAGTAGGCATTTTACATTGATTGACATTTTGATATTTTGAGTCTTTATCATTAATCTTAGTACATGTAAAGAAAGATTGCAATTTTATTTAGAAATGGAAAACTGAATTGAGAATTACATTATGAAAATCATATCATTTATTGAAAATTGAAGTTAAGACTTTGCATTGTATGTTTATTCGTTTAATTTACTTGTTGAGTCATAACATCACTAGTTTCACGGCCGAGTAAGCAAGGCCATTAAAAGTAACGCTATAATTTAAAATCAATTGGTGTAAGAGTTAATATTATATTAATTTAACAAGTTTGCGAAGTTACTTTAAGAGGAAAGGAAGACACGATTAAACCTTGCTCTTGATGGCAACCACTTCATTTCCATTAAACTTTGTAAAAACAAACAAAATACATGCTAGAGGTAGTCCTTGAAATCGACTATGCAATGCCTAATAAACACTGATAGTTGATTATAGTAGCAATCCACTTGAAGTAGGAAGTTGCATGCTGGCAAGAGTCCGAAGACTTTCGCTGCACAACTGTGTGTTTGTAGATGTAATTTGTTCGAACTCATTGAAAGTAGGTTATGATTTGGATTTTAATAAATAAAGATATTTTAAAGTAATGTGATTTTAACATATTTTTGGCTATATATATTTTTTATTATTTTTATTTTTATTGATGTGGAAAGATAATATTTTAATGGTATAATTAATTTTTTAAATCTGTTGATAGAAGTTTTAAAAAATTTATTACTAGCACAACGCGTGGCTGGTAAAAGTCTTTCGCTGGGAAAATGAAAGGTTAATCATTCAGACGTATCGATGTTATAACAGTGAGGAAGTTGGTGGTTGAAATCACAACCATTGATTTATTGGGACGACTAAAAATATTCTATCAATATTTAATCTTGTCCATACAAAACTGATTAAGCACTAAAAACCTAATTAAATTAATGGACATCACTTTTAAGATTTTACATTTAATTTGATTTAATTTATTTATTTTTGAAATTTTTTACTTATGATTATGGAAAAAAAAATCTGTAATTGAGTAAAATTACCAACACTTACCTATCATTTTAATTTTTTTATGGTAGAATCTTATAAATAGGTTTTTGAAAAAAACCTTTGAAGTGAAAATATAAAGAAATAGATGAGACTTTGTAACTCCTTTTTCTATTAAAATTTACCCAACTGTAAGATAAACAACTAGCTAGAAGAAGAAAAAATAAAGCCTAACTCACCTAACTGTAAGATAAACAACTAGCTAGAAGAAGAAAAAATAAAACCTAACTCTACGAGAAACAACTAGCAAGAAGAAGAACCATTATGTCAAAACAAGTAATTTTCTCCCTAAGTTTGATATGTAAACTCAACTAAGGAGTGTCTTTTGAGAAAGGGATTTTGGCCTATTTGTGTTTTGTTGCAATCAACGTAGCTATAACATATCTTTAAGACACCATGCAATGACGAATGTGATTTTCAGGTTAATAAATAAAACAAATTCTTAGTCGTTATTTTTATTACCCTCTAGCTATGTGTGTTCACTTTTGTTGGCCATATTTTGGAAAGAGCCACGGAATTAAACACGGTCAAAGTTTTATATGGAAGTTTTAATTGGTTGCCAATCTCTGATATTGGTCGTCTGTTTTAAATGCACGGAAGCCATTTTATTTGCGACGCGTTTCTGCGACTGTGTATCCAAAGTGAGAGTATGAGGGCTCCTAAGTTGTTTTCAATTTACTTCCAATTGTGTGGATATCTATGACCAACCCTAAGTGTGAATGTGATTATTCGCTCCTTAGGTGCATGTTTTTATGAGTGTTATTATAGTATTCTTACTCTAAATAATAACTCCAACAAAGAGGAAAAACGCATGGATATATACTATAAAGATTATTGAATTTTTTTTTAGTAAAACACATAACTAATAGTGGGTCAATACCAAATTTATTGTTATAATCCTTATGCCTTTGGCACGGACTAATAAGATAAACAACTTCAATGTCTTAGTCGTTAGAGTTAATGAAGATATAAAAAAAAAAATCTAAGCATCAACAAAGAAGGGGTTCGTGGGGTCATCCCTGAAGCTATCCTTGAGTTCTTGGAGGAAAAGCTTCATATAATTTTACGGTTCCGTGCAATCTTATCGATTCCACTTTTAAAATCTTGTGATCGTGTTTTTATTTTGAGAATATCTATCGTCTATACTAACTAGCAGGCTTACCACTGGTAAAACTTCTGCATAGTTAAAAATAAAATCCTAATTAGCACATTAAAAACATTAGGTTCACTAAAATCCATGGCACAAGGTCACCAAAATCCATAGTGCAAGTTAATTATCCAATTTTGACTTATATATATTAATTTATGTTAATCATTTAAATTTGACAATCATATGGCTTTACAGTATTTTTTTAATATGATTAGGTAAATGTGAAAAAGTAAACATGAACTGATGCATTCATAAATGTAAGAAAGTTATGAACAATAAATCATATTCATTAATATCTTCAATTGTTAATTATCAAATTAAGATTTTAGATTAAAAAACCATTAATTATGCCCATTTCCAATAGATATACATCTTTCTGCTGAAATATAAATATAATTTTGGAGTGATATTCATGACAGGCATTTAACAATCCAGATGTCAGAGTAGTTGATTATTTTGACGTCATTGCGGGGACGAGCATTGGAGGACTAGTCACTGCGATGTTAACTGCTCCAAATGACAAGAAACGCCCATTGTTTGTTGCAGAAGATATTATTTGTTTTTATTTGGAGAACTGTCCTTTCATTTTTCCACCACAGAAGAAGTTAGTGGGTTGAATTACTTTTATGGTTTTAATGTTACAACATTAATGTTCAATATGCGAGCAGAAAGCTGAATCACTTTAAATGGATTATTGATAGGGGCATCTTTGGGTGGTTACGAACACAATATACGGCTCTGACAAGTCCCAAATACTCCGGGGATTTTCTCCACAACACCATAAAAAGAGTATGTGGGGATAGAAGATTAAATGAGTCGCTAACCAACATTGTGATTTCAGAGTCTATAATCTAGTATTGGTTGTAATCAATAAGACCAAGTTAGAATTTAGTTATGAGCTCATTTAATAATCAGTTTTTAATGTACATTGTTATAAATTGATGTATGACCGTAGAGGTTGAGAGTGACATGAGTGTGTGTTGTAATCTCCTTGATGTGAATAATAAGACAATCAATAGTTCTATTTGGTAGATGTAGCCCAACATTTGGATGAACCACATAAATCTTTATGTTTTTAATTCTGTGCTTGAATTATGATATTTGTGTTTCTCCAATTTTCAAATACAACAAGTAATATCAGTGGTTGGAAGAGAGAACGTCAAGAGTTTCAAAATTTGAAGAAGCAGCAACAGTAGTGCAAGGTGCGTTGATTCCCACATGGCCGCAGGTCCCTCCTCTGGAAGGGTGTGGCGTCTTACTAGTCAAACCTAGCTTGTTTTGAAAATCCTCAAATCTCCCCAGTCCAGCTGCATTGACAGGTGCATATACAACCTAAAATTGCCGCGGTAAAGATATAAGGTACAGTCCGATGACCCTTCAAGATATCCGCACTCCAGTAATATCGAGACATGCGAAGGCTTCCTAAAACTCCATGGGTGAGAAAACATTCACATGGAGTTTTGTCTTTGAAAAATTTAAGGTCTGGTCTTTGTTGTTTGAAAAAGTTTATGGTATGACGTACGGATGGAGGACGCTATAAAAGGTGAATATAGTATGCATGTTGTATTAAGTTTTTTATGGATATTATATTATATATAAAAGGTGGAGGAATTAATTCTTTAAAGCGTGAAGGTGGATAATTAAAAGGGTGAATGCTTTATAAAATATTTTTGAGATAGCCTCTTTTATATGTTATTAAAAGATTTTTTGATTAAACTCTTTTACATTTTTATTAAAAGGTGTTCGGGATTAAACCTTTTAAAATTATTGTTCAACCTTGAGTTAAACCATTTTTTCACATATTTTTTGAAAGAACCTTGGTTATTATAGGTAGTGGTGTTTTTTGGAACGTTTCCTCTAATATCAAAGATGCAGAGTGTTAAGTTCAAAATTGTGAAGTTCAATGGCAAGAACAATTTTGAGATCTGGAAGGTTAAGATGCACGATATGCTCATGCAACAAGGTGTGGTGAAGGCCCTTTTGGGAAAATCAAAGCAACCCACGATCATAAAAGATGATGATTGGGATGAGATGCAAGAGCACTGAGTGCCATACCCTATGTTTGGACGATGATGTATTGTTCAACATTGTTATAGAGAAGACAACAATTGGTTTGTGATCAAAGATGGAAAGCATGTACATGATGAAATCCTTGACGAACATGATATTCCTGAAAAGGAAATTGTACAATTTGCACATGAAGGAAGGTATGAAAATAGTTGATCATTTAAATACTTTTAGTCCAGTTGACTAGCATGGAAGTGAAATTTGAATTTGAAGATAAGATGATTACATTATTATATTATTTGCCCGTGTCATGGGATCACTTTGCTACCTCTATTAGTTTTAGTTCAACATAAAGTATTGAGTTTGATGACATTGTTGGATCTTTACTGTTTGAGGAAACAAGGAAGAAATCAAATCTAGAAACCTCTACATCTGAGGCGATGGTGATCAGAGGCAGACCTAAAGAAAGAGGACACGATTAGAGGGATTTCTCTCGGTCAAAGTTGAAGGGAAAGAAGAGCAAGATTAAGTGTTGGTTTTGTGGCAAATCTGGACACCTGAAGAAGGATTGTTGGAAGAGACAACAAGCCTCCAAAGAATACCCTCCAAAGGAGACGAAGGAAGAAAATGAAACTGAAACAGGTTTAGCAACAGGTTCAAGTATGACTGATGAAGTTTTAACAATTAGTATTGGTTCACGTCATGATCAACAGTGGTTATTAGATTATGGTGCTTCAAACCACATGTGTCCTCATAGACACTACTTTATTACTTATTAGTCCATAGATGATGGAATAATTTACATGGGAAATGATATCTCGTGTAAAGTTTTGGGAATTGGTAGCATTCGAATTAAGATGTTTAATGAAACTATTAAAATATTAATTGATGCAAGACATGTACCTGAGCTTAGGAAGAACCTAATCTCTTTAGGAGTCTTAGACACATGAGGTTACAAGAGCATTGTTCAAGGTGGATTTATGAAGGTATACAAAGGAATCCTACTGGTTATGAAAGCAAGGAAGGTTGGTAACTTGTTTCTGTTAGAAGGGAGGACTGAATCAGATCATGCGACAATGGTATCTAAGGACAACGGTGATTCTGTTCGATTGTGGAATCAACGGTTGGGCCATATGAGTGAACAAGGATTAAAGGTATTAATTGATCGCAAGTTACTTCTTAGTCTAAAGTCCTTAAAGATAGGTTTATGCAAGCACTGTATTTATGGAAAACAAAATAGGAAAAAATTTAAAACCAGAAGACATAACAGTAAAGGAATTCTTGACTATATCCATTCTGATGTTTGGGGACTATCCCCTACTATTTCATATGGAGGATCATCATATTTTGTAACTTTTATAGATGATTTCTCTAGAAAGGTTTGGGTCTATATGTTGAAAAGTAAGGCTGATGTATTTACAATTTTCAAGAAGTTTAGAGATTTAGTGGAAAAGAGAACTGGTAGATCCATTAAATGTTTAAGAACCGATAATGGTGGTGAACTTACATCAATGGAGTTTGAGAATTATTGCAAGGAATTTGGGATTGATAGGCATAAAACCACTGCCTATACTCTGCAACAAAACAGTGTTGTTGAACGCATGAACATGACTCTTCTAGAGAAACCAAGGAGTATGTTCAGCAATTCCAACTTGCAACAGGAAGTGTGGGCAGAAGTTGTATCTACAACTTTTTATTTGGTGAATCGATCACCATCAACAACAATAGAATGCAAAATTCTTGAAGAGGTATGGACAAGTCACCCTTGTAATTATTCTA
Organism: Picea engelmannii; assembly: GCA_009831015.1. Classification (NCBI taxonomy): domain Eukaryota; kingdom Viridiplantae; phylum Streptophyta; class Pinopsida; order Pinales; family Pinaceae; genus Picea; species Picea engelmannii. The sequence continues at coordinate 1,081,361 of ML780298.1, read as the reverse complement.
ATCTTAAAGTTTTTGGTTGTGAAGCCTATGCTCTAATTCTAAAACATCAACGTTCTAAATTAGATCAAAAAAAAAAAAAGGCTTATCTTTGTTGGATATGGTGATGGTATTAAGGGGTACAGGTTGTGGGATCTTATTTCCCATAAGATCACTATTAACAGAGATGTAATATTTGATGAATCATCTCTCATCAAATCAAAAGTAGATGTTCAAATGAAACAGGAAGAAGCACCAAAGTATCAACAAATTCAGTTTGAAACTAATGAAGGTGAGCATGAACAAGTTTCAGAAGATGTTCATGAAGAGTCTCCTACAGTAGAGGAAGACATGGTTGATGATGGCAGTCAACAGGTTGTGGATGAACCATAAACTTTCCTAAGGAGGTCTACGCGGGTAATAAATCCTCCAAGAAGGTATGGTGATTTTGTTTCATTGGTTTATTTAAGTACTAATGATGATGAGCCTCCATGCTATCATGAAGCTATGAAGGGTTCTAACAATGATAAATGGAAAGAAGTGATGAAGGATGAAATGAAGGCATTAGAGAAGAATGCTACATTGGACCTGGTAGAACTTCCAAGGAAAAAATGTAGGTTGCAAGTGGGTCTACAAGCTGAAAAAGGGTGTTGATGACAAGGTGGAAACATATAAGGCAAGGCTAGTTGTGAAAGGATATTCTCAGAAAAAAGTTATTGAATTTCATGAGATTTTTTTACCAGTTGTGAAAAAATCAAATTCAAATTTTATATAGTTTTTATAAAATTTTGGTGATTTTTAAAGTAAAATAATTTTATCCTATAGAATTTGGGCGAGTCATTTTTAAAATAGAGAATCTCGTTTTTGGAAAAACCATGGAAAATTAGCCCAAGAGTGAAATTTAGCCCCTAAAATCATCCATGGCATTGGGCAACAATGAAATGGGTGCTTCAGTATCTGAGGGGAACAAGTGATTACTGTATCACCTATAAAAGTGGTTGTGAATCAATCTGTGGATATGTTGATTCTGATTTTGCAGGTGATTTGGACAAGAGAAGGTCGACTTCAGGGTATGTCTTTAATATTGCAGGTGGAGCTATTATTTGGATGTCAAAGCTACAAAACATTATTGCTTTATCCACTATAGAAGCATAATACGTAGTTTCTTCACATGCTTGCAAAGAGGCAGTTTGATTGAAAGGTTTGTTTGGTGAGTTTGGAAGGATGCAAGACAAAGTAAAGTTACTTTGTGATAGTCAAAGTGCTATTCATTTGGATAAGAATCCAACCTACCACAGTAAAAAAAACATATACCTATCAACTACCATTTTGTAAGACAAGTCATCAATGAAAGTGGAGCCTCTGTTGAGAAAGTGCATACAAAAGAGAACTGCGCAGACATTTTCACAAAACCAGTATTGTTAGAGAAGCTACGATGGTGCTTGGATTCTCTTGGCTTTAAGAAAAGGTGATGAACAAAAGAAGGAACAAGGTATTAGGTTAATTGTTGTCAAGGTGGAGATTATTAAATGGTGACAACAAATTCCTAGGATTAGGATTTCATATCCTATAATCCAGTGTTGGTTGTAACCAATAAGGCCGAGTTAGAATTTAGTTATGAGCTCCTTCAATAATCAGTTTATGTACATTGCTATAAATTGATGTATGCCTGTAGAGGTTGAGAGTGAGATGAGTGTCATCATGCTGTAATATTGTTGATCTGAATAATAAGACAACCTATACTCTGCTTGGTTGACACCACGTAAATCTCTTTGTTTTTAATTCTGTGCTTGAATTGTGATATTTGTGTTTCCTCAATTTTCAAATAAAACACATATGATATCCATTTAAAACAACCAATAATCTTGTCATCTTCTGAGGTAATCTTTATCTGATCTGAGTACTCTAATCTTGAAATCAATTACAATTCCAGTTTAAGAAATATAGTATACCAAATCTCTTTATAGGCTCGGAAAGATAAGTTGAAAGATGCATTTTTGTCCGATGTCTGCAATGGGACCTCAGCAGCTCCAACATATATTCTCGGTTATTGCTTCAAAACACAAGACTCCATAGGCAAAACCAGAAGCTTCAATCTCATAGACGACGAAGTTGCAGCTAACGACCCAGTAAGTCGTGTTGATATATTTTTCCATCACCATATCTTGGTAACTATGATTGAAATTTCAGTTTTGAATGGCACTGCATAACACTCTTTTCTGAGACTTCATGCAATTAATTTGTTGTTGTCTAAAATATTTTTGCAGTCATTAATTGTGATACACCATGTGATGGAAGAAGCTCTTGCTTGCAATCCAAATCTACCACTGTGGAAAACAAGTACTGATCTAGATTTAAAAGAGAACGACTCCAGCAAGTTTTTTGTTCTTTCTCTTGGAACATGACAAAAAATAGTTGGTTACGAGGCTACGAATGCTACAAAATGGGGGTTATTTGGATGGTTAAATATAGACGACAAAACGCCTTAAAACTAATGTTCAAAGGTTTCTAGCAGAACATGTGGTTTGCCAACAAAATAAGGTGGAAACAATTAAGACCCCAGGTCTTTTACAACCATTATCCATCCCAAGTCAACGTTGGGAGGAGGTTTCCATGGATTTCATCACAGGTTTACCAAAGTCTGAAGGAAAGAGTGTCATCATGGTGATTG
>ML780298.1:1064514-1077758 GCA_009831015.1 Picea engelmannii | reverse complement strand
ACATTTTCATTTTGAATCATCTTGTACTTGAAAATTTAAGTGGGGTAAAAGGAGGTTGCCCCCTCGAAGAGGCTTATTATCTGAAATTATATCTATTTCAAGGCATTGAGTACTTTTCCTGAGGTTTTTCCATGCTATATTGATGTTTGGTTCTTAACATTGTATCTTCAGTGGCTATACCTTTTTGCCAATATAATTATGCATCTGCAGTGTATTTTATGGCGGCCATACCTTGAAATTCATTATCACTCAAGCATAGGTATGCCTACCTTGGGTTTGAAACATGTCATAATATTTGTTTGATGGTTTTGTGCAACTTCTATTAGGTTCTCTGAGTTCATAGCCTTGCTTGAAAAAGTATACAAAGTACTTCAGTCATCAATTCTCATCTTCTAACTTCGCACTTTGGGGGGCAATCTGTTTCCTTTAAAGTTTGTGTATGGTTCATGAACTTGTTTCTTTCATAGATCTATTATGAAGCTAATCATGATAGAGTAGGAATTATGTCTCGTTGTTGTTGGTCATTGTATTGCAGGACCTTCTAAAGAACTTGGAGTTCAAGATCATCTTGGATCGAGCGAGGACAAACGTCGGTAAAAAGGCATTTACTCTTCTTCCTTCTTCTTCTTTGGATAGTTTAGCTTCATGAAAAGGAAATTCAGTGTCCACAATAGCAGTTTTTTGTCTTGGTCATAGGGGTCTAGTATCCAAGAGAGAATCCACTTGTCCGTGAGGGGAATTCTCTGTAACATCCATGCCCGAGTGTTTTAACATAGTTTTTACAGAGAGATGAAAAGAAGCTGACTTATATTAACATGAAAGTCTCAAAGTTGATACATAACCAAAGAAAAGTTTTGGCATCAAAACAATAAAAAATAGGGATCTCTGCTCAACCAGTTGATGACCTTAACAAAATATCAAAACTACTTATTTATACTCAGAACAATTCGCCACTACTAGGAGTGTGATTTGATAACTACATTCAAACCATTGCGTCTGCGGGTTCTTCTATCAGACTGAACGTGCACCCCTCTGTCATATGCAAGCTCATATTGACATGGGTTTTGTAGGAAAATCTTCCCACATGGGTACCATAGGCTGATGGTTCAGTCCCCATGGTCGGGCCTTCCATTCCTTCCATTTATGGGGTGAGCCGAGGTTTCAACCACAAAACCTACCTTCCATTAACTACCTTTCCTCATAGATTTAACGAGACTTAATGCTCAGGGGCATGACCACATGATTCTCTCAGATAGGATGCCACATAAACATGAGATTGTGGGGCCACCAAAAGTGGTTTGGATTCAAACCACTTTTGGGCCCGTAATCCATCAGATTTCGCGACATAGCATTTTCGCCATACCATGGTTTCCATTGCGGGACCGCTCAAGAAAAATATCGCCGAAGCATGTTGCATCCCTGCAATGGACTATGGTCATAGGTATGGTCTTGATCTGCGGTATGAGTGCACTTGCTATATTTAGCGCCACTACCAAGATTAATCGCCCACCAACTTTAGGATCTGCCAAAAGTGTGCCTTGGGATGGGGCGCTACTTTTGGCGCTGAAAAATAACAACTCTCAGAGGATGATCTGGTGTGGAGGGTTGATGTCACCATGTTGATATGTTGTGGACGGAGAGGTGACACGTGTCACTCAAAAACAGACAGAAAGCGTGTCTAAAATGATTGAAATGAGTGCCATGTATATATTCTAGATGGATGCCACATGTCTGTGCCGATGGCTGCCATGAACTTGGTTCTCCAGGGCTCGAGTGCTAGCTACTTTTCCTTTGGATTGTCTATGTTCTTTTACATGGAGCTGGATATCTGATGACACATGTCTTCTTGAATCGAACGACTGGGAATTACTTCAGGTCTCCAGAGTACAGGAAAGTCAAATCTGAAACTTCCTCTGCCTTTAGTTGCTTTTACCCGGAGTCATAGATCTAATGATGTGTGGCACTCCTGAGATCGATGGATGAGATCCCTTCGTGGCTCTGGGCTTCGAACTTTTGAATAGTTAAACTTTCTTTTCCCCAAGAAAATGCACCGAAGAAAGGGATCTGACAATGCGTGGCTCCTAGATTTGGACAACCGAGATCCACTTCAGGTCTTTGAGCTCTAAGANATTTCTTACATTCTGTGATTTTACCCGGAGCTATGGATCTGAAGACACATGGTTATTGTTGATCAATGACTCAGATTTACTTCGGCCTTTCGGGCACTTCAACACTTCGGGCACTTCAGGACTTTGGGAGCTTCAACACTTCGACCACTTTAGGACTTTCGGTCCTTCAACACTTTGGGCCTTCGATACCTTTGAAACTTTGGGACTTCAGGCCTTTAGGACCTTGGCACTTTTCTCATTTTAAAAACCATGAATTAAAACTCTTGGAGTGGTAGATCTAATGACATGTGGCATTTTGGATTCAGATGGCCAAGAGCCCCTTCGGGACTCTGGGACATCGGACCTTCGGGAGGCACTGTCGCTAACATCAACGACTCCCTGCTGATTTTGAGATCAATGGTCCATGATTTCTTAGGAAGTTCAGGTTTCGACTCTCAAGAAGTTTTATGCACTTCTCACATTGAAACTCTCGAATCTCATTTCCCCGAATGCTTGGATCAGTTGCCACCTGTCCCCTTTAAGATCAATGACTCGTGATCACTTCGGGACTTCAGCTCTTTTTTTCCGCTATACTTCGTGTAATTCTAAAACTATGAATACACGGGGGATGCTAATCCAATCTTCACAGGGGATCCCCACCGTTGCAAAATGGACTTGCCTGCTGCTTGCGATTCAAGTCTGAAATAAACTGTTCTGAAAGATGTGCTTCATGATCAAGGTTGCGGCTTGTGTGAACAAGGACCTGGACAATTTTGTTGTGGGCTTGGGAATACATGGATACCAGTGACTGAAACACAGGAGGCGAGTGCTCATCCTCAGAGAAAAACAAAGGGGCTTGGGGCTGCGATTTCTTTAGGTTAAGATATTGAGGGAGACCAGGGAACAAAAATGAATAAGGGCACACTAAAGATGACTTTACATGCCGAAAGGGGACAAACTTAAGACTTGTTGATTCGAAAAGGATAGAGACAGGGAAAAATTATAGACCCGGGTATATCGACACACACCTATGGCCCTTGACAACCTTATGTGATAACGGGTACCATTAACTATAGTACGTGTGGGATTCAATGAGCTCCCAATATCTTGATGACTCAGATCAATATTCATCCTTGTAGAATCACAAGTCTGATAAGTGGAGGTGTATGCACCACGTTTAATAACTCTACGCCTTTTAGAAGGCAAATACTCAAAATGTGGTGGTAACTGTAACAAGCGGCGAGACCTACGACGAAGATGGTCTGGCTCCACGATGAATTAAGATTCAAGATATAAAAAACAAATCCTAAGGCCAACTAGTAATCAAAGAGCATACTAAAAATTATCAAATGACCAATATGCACACAAACAAGAAAAAGTGGATGAAAGGGCCCTCCCTCTCTAAAGTAGGTATGCCTCGATGAAGAAGGTCCTAAGACTCTACTGCTAAATATTGGAGGAAAAAAAACAGTTATAAGGGCCCTCATGGGCTTAACAAACAGTCGGTCAGATCCCCTCGGAGAGGTAATCCTCCATAAAGGTGTTTTTTTGTCCAACCCTTATCTGACCCAAGGTACCTCCAAAATAACCCCTGCAAATAACCTATGTGGTACCTAAGTCAACCAACTAAGAAACCATGGTATAATCGATGCACAAGTGAACAGTCATACGTCATGTCCACCATATGGGTAGGGTAACAAAGCCTGAAACCTTGAAAGAACCGCCTCTCATGGAGGTAAGGGAACTAGAAAGATCCCCATATACGAATAGATCCCCATAAATATATCTGATGTTAAGAAGGTGTCGGGGGGATATCCCTTCAACCAACCTCACGTGACCTCGTGCTTAACTCTGGTGTAAGAAGAGCCTCCTGATATACCGATTATACAATAGATTTCTCCACTCCCTTAGTCAGCCACATATGTTGATTTAATAGCCTTGGAGAATTTTACTCACAAAATCCTATTCCAAGGCTCTAAATCCTAAGCTAGTTTGTGCAACCTAGAAAATAAAATTGTTACTAATCAATTTAAAATTATAGCATTAATTTTAATGGCCTTGCTTACTCAAAAGGTGTGGTCATGAAACTAGTGATGTTATGACTCAACAAGTAAAATAAATGAATATGAATACAATGCAAAGTCCTCACTTCAATTTCCAATAAATGATATGCTTTTGAAAAATGCAATTTTTAATTCAATTATGCAATTCTAAATAAAATGCAATCTTTCTTTACATGCACTAAGATAAATGACGGAGACTTAATAGATAAAAATGCCAATCAATGTAAAATGCCAATATTTTTGTATTTTCAATATAAGAGAATGAAAATGAAAGGATTGAACAACAACTTGATATAAAGACTCTACTGTGTATAGACAGAGACAACCCAAGTAGGATATCAAGGAGAAAAACACCCAACCCAAGGTTCAAGGAAAATCAAAATGAAAAGATGATGAGAATGGAACCGCCCAAAAATTCAACCAAAGACTGGTTTCGTGTCATTCCACAGACACTTAATAGTCACCAAAGAGACCCAAGAAGACTCATCAATCATCAAAACCTACCCAACAACCACCAAACCCAACAATCAAGCAATAAAGGTTGATGTACACGACTATTCAAGGGAAAAGAGCATATGTACGCAACTTGTAGAAGTACAACACATGTATGTACACAAATGTCAAGAAAAAACCCACGTATATGTGTCAAAACACAACTAGGCTAAGGAAAAGGATGAAAAACTCAGGCTCAGAGTGAACAAAGGCTATCAAGCAATCATTCGACAAGAAAATCAATATGAACGAGAGAAATCTAAGGAGAAAAACACTCCAAACCCTGAAAAAGAAGATTCTTTCCTCAGTATGGTCACCAATTCTATTACGAGGAAAATCTATCTATGGCTAGGGGTAAACCACAACAGACAAAAATGACTGTAGAAATCAACTCTAATCTCAAGTATGCTATATAAATAAATAAACAACAAGACAAGATAAGAGGTCTACCTCGTCCATATGTTCGATGAAGTCCATCGTTGAGCACTTGACCCAAAGCAATATACCTGTAACTATTCCTCAACAACCAAGCAATGTAAGCATATGGTGATAATATATATTGTTATCACATTCAATAGCATAATCCATCAACATTCATAAAAAATATGCCCATGGAATAATATTCAAATATTTGTGAGATATTAATTGAATGAGAAAAGAGTATTTCTCTTAAGATATAATTAACAGAAGTGAATGAGTTACAAACTTTTGTGTCGTCACGGTTCGGAACCGAGAAACTAAGTTCCTTCCAGCTGTGCCTCCACTACTTCAATCCTCCACCAAAGGTAAGCTCATATAAGAGAAACAATGAAGTTCTCAATCAATAAGGGAAAATCTTGGGGGCTGAATAATGTGTTCAGACTTAAAGGACAAAGGGATGCAGACTCAATGTGAAGTGAATAATTTCTCCAGAGTAACTTTGCTCTCAAAGTTGAATTCTTTCTCCTCTTTTCCATAGCTCAGATTTGGCCCATTTATAGCCTTCAAGTGGAACAGAAGGGCCAAATCAGAACATTTACAGTATATGGAAGGCCAAGGATCATTGATCTCGTGACATGACATCAAAAACCGACACCATTTTTAATTTTGGTCACATTTCCCTATGTATATGGGTTGTAGTGGTGCAACCTATGTATACAGATGTTGTAATATAGGTAGGGTGTGCATATATGGAAAAATCATGTTTTTAGCTCTGGGATTTGCAAAAAGGGACTTCAAGTCTGCATAAGGAAATGGAAGAAGGCTCTATGTGAAAGATTTCATAGGGTGAGACAAATCTTGCTATAACACTTATCAAGCTTCTCTTCCTTTGATGAAACTTACAACAAATAATATAGGTCACTAAATATGTCTATGAAAAACTATGTAGGATGGATTATGAGACTTCTATGCTCAATGAAAATCTAAGTGCAACTTCATTTTCAATATTCTCTATTCACTATTATTCAATAAGCATGTAAGGATGGATTTTTTTTATTATCTTTTCAATGCCAAAGTAAACAATAACAACTCAAAAATTATGAATATATTCATGTACAATTTCAAACACATCTTCCTTTCCTTTTCTATCACAAAAACTACATCGATTCTATAGAAATATAGATTTGGAGATTCATATGTAATCACTATGGTTGTGAGGTAAAGTATAGTTCTTGCATAAACACAACAATGATGGTAACCCAATGGCCAAACACTCAACCTATGAATGTATCTATTGAATGCTTGTGGATCAATATGCTTACCATGTGATCAGGTGGATGGTGTGTGTAATGCTCATCCCATGGGATTGTTCACTCTATAATGTACAACAATTAATTAAACACAACCATAGCCAATAATGATTAACCAAATTCAATCATAGTCAATGAAATTGAACCATATTCAAACATGGTTGACCGTGGTTAACTATAGTAATCCAAAGTCAATAATAGTGAACCATGGCTAACCAAAATCAACCATAGTAAACAAAATTCACCATGATAAATGTCACACTATGAAATTTTTTTTAGGATTGTCAAAATCCAAAATAACCATTGAGGAATATCACATTGCGATATAACTATTAAGAAACATAACAATTCGACATAAGTCAAACAAATTGAATGTTTCAATGCCACATAACCATTGAGAATGTCAAAATCAAACATATCCCTTCAGGAATGTTGCAATGTAACATAAGATTCAAGGGACACTACTATGACATAACATTGAAGTCAACCATATCATTACTTTTAAGTCACATTGCGATACACCATTGAAGTCAACCATATTATTAATTTGAAATATCATAACATGAAAAAATATTGAAGCTAACCTCTTAATTTTTATTTCTTGAACTATCCCCATGTCATATAACATTGAATTTAACCATATTATCAACCTATGAATATCACATTGTGACATAATATTGAAGTCCACCTCTTATTGTCATAATGTGATAAAATATTATGACATTGGATACATTTAATGGGTATCAATTGTTGAAATTATATGTAACCATTGAGGAATTTATTAATCCAAAATAACAATTGGGGAACATCGCAATCCAACTTAATGCTTGAGGAATGTTGCAATGTAAAATAACCCTTAATGGACATCACAATGTGACACAAGAATCAATGAATGTAGCAATTTGAATTAAGTCAACCAAGATGAATGTCACAATGTGATATTACTAGTCAAGCATACTGAAACATACTCAACCATGGTCATCCATAGCAAACCATGGTTAGTAAATGCCATCAAATTCAACCATAGTCATCCAAAGTCAATACTAGTGAACCATGGCTATCCAAAGTTAACCATGGTCAACATAAGTCAACCATATTGTGCTCGAAATATCACAATGTGACAAAATATGGAAGTTACCCTCTTCAATTATTTTTCTTGAAATGTCCCAATGTCATATAATATTGAAGTTAGCCATATTATGAACCTCAGAATGTCACAATGTGACATAATATTGAAGTCCACCTCGTATTGTCGCAATGTGATAGAATATTATGGCATTGCATACATTTAATGGGTATCAATTGTTGAAATTATATGTAACCATTGAGGAATGTCTCAATCCAACATAAGTATTGGGGAATATCACAATATAACATAAGATTTGAGGAACACTGCAATGGAACATAACCCTTGATGGGTGTTGCAATGTGACACACCCATCGAGGAATGTAGAAATTCAACATAAGTCAGCCAATATGATTGTTGCAATATGACATTAATATTCAACCATAACTATTGAGGAACATAGTAATGTGACGTAGCTATTGAGGAACATAGCAATTCCACGTAAGTCAACCAAAGTGAATGTTGCAATGACACATACCCATTGAGGAATGTCATAATCAAACACCTCATTTAACAAACATCATAAGGTGACATAACCTTTGAAGGGCACTACAATTTGACATAAGTCCAACAAGATGAATGTCACAATGCTATAACACAAATTAATCATAACTCCCGATGAATTCGCATCTGACATAAATTTTATGAATGCCACATTACATTGTAAGCATTAAGGAATGTAGCATTTCAACATAAATAAACCTAGATGAATGTCACAAATGAAACAAAATATCTACAAGTATTATCGTTGAAATGTCATCATGTGAATCACATTTAAATAAACCATACAATCAACCTCAAACATAACATTTTATATTATTTCTATTCAAATGTCACTTTATGACATAATATTGAAGTCAACCATATTATTACTTTGAAATTTCATAATGTGACAAAATATTGAAGTTATACTCTCCAACTATTTCTATTGAAATGTACCAATGCCATATTACCTATAAATAAACCATATGATGAACATCTCAATGTCACAATGTGACATATTATTGAGGTCACAATGTGATCTAATATTGTGATACATTGTATTTTTCATAGGTATATATTGCAGGAATTATACATAACAAAATAGGAAATTATTGATCCAATATAACCATTTGGAAATGTCAAGATCCAAGATAACTCTTGAGAAATGTTTCCTTGCAACATAATCCTTGAAGGACATTGCAATGTGACACAACCACCAATGAATGCAATAATTCGATGTAATCCAACCAAGATGAACATCGCATTCAACCATGTCTAACCATGGTTAACAAGGGTCAATCATAGTCAACATGGTCAAACATAATCAACCATGGCCAGCCGTGGTTAACCAAGGTTAGTCATATTAACCAAAGTCAGTCATTATCTACCATAGTCAAACATGGTTGACTGTGTTGAGCCATAGTCAACCAATCTCAACCATTGAGAACTATGACTAACCAAATTCAACCATGGTCAACATAATCTAACCATGAAACATCATACTATCAAATAATCGTCAAGGAATGTGTCAATCTAGTGAAACCCTTAAGGAACATTGCATTTCAACATATATATTGAGGAACATATTATTCATCATAAGTTAACCAAGATGAATGTCGTAATTCCACATAACCATTGAGAAACATTGTAATCCAATATGTCCCTTCATGAACATCGCAATGAAACATAACCTTTTAAGGGACATTGTAATTCAACATAAGTCAACCAAGATGAACATTGCAATGTGACATAACGATGGTGGAACACCACAAATTTGACATAAACCTTAATAAATGTTACCAACAAAATAACCGTTGAGCAATGTAATAATTCCATAGAAGTCGACTAAGATGGATGTCAAAATACATGATAACCATTCAAGAACATCACTATGAAACATAACCCTTAAGGAACATCACAAGGCAATGAAACCTTCGATGAATGTCACAATATGACATAAGCATTAACAAATAGTAATTCGACATAATCAAAAGATGAATGTGGAAATGTGAGAAAACCATCGGGGAATGTCGTAATCTAACATATCCATTCATGGAGGATGAATGTGAAATAACCCTTGATGGACATCACAATGGGACATAACCATTGAGGAACATAATAATTTGACATAAGCCAACCAAGATGGATGTTGCAATGCAAAATAACGATAGTTATGTATTATCAACCATACTTAACATGGTCAACTATGTTCAGCCAAAGTCAACTATACTGAAGCATGACCTACCAAATTCAACCATGGTTACTGAAAATCAACCATAGTAAAACATGGATAACCATAGTCATCCATAGTCAACCATGGGCAATCATGGTTAAGCGAAGACATATATTGTCAAACATAATTAACTTGGTTAACATGGTCCACCATATTCATCTATAGTCAACCATAGTTAACTTGGTTAACCATAATCAACATATCAACCATGTTCAACCAAATTCAACCATGGTCAACTCTAGTATTCCATAGTGAAACATGGTTAGACATAGTCAACTAGAGACAAGCAAGTGAAACAAATTCCACCATAGTGAACCGTGATCAATCCTTGTAAAATTTGGTCCTTCATAATAAAAAATTCTTAACCATAGTTAAACATGAGCAAGCATGGTCAAACCACATATATATAATAATAATAATAATTTTATTATAAAATAATATAATAAATGATTTTTTATCAATATACAATAATAACAAGCTATTTTCATAATAGTAATAATATGAATCAACTCATTAATAAGGAAATCAAAATTATCTTAACTACTATATGACCAAATCAAGATTAACCCAACAAACAAAAATAAAATCATTTAAAAAACATTCAATGAGTTAATAACCAATATCAACCATCAATATAAATTTTGAGTAGTGAAGTAAATTAACTCCATTAGCCTATGCCAACGAAGGCAAATTCACTTTTGTTAATAAACCAATGAAGGGTGAAGGTTGGCAAGTAGATCATTAAATATGAATGAATATAAGAACACACCAGCAAGGTGAGAGCCCTATGCTCTTTATGGCTTAAGGTTCTTGTATCGATGAAACATCAAACAGAATTAAAATTCCCATTGTGTTTCCTTCAAAGTCTCAATTATGGAAGATGGAACAAAATAATTATGGAAGATGGAACAAAATGGAATCATATGACCTAGTTTTTAATAAAACATTATTTCAATTATGGATGGGATGTAATGAAATGATGTTGTTTTCAATAAAACATTATACCACAATCATGACAATTTGGCATACAAAATCACTTTCAATCCAAATTCTGACATATCTTTTCTCAATTTTCAAGAATTAAAATATAAAATAAATTGTTGGCAAATATCAAGTCAAATTGTTTTAGATGACCATAAAAAGCACACGTAACAGACAAATAAATTGAAACGAAATATTCGCTCTCCACACTGAAAAGATTAGACGTGACACAAAGAAAGAAATGTTTAATCACCACGGAAGACATTTAGTGGAAAATGTTCTCTCTTTGCGCTGCGAAAAGAATTGACATGACACACAGAAAGAAACGTTCACTGACCACCGAAGACATTTTGCGGAAAATGTTCTCTCTTTCCGCTGTGAAAAGAATAGACGTGACACAGAAAGAAATGTTCACTCACCACGGAAGACATTTTGTGGAAAATGTTATCTCTTTACGCTGTGGCCCTGAAGTTGCTAGTGGAAGATTTATTTCATGGGGTTGGGCATTGCTATGGATAAATATGGGATATGGATAGTGTCATAAAGAAATGTTTCCCGGAAAATTCTCTGGGCAAGTCCCCTACAATTATTGTAGTCGTACACTACATTCGCCATATACTCACACTACATTCGCCATATATTCACGCCAATTCTAACACTTTATTCCATTGTGCTTCTCTCACTCTCTGTTCCCTAAGTGTAGTGTATGCAGCGGATTGAAGATATGAAAACAATTCTAAGCATCGACGGAGGAGGGGTTCGTGGGGTCATCCCTGCAACTATCCTTCAGTTCCTGGAGGAAAAGCTCCAAGTAATTTTATAGTTCCATGCAATCTTATAGATTCCACTTTTAAAAGCTTGTGATCGCGTTTTTATTTTGAGAATATCTATCGTCGATACTAAATATAGTTTTGCTGTGATATTCATGACAGGCGTTTGACGGTCCAGGTGCCAGAGTAGCTGATTATTTCGACGTCATTGCGGGGACGAGCACTGGAGGACTGGTCACTGCGATGTTAACTGTTCCAAATGACAATAAACGCCCATTGTTTGCTGCAAAAGATATTACTCGTTTTTATTTGGAGAACTGTCCTTCCATTTTTCCACCACCGAAGAAGTTAGTGTGTTGAACTATTTTTATGGTTTTAATGTTACAACCTTAATGTTCAATATGCCAGCAGAAAGCTGAATCAATTTAAATGAATTCTTGATAGGGGCATTTTTGGGTGGTTACGGGCACAATATACGGCTCTGACGGGTCCCAAATAAAAGGAGTATGTGGGGATAGAAGATTACATGAGTCGCTAACCAACATTGTGATTCCTGCATATGATATCCATTTACAGCAACCAATAATCTTCTCATCTTCTGAGGTAATCTTTGTCTGATCTGAGTACTCTAATCTTGAAATCAATTCCAATTCCAGTTTAAGAAATATAATATACCAAATCTCTTTACAGGCTCGGAAAGATAAGTTGAAAGATGCATTTTTGTCCGATGTCTGCATTGGGACCTCAGCAGCTCCAACATATCTTCCCGCTTATTGCTTCAAAACAAAAGACTCCGGAGGCAAAACCAGAAGCTTCAATCTCATAGACGGCGGAGTTGCAGCTAACAACCCAGTAAGTCGTGCTGATATATTTTTCCATCACCATATCTTGGTAACTATGATTGAAATGTCAGTCGTGCATAACACTTTTGTCTCAGACTTCGTGCAATTAATTTGTTGCTGTCTAAAATAAATTTGCAGACATTACTTGCGATAAGCCATGTGATGGAAGAAGCTCTCACTTGCAATCCAAATCTACCACTGTGGAAACCAAGTATTGATCTAGATTTAAACGAGAACGACTCCAGCAAGTTTCTGGTTCTTTCTCTTGGAACAGGACAAAAAATAGCTCGTTACAGAGCTACGGAAGCTGCAAAATGGGGGTTATTTGGATGGCTAACCAAGGACGGCAAAACGCCTTTAATTGATATCTTAATGCAATCGAGTACAGATATGGTGGACATTCACGAATCCTTCTTGTTCAAAGCCATTAACAAGCATACGTATCTAAGAATCCAGGTCCTTTTGCTGCACCTTATATATATAATTCACTGATGGGTTTTGTCTCAAGTTGAACACCATCCATATTGGCTATGTCTAATAGACTACTTAATTGTGATCAGGAAACCGAGTTAATAGAAGAGAGAAGTTCAATAGATCTGGCGACGGAGGAGAATCTGAATGGCTTGAAAATGATAGGAAAGGAACTTTTGGACAAGCCTGTTTCAAGTGTGAATATCGAGACTGGCTACTATGAGAAAGTGACAGGACAAAACACCAGGACCAACAAGGATGCATTGACTAGGTCATTATAAGTATTATTAAATATGTCAAATTTCAATAAATCGTTAAAAGAAAGCGTTGATTAGAGCAATTAGTCATGTGAATTGGTTTCAGTGTTAATATTGTATTGATTTGGCAGGTTTGCGGAGTTACTTTCAGGTGAGAGAAAGTCACGATTAACCGCTGAAAGAAAGTCA
>ML780298.1:1023481-1056318 GCA_009831015.1 Picea engelmannii | reverse complement strand
TTTACAATACAATATACATATAGGAGCCAGCGGCATCCAAAACCCTAACCCAATGACCTGGATTAGTCCAAAACCCCAATTCCTTAACCGGAAATAGAAAACCATCGGCAAAAAACCATGTGCCGAAAAACCACCTAATATCATGTGGTCCCAGAAATATGTCATCCCGGAAATATGTCGGCCCGAAAATATGTCGGCCCGACAGAAATATGTCGGCCTGAAAAAAAAAATTTGGGGGCGCTGCCCCCAAACCCCTGCGCGCCCGACGCAGGCGCTCGGACACTACTACTCGTGAAAAGAATATAGCACATACCCAACATATACCCAACATATACCCAACAATGATACCCATTATTGTAAGAAAAATATATTAAATGGATATCATCCTCCCACCTTGATGGATATTCCATCACATACATTATGATCATGTCCTTAATTATTTTGTTAGTCCTCTATGTTTTCCCATCTGACTATGGGTGGTATGTTGCATTGATATTTAGATTTGTCCCAAAGCCATTGAACAAACCTTTCAAATATTGGGTGTAAAATGTGGGCCTCTGGTTGAAACTATTTCCTTGGGCACTCCATGTATCCTAACAATTCCTTTCATGTAGATTTCTGCAATATTCATTTCCTTGTGTGTAGTATTTACTGGAATAAAATGTGTGGCCTTAGTCAATTTATCCACTACCACCATGATGAAATCATTCTGCTTCACTTCCCTGAATATTTTTAATGAGTCATGATACCCATTATTGTAATAAAACTATACTAAATGGATATAATCCTCCCACCTTGATGGATAGTCCATCACATACATTCTGAGCATGTCCTTAATTATTCGGTTAGTCCTCTATGTTTTCCCATCTGACTATGGGTGATATGTTGTATTGATATTTATATTTGTCCCAAAACCACTGAACAAACCTTTCAAATATTGGGTGTAAAATGTGGGCCTCTAGTTGAAACTATCTCCCTGGGCAATCCATGTATCCTAACAATTCCTTTCATGTAGATTTATGCAATAGTCATTTCCTTGTGTGTAGTATTTACTAGAATAAAATGTGTGGCCTTAGTCAATTTATCCACTACAACCATGATGGAATCATTCTTCTTCACTTCCCTGAGAAACTTTGTAATAAAATCAACTGTAACTACTTTTTCAGTTTCATTCTAGAATGGGCAGTGGTTGTAACATCCCCATTGGATTTCTAAGTTATGTATTCACCTTCTAGCATTCTAGGCACATGGATATGTAATTAGCCATGTATTTATTCATTCTTGCCAAAAATTATTGGATTCTTACATCTGTAATTGATTTTTGATATACTGGGTGTCCAACAAATGATACATTGTGCATTTCCCTCATCACCGTATTTTTCATCTCACTCAAATTTGACACATATACCTTACCTTTGTACATGATAATTCCATCATCATTCATCCCAAAGTTTTTGGAGATACTTCAAACACACCTAAGATTTCTTTTTCCTAATGTTTTCCCTATGTTTATTAGTCATTATTCAGTCTCCTATAGTTTAGGAAGAATATTCATTTTTCTACATTCTAGGAGAATATTCTATTGAATTCACACTTTGGTTTGATCATTTGAGTGGAGTCTTAATGAAATATTGGTTTCATCACCATGAATCATAGGGATCATCATCTACTAATGTACATTGTCCTTGGGATTATCACTATAATAGCACATTACTCATGATTCCTCGATATCCTCCTCACTTCACTCTGTCTCAGTCAGTTAATTGAAGACTGAGAGACTAGTTAACTTAGACTAGGTGGAAGTTTACTCTCGTAACTATCGGTGTGTGTCCATATGTCGCAGACGTCCCCCAAACACGCCCATGCGTACCAAGACCTTCTTCTTCTCAGGCCCGAAGAGCTACAATGCCCTTCAAATCCCGTATCGGGACCTTTTGTCACCCACAGAATGCTCTATTGATCTCCCTACAATCTTTTTGGGAAATTGGGTCCCACGTTATCGCGAAACTCGTGGGCACGTTCCTCGTGCTACCCAAATCCCCGAAACTCGATGGGTCTCAATGCCGACGCTTCCTTGTTCCTGTCGGGGATTTCCCTATCGGGAAATCGGCATAGGTGATGTCGTGTTTCACTACCTCCCCAAATCTCTGAACCCCGACTCGCGATGGTGCTCCTGCTATGGCGCTAGCCCCTCCTGCCGCTCCTCCTCGGGTGACCTGTCAACCCACGTGACCGTGTCCTTCCCCTTATCGGGATTTTGGAGTTCGCGAGTTTGCAATGCAAAGAACTCGCACTCCTGGAATCCCCGATCCCCGATCTCCGATGCCACCTGTCCTCTGTCCACGGCAATGGCCTGGGGCCCACGCTCCCGTAGTGATCGGGAAATCGCATTTCGGGAAATCGCAATTCCTAATGCGCTATGTCACGGACCTTTCCAAATCTTGAACTCCGATATGCGACACCACCTGTCGTCGTCTCAGGGTGAGACTCAACCCTCCGACACCTGTCCTCCACTAGGCGTCTTTAACCCTATTGAGAAATCGCGGATCACGATTTCAACATACGCAATGCGCTTGACTCCGGAAATCCCAAATTTCCGAACTCCATTTCCGCTGGATCCTCGGACACGCATCCCTGAGTCGAACGGTTCCGATCTCGTCGGACTCGCGGATCGCGATTTCGATGTGTGAGAGTCTCTTTCTCTCGGAAACCCCGATGCTCCGGTTCCCGACTTCCTCGGATCTCCTGCCAAGTGTCCTCGCTGTGATCGACGGCTCCCGTTGCGTCGGGAAATCGCTAGTCGTGATTTCAATAGGCTCAATACTCTTGTCTTCGCAAACCCCGATTCCCCAATGAACCGAATCCCGATGGCTCTTGGCTCCTCCCTTGCACGCCTCGGTTTAACTCGTATGCATCTCCTCGAGATCTAATGGCTAGAGAGGTTTCGTTGTTTTTCCTCTGCGAACCCTGACCGTTGATTCCTTCCTTTAGAGGTTTCTAGGAAATGACTAAGTGTTCCTTCCAGAATCCCTTTCCAACGCTTGGCTTGCAACCTCTGCTCAAGCCTTCTTCTACAAGGACTCATGTGTTCTCCTTCAGAGATATCACGAAGGAACTATCCCTCCTGAGCTTGTCAACTCTGATTCTTTCAGAGAATTTGCGCACACTACTCGTGCCCGACCTTCAACAATTTCCAAGTGTTGAGTCTTTTAGACTCTGTATACCTCTAGCAACAGTAGTCCATGCCTTCTTTTGCTCAGACTAGCTACTGAGACTTCAAGTTCAGCCTGCACTTCTCCTGCATGACTCTACCAACCCACATCAACTTTTGGGTGAATGAGAATAAGGGTTTAACTATCGAGCCTCATCAACGCACTCTATGCGAATGAATTCAACTGCACTCTATGCAGGAATCTCCTGACTCAGATAGAGAAACAATTGAAACTTATTCTCTTCTCTCTCAGACCTCAGTTAAAAACCTGAAATCATATGCACAGCATATTCAAAGCCAATGCATGACCAGAGAGTAAACATTCATGAACACATAAACAACATACACAGAGAAAACAACACCAGCCATGAAATTGAATCAAAGACTCTCTTCTATTAATTCAAAAACATTTGTACATGGGTGTTCTTCACAAATTCTCTACTTGCTCTCTCTTCTTGCTCCTGAATGAATAATCATGTTACAATGTACAAAGGAGGGTGTCTATATCCGTTTTCCCTCTCGAAACTGAAACTGTCTAATCTAGGCTTAAACATCTATCTACCTGCATTAAATCTAATAAATGCCTCCTATCTATTTCAGACAAGAGCGTATGGCTCGAGGTCTGATACATTATACTAAAGGTGCTCCTTCATAAAGGTTCATTTAAGACTTGCGCTACCTTCCCAAAGCTCTTTTCAAAATTTGATTTTGTTTATTCCAGCTGATCTTTCGCTTGAAGTGATAGCTCGCTTGTTGAGTTGGCGATGCTCCTGCATCACCAGATCACTCTAGATCACCACTATGGCACATTGGGTTCTCCTCTAGTGCACATTAGTTGAGTTATATAGAGTATATCATGTGTAAATTATAATTAATTCATTTGGTTAATGAAAATTCTTTGATTCTCACTCTCTTGTTTCCATGTCTTCTCATTTCTCTACAAACTATGTATGTATTCTTGCTAGCTAGAAATTATCTATGCATGTTCATCCACATTTACATGGTATTATAGCCAACATAGTTCTAGGAAAAATACACACCAGACTCTTTTTGCAGGTACCGAAGATTGAAGACAGCGGGAAAATGAAATTTCGAAAAGAATTCATTCTTACACCATACAATTTCTTTTCATGGAAGGACAATATGATAATGAATATTCGAAGCAGAGGTTTATACAGGTTAACCATGGACACAAATATTGAACCCACATCATCCGTAGAAAAATATAAGTATCTGAATCAAATGGATGAAGTGCTTGGAACTATTTGCAGTCTCATTTCTCCTGAGCTCCTCTTTCACATATCCTCCTATAAAACCCCCAATGAAGTTTGGACCACCATGGAAGGAATTTTTGGAAAACACGATGAGATGAGGGGACATATAATCGAGGTGAATTGCTCACTTTGGATCCAAAAACCTTCAGAAATCTCCAAGATTTATTTACCAAATATAAGGATTTATTGTCGCAACTCAAGGCTTGTGGGCATGATAAATATAAGGAAGAGAAACAAATGGTTCTTACCATTCTTTCCAAAATTGGTCCATAATACTCAATTTTTATATCGACATTTCATTTAGTTAGGCTCGCCTCTTGAACCAACTTGAAGATGCCCTCTCTTGAGGTCTTTATTGATTCTCTGATGCAAGAGAAAAACAATCTCATCAACATGGGAAAAATAAAACTTTTGTGGTTTACCCCTAGCCATAAAGAGATTTTCCTCGTAACAGAATTGTCGACCATAATGGGGATAAAATCTTATTTTTCAGGGTTTGGAGTGTTTTTCTCCTTAGAATGCTCTCGTTTATATTGAGTTTACTATCGTATGATTGCTTGACAACCTTTGTTCACTCTAAGTCTGAGTTTCTTATCCTTCTCCTTATCCTGGTTGTTTTTTGACACATATATGCTGGTTTTTTTCCTGACAATCGTGTACATACACGTGTTGTCCTTCTGCAAGATGCATACATACACACTTTTCCCTTGAAAAATCGCGTACATCACCCTTTATTTCTTGGTTTATAGGTTTGATGGTTTTTTGGTGGGTTTTGATGATTGTTGAGTCTTCTTGGGTCTCTATTGTGACAGTTAAGTGTCTGTGGAATGGCAAGAAACCATTTTTCGGTTGAATTTTTGAGCGGTTTCTTTTGCTTCATATTTTTCATTTGATTGTCCTTGCATCTAGGGTTGGGCGTTTTTCTCCTTGACATCCTACTTGGGTTGTCTTTGTCTACACATAGTAGAGCTTTTATATCAAGTTGTTGTTCATTCCATGCATTTTAATTCTCTTATATTGAAAATACAAAAATAGTAGACATTTTACATTGATTGACATTTTGATATTTTGAACATTTTGTTATTTTGAATCTTTATCATTAATCTTAGTACATGTAAAACAAGATTGCAATTTTATTTAGAATTGGAGAACTAAATTGAGAATTACATTATGAAAATCATATCATTTATTGAAAATTGAAGTTAATACTTTGCATTGTATGTTTATTCGTTTAATTTACTTGTTAAGTCATAACATCACTAGTTTCACGGCCGAGTAAGCAAGGCCATTAAAAGTAACGCTATAATTTAAAATCAATTGGTTTAAGAGTTAATATTATATTGATTTAACAAGTTTGCGAAGTTACTTTTAGAGGAAAGGAAGTCACGATTAACCGTTGCTCTTGATGGCAACCACTTCGTTTCCATTAAACTTTGTAAAAACAAACAAAATACATGCTAGAGGTAGTGCCTGAAATCGACTATGCAATGCCTAATAAACACTGATAGTTGATTATAGTAGCAATCCACTTGAAGTAGGAAGTTGCATGTTGGCAAGAGTCCGAAGACTTTCGCTGCACAACTGTGTGTTTGTAGATGTAATTTGTTCGAACTTATTAAAAGTAGTTTATGATTTGGATTTTAATAAATAAAGATATAAGTTGTTAATTATCATACTGAAAATTATTCATATTTTAAAGTAATGGGATTTTAACATATCCTTAGTTATATATATTTTTTATTATTTATATTTTTATTGATGTGGAAAGATAATATTTTAATGGTATAACTTATTTTTTAAATCTATTGGTAGAAGTTATTTTTAAAAATTTATTACTAGCATAACGCGTGGCTGGTAAAAGCCTTTGGCTGAGAAAATGAAAGGTTAATCATTCAAATGTGGTAAGTAAATCGATACTTTTATAATAGTGAGGAAGGTGGTGGTTGAAATCACAACCATTGATTTATTGGGATGACTAGAAATATTCTATCAATATTTAATCTTGTCCATACAAAAATAATTAAACACTAAAAACCTAATTAAATTAATGAACATCACTTTTAAGATTTTACATTTAATTTGATTTAATTTTTTTATTTTTAATTTTTTTTATTTATGATTATGGAAAAAAAATCTGTAATTGAGTAAAATTACTGACACTTACCCATCATTTTAATTTTTTTATGGTAGAATCTTATAAATAGGTTTTTGAAAAAAAACCTTTGAAGTGAAAATATAGAGAAATAGATGAGACTTTGTCACTCCTTTTTCTATTAAAATTTACCTAACTGTAAGATAAACAACTAGCAAGAAGAAGAAAAAATAAAGCCTAACTCTACGAGAAACAACTAGCAAGAAGAAGAACCATTGTGTCAAAACAAGTAATTTTCTCCCTAAGTTTGATATGTAAACTCAACTAAGGAGTGTCTTTTTAGAAAGGGATTTTGGCCTATTTATAGTAAGAATATTCTTACTATAAATAATAACTCCAACAAAGAGGAAAAACGCATGGGGTACATACTATAAAGATTACTGAAGCTATCCTTGAGTTCTTGGAGGAAAAGCTCCATGTAATTTTACAGTTCTGTGCAATCTTATCGATTCCACTTTTAAAATCTTGTGATCGTGTTTTTATTTTGAGAATATCTATCGTCTATACTAACTAGCAGGCTTACCACTGGTAAAACTTTTGCATAGTTAAAAATAAAATCCTAATCAGCACATTAAAAACATTAGGTCCACTAAAATCCATGGCACAAGGTCACCAAAATCCATAGTGTCAAGTTAATCATTCAAACTTGGCTTGCACATATATTAATTTATGTTAATCATTTAAACTTGACAATTATATGGCCTTACAGTCATTTCTTAATATGATTAGGTAAATGTGAAAAAGTAAACATGAACTGATTTATTCATAAATGTAAGAAAGTTATGAACAATAAATCATATTCATTGATTTAGGAGGACAACTAAGAATATGCCTGCACCTTCAATTGTTAACAATCAGATTAAGATTTTAGATTAAAAAACCATTAATTGTGTCCATTTCCAATAGATATACGTCTTTCTACTGAAATATAAATATAGTTTTGGAGTGATATTCATGACAGGCATTTAACAATCCAGATGTCAGAGTAGCTGATTATTTCGATGTCATTGTGGGGACGAGCATTGGAGGACTAGTCACTGCGATGTTAACTGCTCCAAATGACAAGAAACGCCCATTGTTTGTTGCAACAGATATTACTCGTTTTTATTTGGAGAACTGTCCTTTCATTTTTCCACCACCGAAGAAGTTAGTGGGTTGAATTATTTTTATGGTTTTAATGTTACAACATTAATCTTCAATATGCGAGTAGAAAGATGAATCAATTTAAATGAATTATTGATAGGGGCATTTTTGGGTGGTTACCAACACAATATACAGCTTTGATGAGTCCAAAATACTCCGGGGATTTCCTCTACAACACCATAAAAAGAGTATGTGGGGATAGAAGATTAAATGAGTGGCTAACCAACATTGTGATTTCAGATCCTATAATCCAGCATTGGTTGTAACCAATAAGACCAAGTTAGAATTTAGTTATGAGCGTATTCAATAATCAGTTTCTAATGTACATTGCTGTAAATTGATGTATGACCGTAGAGGTTGAGAGTGAGATGAGTGTGTGCATGTTGTAATCTCCTTGATGTAAATAATAAGACAATCGATACCCCTGTTTGGTAGAAGTAGCCCAACATTTGAATGAACCACGTAAATCTTTGTGTTTTTAATTGAAGAACAACAGCAATAGCGCAAGGTGCGTCGATTCCCACAATGCTATAGGTCCCTTCTCTGGAAGGGTGTGGCGTCTTACTAGTCAAACCTAGCTTGTTTTGAAAATCCTCAAATCGCCGCAGTTCAACTGCATTGACAGGTGCATATACAACCTAAAATCGTCGCGGTAAAGATATAAGGTACAGTCCAACAACCCTTCAAGATATCCGCACTCCAGTAGTATCAAGACATGCGAAGGCTTCCTAAAACTCCATGGGTAAGAAAACATTCACATGGGGTTTTGTCTTTGAAAAATTTAAGGTCTAGCCTTTGTTGTTTGAAAAAGTTTATGGTATGACGTACGAATGGAGGATGCTATAAAAGGTGAATATAGTATGCATATTGTATTAAGTATTTTATGCATATTATATTATATATAAAGGTGGAGGAATTAATTCTTTAAAGCGTGAAGGTGGATACTTAAAAGGGTGGATGCTTTATAAAATATTTTTGAGATAGCCTCTTTTATATATTATTAAAAGATTTTTTTGATTAAACTCTTTTACATTTTTATTAAAAGGTGTTTGGGAATAAACCTTTTAAAATTATTGTTCAACCTTGAGTTAGACCATTTCTCTACATATTTTTTGAAAGAGCCTTGGTTATTATAAGCATTAGTGTTTTTTGGAATGTTTCCTCTAATAGCAAAGACGTAGAGTGCTAAGTTCGAAATTGAGAAGTTCAATGGCAAGAACAATTTTGAGATCTGGAAGGTTAAGATGCACGATATGCTCATGCAACAAGGTGTGGTGAAGGCCCTTTTGGGAAAATCAAAGCAACCCGCGACCATAACAGATGATGACTGGGATGAGATGCAAGAGCACTGAGTGCCATACGCCTATGTTTGGACGATGATGTACTGTTCAACATTGTTATAGAGAAGACAACAGTCGGTTTGTGGTCAAAGATGGAAAGCCTGTACATGACGAAATCCTTGACGAACATGATATTCCTGAAAAGGAAATTGTACAGTTTGCGCATGAAGGAAGGTACGAAAATAGTTGATCATTTAAATACTTTTAGTCCAGTTGACTAACATGGGAGTGAAATTTGAATTTGAAGATAA
The DNA here is from genome assembly GCA_009831015.1 of Picea engelmannii. Taxonomy (NCBI): domain Eukaryota; kingdom Viridiplantae; phylum Streptophyta; class Pinopsida; order Pinales; family Pinaceae; genus Picea; species Picea engelmannii. The sequence continues at coordinate 1,046,947 of ML780298.1, read as the reverse complement.
GACGATTACATTATTATGTTCTTTGCCCGTGTCATGGGATCACTTTGTTACCTCTATTAGTTTCTGTTCAACATAAAGTATTGAGTTTGATGACATTGTTGGAGCTTTACTGTTTGAGGAAACATGGAAGAAATCAAATCTAGAAACCTCTACATCTGAGGTGATGGTGATCAGAGGCAGACCTAAAGAAAGAGGACACGATTAGAGGGATTTCTCTCGGTCAAAGTTTAAGGGAAAGAAGAGCAAGATTAAGTGTTGGTTTTGTGGCAAATCTGGACACCTGAAGAAGGATTGTTGGAAGAGACAACAAGCCTCCAAAGAATACCCTCCAAAGGAGATGAAGGAAGAAAATGCAACCGAAACAGGTTTAGCAACAGGTTCGGGTATGGCTGATGAAGTTTTAACAATTAGTATTGGTTCACATCATGATCAACAGTGGTTATTAGATTATGGTGCTTCAAACCACATGTGTCCTCATAGACACTGGTTTATTACTTATCAGTCCATAGATGATGGAATAATTTACATGGGAAATGATATCTCGTGTAAAGTTGTGGGAATTGGTAGCATTCAAATTAAGATGTTTGATGAAACTGTTAAAATATTAATTGATGTAAGACATGTACCTGAGCTTAGGAAGAACCTAATCTCTTTAGGAGTCTTAGACACATGAGGTTACAAGAGCATTGTTCAAGGTGGATTTATGAAGGTATACAAAGGAATCCAACTGGTTATGAAAGCAAGGAAGGTTGGTAACCTGTTTCTGTTAGAAGGGAGGACTGAATCAGATCATGTGACAATGGTATCTAAGGACGACAATGATTCTGTTTGATTGTGGAATCAACGGTTGGGCCATATGAGTGAACAAGGATTAAAGGTATTAATTGATCGCAAGTTACTTCTTAGTCTAAAGTCCTTAAAGATAGGTTTATGCAAGCATCGTATTTATGGAAAACAAAATAGGAAAAAATTTAAAACCGGAAGACATAACAGTAAGGGAATTCTTGACTATATCCATTCTGATGTTTGGGGACCATCCCCTGTTATTTCATATGGAGGATCATCATATTTTGTAACTTTTATAGATGATTTCTCTAGAAAGGTTTGGGTCTATATGTTGAAAAGTAAGGTTGATGTATTTACAATTTTCAAGAAGTTTAAAGATTTAGTGGAAAAGAGAACTGGTAGATCCATTAAATGTTTAAGAATTGATAATGGTGGTGAATTTACATCAATGGAGTTTGAGAATTATTGCAAGGAATTTGGGATTGATAGGCATAAAACCACTGCCTATACTCCTCAACAAAACGGTGTTGTTGAACGAATGAACATGACTCTTCTAGAGAAACCAAGGAGTATGTTGAGTAATTCCAACTTGCAACAGGAAGTGTGGGCAGAAGTTGTATCTACAGCTTTTTATTTGGTGAATCGATCACCATCAACAACAATAGAATGCAAAATTCTTGAAGAGGTAACAAGTCACCCTCGTAATTATTCTAATCTTAAAGTTTTTGGTTGTAAAGCCTATGCTCTAATTTTGAAACATCAACATTCTAAATTAGATCCAAAATAAAAAAAAGGCTTATCTTTGTTGGATATGGTGATGGTATTAAAGGGTACAGGTTGTGGGATCTTATTGCCCATAAGATCACTATTAACAGAGATGTAATATTTGATGAATCATCTCTCATCAAATCAAAAGTAGATGTTCAAATGAAACAGGAAGAAGCACCAAAGTATCAACAAATTCAGTTTGAAACGAATGAAGGTGAACATGAACAAGTTTCAAAAGATGTTCATGAAGAGTCTCCTACAATAGAGGAAGACATGGTTGATGATGACAGTCAATAGGTTGTGGATGAACCACAAACTTTCCTAAGGAGATCTACGCGGGTCATAAATCCTCCAAGAAGGTATGATGATTTTGTTTCATCGATTTATTTAAGTACTAATGATGATGAACCTCCATGCTATCATGAAGTTGTGAAGGGTTCTAACAATGATAAATGGAATGAAGCGATGAAGGATGAAATGAAGGCATTAGAGAAGAATGCTACATTGGACCTGGTAGAACTTCCAAGGAAAAATTGTAGGTTGCAAGTGGGTCTACAAGATGAAAAAGGGTGTTGATGACAAGGTGGAAACGTACAAGGCAAGGCTGGTTGTGAAAGGATATTCTCATAAAGAAGTTATTGAATTTCATGAGATTTTTTCACCAGTTGTGAAAAAATCAAATTCAAATTTTATATAGTTTTTATAAATTTTTGGTGATTTTTAAAGTAAAATAATTTTATCCTATAGAATTTGGGTGAGTCATTTTTAAAATAGAGAATCTCGTTTTTGGAAAAACCATGGAAAATTAGCCCAAGTGTGAAATTTAGCCCCTAAAATCATCCATGGCATTGGGCAACAATGAAATGGGTGCTTCAGTATCTGAGGGGAACAAGTGATTACTGTATCACCTATAAAAGTGGTTGTGAATCAATCTGTGGATATGTTGATTATGATTTTGCAGGTGATTTGGACAAGAGAAGGTCGACTTCAAGGTATTTCTTTAATCTTATAGGTGGAGCTATTAGTTGGATGTCAAAGCTACAAAATATTATTGCTTTATCCACTATAGAAGCATAATACGTAGTTTCTTCACATGCTTGCAAAGAGGCAGTTTGGTTGAAAGGTTTGTTTGGTGAGTTTGGAAGGATGCAAGACAAAGTAAATTTACTTTGTGATAGTCAAAGTGTTATTCACTTGGATAAGAATCCAACCTACCACAGTAGAAAAAACATATACCTATCAACTACCATTTTGTAAGACAGGTCATCGATGAAAGTGGAGCCTCTCTTAAGAAAGTGCATACAAAAGAGAGCTGCGCAGACATTTTCACAAAACCAGTATTGTTAGAGAAGCTATGATGGTGCTTGGATTCTCTTGGCTTGCAGAAAAGGTGATGAACAAAAGAAGGAGAAAGGTATTAGGTTAATTGTTGTCAAGGTGGAGATTGTGAAATGGTGAAAAAAAATTCCTAGGATTATGATTTCATATCCTATAATCTAGCGTTGGTTGTAACCAATAAGACTGAGTTAGAATTTAGTTATGAGCACATTCAATAAGCAGTTTATGTACATTGCTATAAATTGATGTATGCCCATAGAGGTTGAGAGTGAGATGAGTGTCATCATGCTGTAATGTTGTTGATCTGAATAATAAGACAACCTATACTCTGCTTGGTTGACACCACGTAAATCTCTTTGTTTTTAATTCTGTGCTTGAATTGTGATATTTGTGTTTCCTCAATTTTCAAATAAAACACATATGATATCCATTTAAAACAACCAATAATCTTCTCATCTTCTGAGATAATCTTTGTATGATCTGAGTACTCTAATCTTGAAATCAATTACAATTCTAGTTTAAGAAATATAGTATACCAAATCTCTTTACAGGATCGGAAAGATAAGTTGAAAGATGCAGTTTTGTCTGATGTCTGCATTGGGACCTCAGCAGCTCCAACATATATTCTCGCTTATTGCTTCAAAACACAAGACTCCATAGGCAAAACCAGAAGCTTCAATCTCATAGACGACGAAGTTGCAGCTAACGACCTAGTAAGTCGTGCTGATATATTTTTCCATCACCATATCTTGGTAACTATGATTGAAATTTCAGTTTTGAATGGCACTGCATAACACTTTTTTCTGAGACTTCATGCAATTAATTTGTTGTTGTCTAAAATATTTTTGCAGTCATTAATTGTGATACACCATGTGATGGAAGAAGCTCTCACTTGCAATCCAAATCTACCACTATGGAAAACAAGTACTGATCTAGATTTAAAAGAGAACGACTCCAGCAAGTTTTTGGTTCTTTCTCTTGGAACATGACAAAAAATAGTTGGTTACGGGGCTACGAATGCTACAAAATGGGGGTTATTTGGATGGTTAAATATAGACGACAAAATGCCTTTAATTGATATCTTAATGCAATCAAGTCCAAATATGGTGGACATTCAAGAATCCTTCTTGTTGAAAGCCATTAACAAGCATACTTATCTAAGAATCCAGGTCATTTTGCTGAACCTTGAACACCATGGGTTTTGTTTGAAGTTGAACACCATCCATATTGGATATGTCTAACAGACTACCTAACTGTGATCAGGAACCCGAGTTAATAGAAAAGAGAAGTTTAATGGATCTGGAAAAGGAAATGAAAAGAAGGGAACTTTTGGACAAGTCTATTTCAAGTGTGAATATGGAGACTGGCCACTATAATCAACAAAGATGCATTGACTAGGTAATTATAAGTATTACTAGTAACAACCATTTTTTTTATAAAGTGGTGGATATAGGCCCATATAATATTTTTCACCTTTTCAAATTAAAGACACCTATATCAATTACTTTTATAAAGTGAATTGTTACTAATTTTAAATCTGTTAGGAACAAGCAATTTCAATATACATAATTTCTGATTTTGGTAGTCTCCATGAATGGATGTCTTGGGCGTCTGCTTCCTATCTGATTAATTACAAAGAATTATTATTGTAATTATTTAATGCTTTGGGAGCGTGCTTACTCTAGAGACTTTAATGCTTTAGCTGGACGGGACGGGACGAATTGACAACTTCGAATTAGATAAAAAAAACCTCAGTAGGGGTTTGGTCATGAGTGCTAGTGCTGCAAATCAAAATATTAATAGTTCTTTTGATTGTGTTAAAAATACATATTCTTCAGGTATATGAAGAAAGGATATACTAGCATAGCAGTTAATCTTTAAAACAATATATTAAATTTTATTATTGATTAACAAATAAATGGTTGAGCTTCATTTATCTGGTGTTAATATTTTGATTTTTGTTAATCACTTACGTGGCAATCAGTTAGCTATCAAAGTAATTTTTAAATATGATTAGGTAAATGTAAAAAAGTAAACACATAAACGGATGTCTTTATAATAGCTAGGAAGTTAATGATTGAAATCACAACCATTTATTTTGTGTGACTACTAAGAATTTTCCAGCCATATTTAATCTTGTCCATAGAAAACTTACTAGCACAGCAGCAAAATAGTTGCTGGTGAACGCCGAAGGCTGAGAAGATGAAATAAATCTTTAAAAGAATATATTAAATTTTATTATCTATTAACAAATAAACTGTTGGGCTTCATTTATCTGGTGTTAATATTTTAATTTCTGTTAATCACTTACGTGGAAATCAGTTAGCTATCAAAGTAATTTTTAAATATGATTAGGTAAATGTAAAAAAGTAAACACATAAACTGATGTCTTTATAATACCTAGGAAGTTAATGATTGAAATCACAGCCATTTATTTTGTGTGACTACTAAGAATATTCCAGCCATATTTAATCCTGTCCATAGAAAACTTATTAAACACTAAACCCCTATTAAATCTGTCCATTGTCAATAGGTGTACGCCTTTCGGCGTAATTAAGCACTAAACCCCTATTAAATCTGCTCATTATCAATAAGTGTACGTCTTTCTACATAAATATGAAACGACATAATGACAAAAGTGGAATGCCATAAATTTAAAAAACTTTAAATCGACAAATGCGATTGTCTCCCTTAAATTTAAATCAGAAAACGTGGGCGTGGTGTGAAGAGAGTCCACAGTTCACACTTCATATGAAGCGTGCCTTCCCCAATATGAAAAGTGCGTGGTAATTTTTAAAAACGTGCACTGTAATGAGAAGGTTAACATTTCATAAAGGAACGTGTGCTTCCAATATGAAACGTTTGTGGTAATCAGTTGAAATCATGTCATGGGAAGCATTAGGTTTATAAATGGAATGAGTGGGTATTAGAAAGTTCAGATGCAACGTGGGCATTTATCTAGATGTCACGATTTACATATTATAAAAGTGTATGCGTGTTAGAATATGAAACGTGTGTAGTAATTCTTAATTATATAAATTTGGCTTGCATAGATATTAATCTTTTTTATCTTTCTTAATTATTTAGACTTCGTAATTATATATCCTTACAGTAATTTTATAATGTGATTATATAAAAAGTAAACATGTTAACCGATGTATTTATAAATGCAATTTGGGAGAACGATCAAAAGTATGCCAGCATTTTCGATGGATAGCCATCAGATTAGGATTAAAGATTAAAAGATTATTAATTATGCCCATTTCCAATAAATATACGATGTAATTAAATATATCAAATTTCAATAAATCATTAAAAAGAAACTTTGATTAGAGCAATTAGTCCTCTGAATTGGTTTCAATGTTAATATTGTATTGATTTGGCAGGTTTGAGGAGTTACTTTCAGGTGAGAGAAAATCACGATTAATCGCTGAAAGAAAGTAACGATTAAGTGCTACTCTTAATGGCGAGCACTTCGATTCCTCAAACTTCATAAAATTTAGAGGCTATGAATCTAATCGAATATGCAATGCATGATAAACTGTCTTTTTAATTATGGTTTCAATCAATTTCAAATAGGAAGTTAGGTCTTGGCAAGGGTACAAAAATTTAAGTTGTAATTTGTTCGATTACCGAAACCTCATAAAATTTAGGGGTAGTACATCAACTCAAATATAATGCCTGGCAAAGGCTCCTTTTTATTATTGTTTCAATCAAATTTGAAATAATCTTGCAATAGTCCCTATGATTTTAATATATCTTTTGTTTTATATGTAATTTGTTCGAAGATGATTTTAATATATCTTTTGTTTTATATATAGATATATATATAAAGATGATGATAATGAAGATTATTTAAGTTCACTAAAACTAAAATTGAATTGGTCTATCAGATTTTAAAAGGGTAAGATATTACTTGGGATTTTTTAGAATTTTGTTTTTGTGCTCGAAAAACATATTTCATCTCTTCAACTTTCTTAGTGTCAAAAAGGTGACACACTCTTTCATATTTCACTATTGAGCTCCTCAAAATTTGTTCTTATCTTAGCATTGTTTATTTTTGTTCTTATCTTAGCAATGTTTATTTTTTTTTCTTTACACTTGTCAAAACAGATAGATAATTTTGATCTTCTAGATTAGGTTTGATTATATCCTTATAATACCTTAATTTTTTTTTCCTCCATCTCTTAATGACACCAAATTTTCTCCTTAAATTTGGATTTGATGATATTTTTAATAGTATTTTTATTCTACAAAATGGTGTCTTCCATGATTCCCAAATACTTTAGTCACGACCAGATGTCATCCTCGCTTGAGTCTATGGTGATTAAGACTAGATTTTGAAGCAATTTTAGGAAGCCTCTTGTCTTCTATGTTGTTTATCTTATTCTTATACATTAGGTATCTAGCCAGCTATTCTCTCAATAGAAAAGAGGCTTGTATGCCTATGGCTTAATTAAATATGTCAAATTTCAATAAATCATTTAAAAAAGATCATTGATTAAAGCAATAATCAATTAGTCCCGTGAATTGGTTTCAGTGTTAATATTGTATTGATTTGGCAGGGTTGTGAGAGTTACTTTCAGGTGAGAGAAAGTCACAATTAACCACTAAAAGAAAGTCACGATTAAGCGCTACTTTTAATGGTGAGAACTTCGATTCCTAAAACTTTATAAAAGTTAGAGGCCGTGCATCTAATCGAATATGCAATGCCTGATAAACAGTCTTTTTAATTATGGTTTTAATCAATTTGAAATAGAAAGTTAGGTCTTGGCAAGAGTCCGAAAACTTAAGTTGTAATTTGTTGGATTACTGAAACTTCATAAAAGTTAGAGGTAGTGCATCTAATCAAACATGAAATGCATGGTAAAGGACCCTTTTTATTATGGTTTCAATCAAATTTGAAATAATTTTGGAAGAGTACTTAAACTTTGCAATTTGTTCAAAGATGATTTTAATATATTTTTTTGTTTTATATATATAAATATATATAAAGATGATGATAATGAAGATTTTTTAAGTTCACTAAAACTAAAACTGAATTGGTTTATCAGACCTTAAAAGGGTAAGAGATTACTTGGGATTCTTTAGAATTTTGTTTCTGTGCTCTAAAAATATTAAGAAAAGCAGATCTAATCTCTTCAACCTTCATAGTGACACACTCTTTCATATTTCACTATTAAGCTCCTCATAATTTGTTCTTATCTTAACAATGTTTATTTTTTTCTTTACACTCTTAAAACAAATATATAATTTTGATCTTCTAGATTAGGGTTGATTACATCCTTATAATACTCTAATTTTATTTTTTCCTTTATCTCTTAATCACACCACAATTTCTCCTTAAATTTTGATTTTATGATATTTTTAATAGTATTTTTATTCTACAAAATGGTGTTTTCCATGATTCCCAAATACTTTAGCCAAGACCAGCTATCTTTATGCCATCTTGGCTTGAGTCTATGGTGCTTACCTCTAGATTTTGAAGCAATTCTAGGAAGCCTCTTGTTTTCCATGTTGTTTAACTTGTTCTTATACATTAGGTATCTAGTCATAATTGTTCTCTCAATGGGGAAGAGGCTTGTGTTTAAGAGGAGGATGGGATAGGGCGTATTTCCTTTAATTTTGAGATTATAGGTTATGCAATTATTTTGTATTTGCTCCATATTTCTCTAGGAATCACGAGATATACTACAACCAGAGACTTCACATCCATAAAGAATAACAGGTTTAATGAGATTCTCAAAGAGGAGTTTTCTATTTTCCCAAATCTAAATATCGACTGATTCACAATTGTTTTCAAGCCCATAATACGCTTTCCATCCCCCAATAATCATTTTACTGATGCTATAATTCAAGTTGAGCTTGTGGTGAATATCAATTCCAATATAATTGTATGAAGTCACTTCCTCCAAGTTGTTGTTGTCATATACGAAGGTATCATAAGTGATCTTATTGGATTTAATAATCATGACCTTAGTCTTATCAATATTAACAGTGATACCCATATTGAAGAATTTTTTTTTGAGGATTCTTAATTTGTTTTCAATATTATGGGGACTCATTTCCATAAGAACGATATCATGAGCATAAAGAAGAAGATTAATGATTATACCACTGAGGGTAGGGTCGTTTTCCAAGAAATCCTCTAACTTGTCAATGTAAATGCCAAAAAGGGCGGAACAACCTTGTTTGACACCAATATTGCACTTAATATCTTTCGATAAGTCCTCAATGTTTTTAAACTTAGAAATAATGTTCTCATACATCCTTGTTGCAACAACCCTCAACTCTAGAGTCAATTTTATCTCTTTCAACCTATTTCAAAGATTATATATATAGTCCATATTTTATTAATTAATTTTATTGATTTAGAAAAATAATATTATTTTTGTAACAATAGTCATTTTTGAAATCATATAGTATAGACAAATTAATCCAGTGTTGGTTGTAACCAATAAGACCAAGTTAGAATTTAGTTATGAGGACATTCAATAATCAGTTTCTAATGTACATTGCTATAAATTGATGTATGCTCGTAGAGGCTGAGAGTGAGATGAGAATAATAAGACATCTAAATAATAAGAGAACTGATACCTCTGCTTGGTGGACGTAGCCCAACTTTTGGGTCAACCATGTAAATCTCCGTGTTTTTAATTCTGTGTTTGAATTATGATATTTGTGTTTTTGCAATTTTACAATACAACACATATTGTATCCCAATATGGATGACGTGAAAGCTTTTGCAAATGTCTCTAGATCATGAGTCTTTGAAACTTGAGATAAAAGAGAAGATGCTCGTTAGAACTCTGAACGTGTTTGACGCTGATATGAAGGATCACCAACAAGATCACCAAGTACTTCTCGTGTTGAACACAACCATCTAGGAAGTGATGGTGTTGGTGTTTATTTAAGTCCAATGGACTCATTTGGAGGAACATGAGAAGGATGAGGTGTATTTTCATCCTCACTATCATCATATGAAGAAGAAACTAGAATATGAATAGAAAAAGGCACAAACATCAAAGATGTCTTACAGGCCAAAGAAGGCACAATCGTCGAATTAGGCTCCCGGGCCAAGATATTTTCATCAAATTTAACATCTCTTATAATAATAATTTCATTACAATGTGGTTGGAGAAGTTTGTAACCTTTGGCATATTCAGAATAACCAACAAATATACACTTCTCACTTTTAGGCCACAATGCTTTCATTTTCTCATCAAGAATGTGAGCCCATGCTATACATCCAAATACACGAAAGTCACTTACATCAGGATTAATTTTAGTGCATTCTTCTCACGATGTTATATTTTTAAGAGACTTTGTGGGAGTATGATTTCCTATGTAATTTGCTCATTTTATGGCTTCCTCCCAATACTTTACAATTAATCCCTTAGATTGGATCATACAATTAGCCATTTATTTTAATGTGCAGTTCTTTCTCTTAGCAACACTATTTTGTTGTGGTGTATATAGAAAATTGTGTTTCATTTGGATGCCCAATGTAGTGCAATAACTTGTATAATTATTGTTCACATATTCTCCTCCTTTATTCGTTCTTAACCTTTGAATTTGATGCCCATATTGCTTTTCTACAAGGTCCTTGTAGGCCATAAACTTGTCAAAAACTTTGCTCTTAAGTTTTAATAAGTAAACCCAAGTACATATGGAAAAATCATCAATGAAAGTTAATAAATAACTGCATCCAAAAAAAGAAGGAGAATAAAGTGGACCACACAAGTCACTATGAACAAGCTGCAAAGGACCCAAGGTGTGCCAAGAGGCATATTTTTCAAAACTTTCCCATTGATGTTTGTCAAGAAAACAATCGACACAAAAACCATCTCTGCATGAAATAAGAGGAATACCAGTAACAATCTATTGACTACATAGTTGTAACTTGGAATGAGCAATAGTTTATATGACCAAACCGCTCATGCCAAATTTTTCTCAAGTCGTCGCTATGAGAAATAAAAACTAATGGAAAAGATGATGACCCAAAGTTGTCAAACTTGTACGACCTAGTAATATCATCAACAATTCTAGTTACAAGAACATTTTGGGGATCATTTAGATCCTTGATTACAACTTAGTGAGGTGAAAACTATACAGTTTTACCTTCACCTGAATGAGTGATTTGATATATTGATAGAAGGTTACAAAAAAGACTTGGGACACATAATACATCATTGAAATGAGAATTATCTACCTGAAATGTTCTAGATCCTAGAACACTAAGATATTTATCATCACCAACAAATATTTTCTTAGAGTTACATTCATTTAGAGTAAAAAATATGGAATTCTCCTTAGACATATGATAACATTCTCTTGAATCAATAATCCACTCATCATAAGAAGAAGTAGAAGTTTCATTGAAGGAGAAACCAGAAGTAGAAAGTACATGTCCATGAGAAGAAGAAGAAGAAGAAGTTGAATCAATAATAATGTTGTGTTTCTTCATCATTGCTTCTAAAGATTCCATCTTCTTGAAACATTTGGACTATACATGATCATATTTCCCACAAAAGTTGCAATGTCTGTCATTCTTCTTATTTTTAGTTTTTTCTCATTTGTCACATACAAAGATGTTTGCGTGGGTTTGGGACCCTTATTTTTCTTTTTGTTGTGGAAAGGATATTTCTTCTTGGGATTATTTGGTTTATCTTTCTCTAAGGATACTAACGCTTTATTGGAGCTACCTGTAATGTTGATCACTTCAAGTTGTACAAGCCTATCTTGCTCTCTAATAAAAGCATTACAAAAGGACTCAAGAGTGGGTTTTTTATAAGATTTTCGTAGAGCCTCTGGCATGGAATAAAAGGTAGATACAAACAAAAAATATGCACTACCTAGCTTAGAAAGAATAATATAGACTAAACACTGATGCAGGAGCATCATTGGCAAGCACACAAAGCAGGACCACTCAACGCATGGGAATATTTTCAGAATCTCAACGCTGGCAGTCTCGACGAATATTTTGAAGTATGTATGAACTCGGCGATTTTGAAGCACGCCTGAACTCAGCGCCAGAAAAATATTTGAAGAACTCTTGAACGATTGCGAGCGAAGTGGGAGTTTCCACTCCTACTCTAGAATGTGACTGGTCTAAGATAGTCGCTAGGTTAGGTTTTGGAGTAGACAAGTAGTCAGGGGAAACCCTAAGAATCCTTTGAGATAAATAGAGGTTATGTACGCCCAAATGAGGCTAGCTGCAAGTTAATAGGAGATTTCTAAGTTTTCATTTTTCATTTTGATTATAGTTGTATCCATTTTCACTTTTGAATATAACAGAGGAAAATTGACCCAATGCATGGTGTGGACATTGTTTTGCAATTCTTTGTTATTGTGCTTTCATGAATGAATGAATGAATGAATTTCGTTATGAGTATATGGAACTGTGAATTTTAGGATAATTTTCAATCATTTCTCTTCTGTTGGAAGTGGTGCAAGGTGTGCAGATAGAATGCAAGGAGTGAAAAGAGACTGTTGAAAGGCGCTCACAATCGTGCAAGAATCCAAACCTTACATAAAGATATGGTGCAAGGAGTGCATAGATCCGAGATTCGACTACGTGTCGAAGGGACTTGTAAAAATTCGAAGAACAAGAAGATGAGAAGGCTAGGAGGGCGTGAGGAATTTCTCTTCGAGAAATCCTTCAGATCTGAGTTATTGAAATCCGTGAAATGAAAGGAGTGTGCGGGAAGTCAAAGTCTTCACAAGACCAAGCTCAGGAGGAATAACACTTTTCATAAGTGTTAACGAGGTCCAGGAGTCGAACTCATCGGAGGAGAAAAGGTTTGAAACCTTTGAACACTTTCATAATCTTTTAAGTCATAGAAATCAGAAGGTCAGGAGGAGGATTGATGTTGGTCTTTGGATCATAGTGCAAGGATCAACATCCATCTGATTCAAGACAAGGTACATGAGCTTTAAATCTTTGTATATATAGGGGAGAGAACCCACCAAGATTTGAGACTTGAAACTTTTGAAATCCAGAGTTCTGAATTTCCAAAGTAAAATCTTTGTTGTTTTATCATCTGAAGCAGATTCAGCCGTCAGATCGTCCAAGGTGAACATCCGGCATTGGATTTTCGAGGAGAATTTGGGTCGTCGGATATTGAGAGCTCAGGAGGAATTAATTTTGAACTCTGATATTCCCGAAGGGCCGGAGAGCTGAAGCAAAGTTGGACCGTTAGATCTAGAGGGATACATGTCAGTAGATCCTGAGCTCCAGGAAATTTGTCGTGGAATTTTCGGTTTGAGAACTGAGATTTCCAAAGTCCTAAGGCCCGAAGACCTAATGTGAATCCAGAGCATCGGATCTAGAGGAGACATGGAAAAGATCTGAGAACTCTGGGTAAAGTCCCAAAGCGATCTATAGCTGTCAGATTTAGGGGAGACGTGGTGTGAATCCTTGCACTCTGGGTAAAGACCTAAAGTAAACCTCAGTCATTCATCCGAGGTGGACATGCGTCAATGGATTATAGCCTTTAGACAAAGTCATTGGGGAAAGGGTGGAGTTTGAGATTTGAAATATCTGAAGTCTGAATCCCAGAAGAGATCTCGACCATTGATTGAGAGAAGGGTATCAGGACCATTGATATGGGTTGAAAGGTCAAACACCCATGGTAGAAGCTGGACCATTGATTGTTTGCAAAAGTGTCTACAGATCACCTACTTTGGGATATTGGAGTACGACAGAAGGTGAGGTTTGAGATTTTGAAACCTAGAAGTCTGTAGAACCATAGAGATCACAGTCGTTGATTGAAGGGGACAAGTGTTAGTAGCTATTCCACTCTAGAAGATTGCTCTGCAAAGGAAGCCAAGGTTTGAGATTCGAAAATTCTAAACTCTGGAATTATGAATCGTTCATAGCCATCGATCGGAGGGAGGGAGATCCAGACCATTGATTCCGAGGAATATATCTCAGTCATCCGTTCGAAAGAACCATTAAGATCATGATATTTATTATCATCTCGAATTGTAGGGACAAGAGTTGCGTGGACTTTAAGAAGTTTAGTTTGGGTTGAAATCCATACTTTGGTTTTGATAGGAGGACACGTGGAGGCTCGAGGAGAATTGCGGGACCAAAAGTAGTTTGAATTCAAACTACTTGTGGCCATGCCCACAATTGCGTGGTCATCATCTAAGGTCACATCAGAGGAGGGGCCAAGAAAAAAGACGCCAACGCCTGATACTTTGATATTTTCACAGAGCACGAAGGGGAAGGTCGTAGGTGTCGTGAAGCCTACGTAGGGAACCTAGGGGATATCTGTTTAACACAGAATGAGACCAATAAGGTTTTTGAGAATCACCTGACTCCATAATCTAAGATCCTGACCAAGAGGTAGCGTGACCCTTAGGAGAGAAGGGGGTTTGCACCAAGTGATATCAGAGCGAGTGTTTTCCTTGTAGACAATAGGAAAAGGAGAGGAGATAAAAGAACTCAAAGTTGTACTCTGTGTGTGACAGACAGTCAACACAATGCCACCAAGGATACGAGTGGAACCACCTTTAGCCAATCGAGTTGTAGAAAGGGAGATGTGAGAACTTCGTGAAATATTAGAGGTGATGGAGGCAACATAGAGGAGAGAACATGATGTTGGAGACATCAGCGATGCAGACAACAAAGAAGTAGAAGCTGAAGAAGCAACAGGAGAGGATGTTTCCAAAGAATGCTTGCTAAGAGCAGTTGCTAGATTGGGAGGTAGAGCCAAGATAAAGGTCCCAATGTATGAAGGAAATTTAGATGTTGAAGAACTGTTGGATTGGGTGAGATCTATGGAAAAACATTTCGACTATGAAGAGGTCAATGAAGATAAAAAGGTGAAATAGGATGTCACCGGGCTAAAAGGACATGCAACGCTGTGGTCGGATGAACTGCAGGCTGAGAGGAGAAGAAAGAGAAAACATAAGATAAATAATTGGGACAAATGGTAGCCAAGATGAAGGCTAAGTTCATACCCAAAGATTATTAGATCAATATGTTCAGGAAGTTGCAGAACCTGAGACAGAAAGGTATGAAAGTTAAGGAGTACACATAGGATTTCTATAGGATGAACATCAGAATTGGAAAAAGAGATAAAGATGAATAAAAACTTGTCAGATATATAAATGGCCTGAGATATGAAATCCAAGATGAGCTCAGCATGATGTTATTAAGGACAATTGAAGATGCTTATTAGTTTGCACTGAAGGCAGAGGAAAAGTTGGCCAAAAAACAAAGCCAGTGAGGAAGAGGTAAAATCCCAACCCCAACCAAAGGCAAGGGAGTTACCCATGAAAAGACACATAAGTCTAAGGATGAGACTGAGAAACAACACAGTCACTCAGAAAGAGGAGGAATCTCCCGAGGAAGACAGGGTGGTGGAAGAAGTTCTTCCAGAGGAAGAGGACGAAGAGGAGGAGGAGAAGTAAGATGCTCTGCCTATGGAAAGACATGGCACATGTATTGGGAATGTCCTAAGAAAAATAAAGAAGGAGGAGGTGAATCTCACATTTCATAAGCACAAATACGAAATGTTGAAGTAGAAGGAGAAGAGGATGGAAGATACCTAATGTTGAGGAAGGTTCTCTTAAAACTAGAGGCAGAAGTTAAAACACTAGTGTATAGGAATAGTCTCTTCAGGACAACTTGCAAGACCAAAGACAGTGTATGCAAGGTGATAATCGACAGTGGGAGAACTGATAACTTAGTATCCACAAAGATGGTGGAGAAATTGAAACTGGAGAAAACTGCACATCTGAAGCCATACAAAGTCTCATGGTTGCAGAAAGGACACCAGGTAATGGTTACTAAACAATGCTTGGTTGAAATTAAGATAGGAGGGTATAGAGATGAAATTCTATATGATGTAATTCCCATGGATGTATGTCATATTTTGTTGGGAAGACCATGGAAGTTTGACAGGAATGTCATTCATGATGGGAGGAAGAATGCATACACCTTGGAGAAGAATGATATAACACACATGTTGCTGCCAATAGAGAAGAAGAAAGTGAAAGAGGAAGCCAAAATAAGCATACTTATCATGAGCAGGAAGGAACTCCTGAAAGAAGTCATGAAAGAATAGGAGATGCAGTTTGCTATGGTGAGGAAACCCGGAGTTATCCTTACAAGTACTTTCGATGGATGATTTGCCTGAACAAGTTCAGGAATTGTTGGATAAATTTGCTCACATAGTGGTGGATGAGTTTCCTAACTCATTGCCACCCATCAGAAGTATTAGCCACCATATTGAATTGATACCAGGGTCAAACCGGCCAAACAAAGCAGCATATAGGTTGACACCTCGAGAGAATGAATGAGTGAAGAACCAAGTACATGAATTGATAGATAAGAGTTTTCTTAGAGAGAGCTTGAGTCTATGCACAGTACCAACTGTGTTGAGTCCAAAGAAGGATGGAGGATGGAGAATGTGTATAGACTTAAGAGCCATTAACAAGGTTGAAATTTGAGATTCCCAAAGGGCCAGAGAGTCGAAGTGAAGATGGACCGTTAGATCTAGAGGGATACGTGTCAATAGATCGTGAGCTCCAGGAAATTTGTTGTGGGATTTTCGGTTTGAGAACTGAGATTTCTGAACTCCGAAGGTTCGAAGGCCTGAAGTGAATCTAGAGCATTGGATCTAGAGGAGATGTGGCAAAGATCTGAGAACTTCGGGTAAAGTCCTGAAGCGATCTATAGCTATCAGATTTAGGGGAGATGTGGCGTGAATCCATGCACTCTGGGTAAAGACCCGAAGTAAACCTCAGTTGTTAATCTAAGGTGGACAAGCGTCAGTGGATTATAGCCTTCGGACAAAGTCATTGGGGAACTGGTGGAGTTTTGTAAATTCTAACCTTGTACAATATCTACTGCAAACAGATATTCAGAAAAGATACAATGGAAAATACAAACATTACACAGGGATTTTTCCCCTGGAAACCCAAACCGGGAAAAACAACATATTCTATATTCATTCATCGTGTTACAATGTTTACAATACAAAATACATATAGGAGCCAGCATCATCCAAAACCCTAACCCAATGAGTTGGATTAGTCAAAAAACCCTAATTCCTTAACCGGAAATAGAAAACCATCAGCAAAGAAACCATGTGCTGAAAAACCACCTAAATATAATGTGGTCCCGAAAATGAGGTCCGAAAAAATGTGGTCTTGGTGCAAAAAAAAAATTCGAGGGCGCTACCCCCGAACCCTCGTGTGGGGGGATTTGCCCCCCTACACCCCCCTGCACAACCGGTGCAGACACTCAGACACTGCTACTCGTTCAAAGAATATAACACATACCCAACATTCTCCCACTTGTTTTTTTCTTTGCACACAGGGGGTTACAGGGTTACTAGTCAACAATCCATGGCAACAATGTCCATGGATCCTCTACACCAAGAGAACTTCTCAGTGCTCACAGATTTTTTTAATGAATCTGCAACATTCTTCAAAGTGTCCACCTTCATCAGTGATACTTTCTTTTTTTCAATCATGTCTCTCACATAGTGATATTGAACATCAATGTGCTTTGTCTTTGAATGATAAGCAGGGTTCTTCACTAGAAAAATTGCCAGGTTTCTTCGTAGAGCCTCTAGCATGGAATAAAGGTAGATACAAAAACAAAATATGCACCACCTAGCTTAGAAAGAATAATATAGATGAAACACTGATGCAGGAGCATCATTGGCAAGCACACGGAGCAGGACCACTCAACAAATGGGAATATTTTTGGAATCTCAACGCTGGCAGTCTCGACAAATATTTTGAAGTATGTATGAACTCGGCGATTTTGAAGCATGCCTGAACTCAGTGCCGAAAAAATATTTGAAGCACGCTTGAACGATTGCGAGCAAAGTGGGAGTTTCCACTCCTGCTCTAGAATGTGACTAGTCTAAGATAGTCATTAGGTTAGGTTTTGGAGTAGACAAGTAGTCTGGGGAAACCCTAAGAACCCTCTGAGATAAATAGAGGTTATGTACGCCCAAATGAGGCTAGATGCAAGTTAGTAGGAGATTTCTAAGTTTTCATTTTTCATTTTGATTATAGTTGTAGCCATTTTCACTTTTGAATATAATAGAGGAAAATTGACCCAATGCATGGTGTGGACATTGTTTTGCAATTCTTTGTTATTATGCTTTCATGAATGAATGATTGAATTTCGTTACGAGTATACGGAACTGTGAATGTTAGGATAAGTTTCAATTGTTTCTCTTCTGTTGAAAGTGGTGCAAGGTGTACAGACAAAATGCAAGGAGTGCATTGATGGAATAGGTTTTGGTTCTGAAGCTCAGAAGAGATAGAACAAAACTTTCCCTTTGCAAGGAGTGCAAAGAGACTGTTGAAAGGAATTCACAGTCGTCCGCAAGAATCCAAACCTTACGTAAAGATATGGTGCAAGGAGTGCATAGATCCGAGATTCGACTACTTGTCGAATGGACTTGTAAAAAGTCGAAGAACAAGGAGATGAGAACGCCAGGAGGGCGAGAGGAATTTCTCTTCAAGAAATCCTTTATATTTGAGTTATTGAAATCTATGAAATGAAAGGAGTGTGCAGGAAGTCAAATTCTTCACAATACCAATCTCAGGAGGAAGAACACTTTTCATAAGTGTTAACGAGGTCCAGGAGTCGAACTCATCTGAGGAGAAAAGGTTTGAAACCTTTGAACACTTTCATAATCTTTTAAGTCATAGAAATCAGAAGATCAGGAGGAGGAGCAATGTTGGTCTCTGGATCACAATGTAAGGATCAACATCCATTTGATTCAAAACAAGGTACATGAGCTTTAACTCTTCGTATATACAGGGGAGAGAACCCACCAAGATTTGAGACTTGAAACTTCTAAAATCCGGAGTTCTAAATTTCCAAAGTAAAATCTTTGTTGTTTTATCATCTGAAGCAGATTGAGCTATCAGATCGTCCAAGGTGAACATCTGGAATTGTATTTCCAAGGAGAATTTGAGTCGTTGGATATTGAGAGCTCAGGAGGAATCAATTTTGAACTCTGAGATTCCCGAAGGGCCGGAGAGCTAAAACAAAGTTGGACCATTAGATCCAGAGGGATACATGTCAGGAGATCCTGAGCTCCAAGAAATTTGTCATGGAATTTTCGGTTTGAGAATAGAGATTTCTGAACTCCTAAGGCCCGAAGACCCGATGTGAATCTGGAGCATCAGATCTATAGGAGACATGGCAAAGATCTGAGAACTCTGGGTAAAGTCTCGAAGCGATCTATAGCTATCATATTCATGGGAGACGTGGTGTGAATCCGTGCACTTTGGGTAAAGACCCGAAGTAAACCTCAATCGTTCATCCGAGGTGGACATGCATCAATGGATTATACCCTTCAAACACAATCATTAGAGAAAGGGTGGAGTTTGAGATTTGAAATCTCCGAAGTATGAAACCCAGAAGAGATCTCGACCGTTGATCGAGAGAAGGGTATCAGGACCGTTGATATGGGTTGAAAGTTCAAACACCCATGGTAGAAGCGGGATCGTTGATTGTTAGGAAAGGTGTCTACAAATCACTTGCTTCGGGATATTGGAGTATGACAGAATGTGAGGTTTGAGATTTTGAAACCTAGAAGTCTGTAGAACCGTATAGATCGCAGTCATTGATTGAAGGGGACAAGTGCTATCAGATATTCCACTATGGAATATTGCTCTGCAAAGGAAGCCAAGGTTTGAGATTCAAAAATTCCAAACTCTGGAATTCTAAGTCATTCACAGCCATCGATCGAAGAGAGGGAGATCCAGACCATTGATTCTGAGGAATATATCTCAGTCATCCATTCGAAATAACCATCAAGATCATGATATTGATTGTCGTCTTGAATTGTGGGGACAAGAGTTGCGTGGACTTTAAGAAGTTTAGTTCGGGCTGAAATCCATATTGTGGTTTCGCTAGGAGGACACGTGGAGGCTCAAGGATAATTGTAGGCCAAAAATTAGTTTGAATTCAAACTACTTGTGGCCACACCCGCAATTGCGAGGTCATCATCTAAGGTCACATCGGAGGAGGGGCCAAGAGAAAAGGTGCCAACGCCTGATACTTTTATATTTTCATAGAGCGCGAAGGGGAAGGTCGCAAGTGTCATGAAGCCTACGTAGGGAGCCTAGGGGATATTTTTTTAACACAGAATGAGACCAATAAGGTTTTTGAGAGTCACCCGACTCCATAATCGAAGATCCCGACTGGGAGGTAGCGCGACCCTTAGGTGAGTAGGGGGTCTGCACCAAGTGCTATCAGAGCGAGTGTTTTCCTTGTAGACAAGAGGAAAAGGAGAGGAGATAAAAGAAATCAAAGTTGTACTCTATGTGTGACAGACAGTCAACACAATGCCACCAAAGATACAAGTGGAACCACCTTTAGCCAATCGGGTTGTAGAAAGGGAGATGCGAGAACTTCGTGAAATATTAGAGGTGATGGAGGCAACACAGAGGAGAGCACATGATGTTGGAGACATCAGCGATGCAGACAACGAAGAAGTAGAAGCTGAAGAAGCAGCAAGAGAGGATGTTTCTGAACAATGCTTGCTAAGAGCAGTTGCTATATTGGGAGGCAGAGCCAAGATAAAGGTCCCAATGTATGAAGGTAATTTAGATGTTGAAGAACTGTTGGATTGGGTGAGATCTATGGACAAACATTTCAACTATGGAGAGGTCAATGAAGAGAAAAAGGTTAAATAGGATGTCACCAGGCTAAAAGGACATGCAACACTGTGGTCGGATGAACTGCAAGATAAGAGGAGAAGAAAGAGAAAACATAAGATAAAGAATTGGGACAAAATGGTAGCCAATATGAAGGCTAAGTTCATACCCAAAGATTATCAGATCAATATGTTCAGGAAGTTGCAGAACCTGAGACAGAAAGGTATGAAAGTTATGATGAAATTACTAATACAACTGAGAGGGGGGGGGGGTGAATCAGTTGTCCTTGAGTTTAAACAATTTTAATTCTATTAAATCATTCTTAAACTTTCTTCAAGTGATCATCAACATTATACAGCATATGGACAGTATAAGTAAAAAGAATCAGTCACACATAAGGTATACATAGAGACAGATTTTCAAAAGGAAACCCATAAAGGGAGAAAACCTATTCTTCTTCGAAATGATAGGCAGTCTTTTAAGTTATGTACATCATCTTTAATTGAGCACCAACTCAATGTGAGACTGCTTCCTCTGTTTTACAAGCTGCAACTTGTTTGAGAGCACCAACTCTCCGGTTTTTCTAGCACCCACTAGAAGGAAGCACCAACTCCCTATGTGTTCCAACACCAACTGGATGGAAGCACCAACTTCCAGTTATACAGGCACCAACATGTATAACAAAGAACACTTGTTCTCGCTTGCACCACCCTGCCATCCTGGTTTCTCTGGCTACAACCACATGGAAGCTACAACTTCATGTGTTCAAGCTCCCACTTGAACCACTGAGGACAAAAGTCCTCCCGAGCACCTCCCAACCTCCCTAGAATATGAATGGCTAAATAAACAGTCAACTTTACAGATAAATCAGTTCTTACCAATCTTTCTTTGTTCTGTAAATCTGGTCTTCTACACACTATTCTACTGCTCTTCTCTTCCTCTATCTATTCAGTAGGTATGCTCTGCATCGACTCGTTCTCTCATTCTGCTCTTCTTCAACTTTTTTTGTTATTTTGCTCTGCGTTTCATATCACACTGCACATATGCTCAATCTCATCCTGCACATTCTCTCCTTTTCCTTTTCTTACGGTTTCATTCTTTTCTCATATAGAACAGCCAACTGCACACAGTCTATCTCATATACTTTTATACACACCTACACGGTGGTTCAACTTCCCAACTCCTTAGGCAAAAAGGCGACAACTGTCTAAGCAACTGAAACACCAGCGAATCGACAATCATGATTCTGTTTCGCTAATAGATTCAAAACTGAGGAGTTAACTGTGAGAGAGAACAGTAACCCTCCGATCAACACTTGATTTGACAGTTTAGATCATTCCGCGATTTCACATATCGCTATTTCGATGTTCCTGATGTTCAATGTTCTTGTCACTTCCAAATCCCGATCCACAAAACTCCATGAAGAAAACAGATCAACGGTCCAGATCACTTCTTGATCTAACAGTTGCAATTACGTCGCGATTTTGCATAACACGATATCGGCATTCTTGTTGCATCGTTTTCTTGCCTTTCCATGTTGCGATCCCCAAAACTCTGATACATAACTTTTCTACACTAACTCCTTCCCCAATATGACTATGGTCATAAACAAGCGCCTATGCAAACAACGCTTTCGCGATTTCTCATTTCGTGATTTTCAACACTATGCTCTGTTGACCCCAAGTCAGCGAAATTTTGATCACTTGTCACATGTTGTGTGATTCCATGGTCCAAATCTAATCTTGATTCAACGACTAGGATTGAATCGCGATTTCGCGATTTCAACATTCTTGATGCATTGGGTTCTTTGCCTCTCTATGTAGCGATTCGTGAAACTCTGATATAGACTTTGATCAACAATCCAGATCTGATCTCTATTTAACGACTGTGATTAAATCGCAATTTTGCATATCGCGATATCGGGATTCCTGATGTTAATAAACTTTGACATCTCCAACTCTCGATCCCCGAAACTCCGACATGGAGTTAGATCAACGGTCCAGATCTGAGCTTGATTCAACGACTGTGATTGAATCACAATTTTGCATATCGCGAAATCGGCATTCTTGTTGCATTGTTTCTTTGACATCTCCAACACGCGATCCTCGAAACACCGACATGGACTGGAATCAACGTTCCAGATCAAACCTTGATCTGACGGCTCAGATTACATCGTGATTTTGCATATCGCGATTACGCCCGATTCTCCTTGTACCTTAAAGGACATGCGGGTTCTTCTTGATCCAACGATGGTCAGATCCTGCGCTTGGATCTAACGGCTGAGATCTGTCCTTCTCTTCAATGATCTCTTCTTGTCTACATTCAGATCTGACGACCCTCATTCTTTCAAGAATTTTGAATGGAATCCAACGATCAGAGATTCTTCTCAAACTTTACTAGTATTCAATCACTCGATCAATGTTGTGTTGCCTTCAATCATTCGCCTTTGATCATTTGACCTTCCTAAACTTATCTTCTGTTTGCCTGTCGATTACAAACTTCCTGTACTCATGCCATCTTCACTGTTGTACTTGCCATCAATGACAAGCATTCGTTGTTTGTTAAATATTTGCCATTCGCTGTCTGTTAAATATTTGCCAACAATCTCCCCCTTTGGCATTGATGGCAATACAAGCACCCACATGCATTCGGATCTCCTCCACATGCATTCGGATCTCCTCTCCCGAACTCTTTTCTCCC
The DNA here is from genome assembly GCA_009831015.1 of Picea engelmannii. Classification (NCBI taxonomy): domain Eukaryota; kingdom Viridiplantae; phylum Streptophyta; class Pinopsida; order Pinales; family Pinaceae; genus Picea; species Picea engelmannii. Next base: position 1,023,706 of record ML780298.1, on the reverse strand, counting down.
CCTTTGACATCAATGTCAAAGAAGAAACATTCTTCCCTTGATCTGTTGCAAAACATACTCCCCCTGTCGAATATAAGCATCTTTGGAAATACACCAGATATTCAATAAGTACTCCCCCTGACCAGGTGAACAGATTAGACACAAGAGATTATAACCCCCAACTTTTGACGAAGATATCCAAAAGGGGTCGCTACTAATGGTTTAGTAAAGATATCAACAATCTGT